>NKYR01000071.1:0-119984 GCA_003184365.1 Evernia prunastri
ATCACGCCCATGTTTCAAGTTCTATGTAAGGGCCATGAGGTCTCTAGGCATGAGGCGGCCTGTCAGAAGTCCAGGAATCCAACATACATCTAGGCCAGATCCGNTGAACAAACATCGCCTCGATATCGAATTCAAGAAAGGAGATATGGTCTTCTTAGACAGCCGCAATATTGAAACAACGCGCCCATCAAAGAAGCTGGGACATAAGAACGAAGGGCCTTTCAAAGTCATTAAAGTCGTGGGATCCGCATACAAGCTTCAACTCCCTCCCACAATGAAGATCCGTCCGGTCTTCAGTCCTAAGCTATTGACACTCGCTCCGACGGACCCACTGCCTGGCCAGAAGAATCCTTCCCCCCAGCCAGTTGAGACGCCTAAGGGAGACGCCTGGGTGGTGGAAGATATCCTGGACTCTCGCCGTCACTATGGCAAATTGCAGTACCAAGTGAGATGGAAAGATGATTACGATACCCTCACTTGGTGGAATACTGATAATGATGAGTTTGAGGGGGCCCAGGACGTAGTCAATGACTATCACAACAAATATCCGGAGAACCCAGGGCCGCACAACGCTGTTGCCAAGTCAAAGCGGCCCCGCCGTCTCCGAAATCTCCGGGGTCTCGCCACTAGTTTTATCCTTTCTGCTCGCAGACGACTCGCAGGCCAATCTACAGCGCTGGGGCATCGCTTGCCTGAGGGAGGGGGGTAGTGTTACGGACGTACCCTAGGTGTCTAGCACATAGAGTGTTTATTGGTTATTGACACATTCCCATTGACACATAGGCTAGCGGGGATTCTTCCTAGTATTTAAGCGCTCTTCTTCTGTACATATTTCCTCCTTATCTAGTTGTCTTATTCAATTTACCCCCATTAGACTTGACTCTGGGCACGGTTCTGACAGGGGCCGAGCATGGTCTTACGCGAAGAAACCTTTCTCCTCGCTTAGCAGCGTAAAATCCGAATCCTTATTTCACATAGAATATTGTTGAATAATGTGGTATTGAATGTGGTATTGAGTGGACTAAGGATCTGTGTAGTAGGAGAAGTAGGCTACATAAGTGTGGGCCGGGCCAAGCCACTAGTGCAGTGTAGGGCTGTTCGCCACTATTTCTAACAAATATCACGCCCATGTTTCAAGTTCTATGTAAGGGCCATGAGGTCTCTAGGCATGAGGCGGCCTGTCAGAAGTCCAGGAATCCAACATACATCTAGGTCAGATCCGGGAGACTATCCCTCTGGTGCAGCTGTGCGGCTATAGCAGTCGCATAGTAAGTTTGCTTGGCATGGGGGTGCACTCTCCCCTGCTAAATATGCTGCCTCTGAGGATTCCCACTTGGGTTCCTCAGGATTCAGTCTATCTAGTAACAAATTCACGAGTTGCTCAGTCACGCATGCCTAGACCCCGTTACATTCTACTTAATTTATTTCCTTGACTGCGCCAAAACTAAACCATCTATCTAAATCACTCAACTGTTATTAATTTCATTGTTAGCACCGCAAACTTGTTTTGGTGAGAAACGACTTTTATCTCGAACCGAATACAAGATTCTTACACCAGCATGGTTTTCCCTCATTGTTTCTGTCTGAAAGAGATTTAGTATATCTTCAATAAATTTGCACTGAATGTATTGTCCTTCGTGAATAAACCCACGAAATTTCCTCGGCACTCGAAGAAAATCGCACTCAGCCACACAGTAATGTTGTATATGAGAGTACCTCCTTCTCAATCTTATTTTCATGGGTTTGTACTGTTATATGCTTGTGCTTATTGATGTTGTTGCCCCTTCACTTATTTGCGAAAATGAGATGCACGAATTTGGTTCGTGTATAAGAAGTATACATCTACATTCCATTTCGTGCCCTGCATCATCGAGTTAGCATTTCGAACAGTATTCGACTCTTCCTTCAGCATCATTACCAGTGCACACCATCTCGTCTTGTCCAAATAATTCCCGTGTGTACTCATAGTCTCTTATTCTCAATTTTCACAAAATGCAATCTATAGTATTCTCCCCCACGGCCTTCGCGCTCTTGTGTATCCTTGCTCTATCGTCCGCCTTCAGCTTCACATTTGAGTCCTACCTTCCCGACCAGCCGAATTGCTGTCGCGTCCATTTCGACTCCATCACCAAGTGTGAGGGTAACAGTGCAAGTTCTGTAAGTTGATCTTCTAGCAGTTTCATTCCACTTCTTCCCTTCCCTTCGACCCTGCTTTACAATTCCTTACTTTCAACGATGTCTCTCCGCTAAATTCGCATTCTCTCAACAGTGCTTCACAACCCTCATGACCTCCGACGGGCCAAACGAGGCTACACCAAATAATCTCTGCGTACCCAATCGTCCACACATCGCCTACACTGATGGTGGTTCCGTCGTCGGCGTCGAGAGCGGCCAGGCGGGTTGCGACACGGCAACTTTGTCCGTCGATTTCGTGACGGGCAATATCACTTTCCATCAGCCGAATGTTAATGGGGAGGTTTTCAGTGTGAGCTGCGTTGCGAGCGGCTTTAGGGATAATGATGGGTGTAATGTTTAGACTGGGTAGCTTCGATGATTTGGCCCTGGTTAGACGATGGGATAGAAGCTTCACATTCATGTACGGGTTATTGGTTTGAAATAGAACCGAAGAGCCTCTGATGGTTAGCCAAGAGAGCGTACCAAAACATTTCAAATCATTTATCCATGTTCATTTTTGTATAACGGAGTAAATGCCCAGGGCGGCTTGGATATAGATAAATCCTGCCATAATTTTGAAGTAACTTTAACTTTCTGAAAATGAAGTCCCTTTCACGGCCAGGTCATCGAGTGCTATCTTTGCAATGCAAGGGCTACATCCCCAAAGCTGCTTCAGCTTATATCAGTTTCAACGAGAAGCGGTACTCTACGTAGCAGTCCAAATCTGACTCAGACACATCGAGGCTAGTGTTGAGAGGTATCAGAAAAAATTTTACAGTGATACATGTTCGAGGGGTCATTATGTCCAGGATCCTTAGGGTTACATGAAGAAGGAATTAAGGTGACAATATAGACTGTGACTAAAGGCGGCACAGAGGCACATAGAAGAGGAAGTTTTTTGGTAAGGAGACTGCAATGGTGTGCTAAGGGTACTACGAGCTCACTCAACGACCACGCGCTCCTCGGATCATCTGGGCTCCTAGGGGATCTTCCAGAGATGGACTTCTTCTATACATGCAATACTCGAAAAATATTAGATCTTGGTGATTAATTAAATCTCCGTACTCGAGTTTCAGCCATGAGTTCTGAACGACCTAACCATTTTTAGCAACTTTCAGAGACGCGGCACAGGGTGCACACAGATTGATATCAATAAGATAAGCCATCTATTAAAGAAAAAAGCTGTCACGGTTTGACCTACCTGCTGAAAGGTTCTATAACGCGTGACGACGACCGAAGCATCTCCCTAGTTTATACACGACCTAGGATTTCTTCAATCAAATCGATAACGTCTTTGGTGTGTTTCTTTCGATTGCTTCCTATCTCTGTAACCGTAACGCCGATCTCTTACTTTTTGCTCGTAAACGTGTAGCGGATATTGTTATGCGATACCGTGTCGCAATCAAACGAAATCCCAAGCGAGTGAAGACGCATAAGAAGGCTATTGAGCACCCCTAACGCTCTTGATCTACCGGTTGGAAATTACATGCGTGATTGGTTAAACTCTTGCCGGGGAAACCAGGACAAATTTCAAGTGACTACGCCTAGGTTAGTAAGACGCGGAACAAGTTTCGTGCATCGCAACTTCGCAAATGAGCCTCAGGCGTGGCACGACTAGCATATTTCTTAGCCTTCTCCGCTGTGACTTACTCTAAGTTTTATTGGTACTTGAATCTTACATTTAAGTTTTACACTTGCGTCACTCCATTTTCGGGCCAAAACACTTCTTATAGAGACTTGCATTTTCAATTCAAAAGGACGACGTCGTTCTTATGGTGTTAGTCGTTAAACAGGGGAAGCAATCTTAAGAAAAAGAGTATAGGAGAAGATGAAATGAGGAAGGTAATGCCACAAGAAGTTGCTGACAGCTGAGTAGAGGAGACAGCAGAGTTCGACCGATGTATCGACATTCTTGTGCCGCTCGTGTTGGTCTTTACGACAGCGTCATAGTAAAATGGAAGAACAGAGTCATGTTGGTCCGTATAAGCATCGTTACAACCTTGCTATACTCGTTTTCATTAAAAATCCATTCATGAAAATGTTCCCTCCATCTTCTTATTCAAAGGCTACATATATATTCCGAGATATTTCCATGCTTACCGTTCCTGTTGCAGAATTTTATATCGTCTCCATCTTTGTTCCCGTCATCTTGAAGACTTATTCTCCTTTGATGCCGATGACGGCTTTCTAGTCCTCATATACCAATTTCAGGGTCTACGTCTCATCGACAGCTTTGTTCTCTTGTACCTTCACACCCGTCGATCTAGCAAGTAGCCGCCAACAGCACACTTCTCGCAAACTTCTATTTTATACCGAAGATGTATTTTGCACCCGCAATCGTCGCCCTCACGTCTCTCCTCCCCATGACAATCGCATCACCATCTCCATCCCTTTTCTCACGTGGCCTAAGTTGCATAGACGGAGATAACAACCCTGCACCCTGCACCTGCAGCTGCTCCAGGCCAAATTACCTCACCAATGTCAACCCCCCCTACAGTGAAGGCCAAGGGGTCAACTGCGCCAACCCTGACCCCTATGTCCTAGAGCCTGTCCCTGTCGGACAAAATGAGGAAGTTGTTTATGAGCCACCCTACGGCCCCGTTGGCTGTCTGTCGTGCCAGCCGTTCACAGGATCGGACTGTGAAGGCGCAATACCCTGTGACGCTCACGGAGAGTGTCAGTACAACGTTAATCCGACGGGGAGTCCGGAGGGCTGTTATTGCTGGACCTGCTCGACGGAGTGCAGTGTACGTGGTATCTTGAATGAAAGCTCAATCTTCGATCCGAAGGAGTAGCTTAGTTCTGAATGATTGCTGACTATAGATATTAGAACACGAATGGTGGTGGCAGCAACGGAGATTTGTGTCCAACGTCGGGGGTTGGCACGTTAGATAGATGAAAATTGCAAAAAGTACGCCGGGAAATGACTGGGGCCGCAGAAAATATTGCCCAAAGGCTGATTATGTTCTTGGGAACGATGACTGCGCAGAACAATTTTTCTTTCCAGACCCTGGCCTTGCGCTCAATTATGTATAAGGCAGAAGTTTCACGTGGCAGCGGAAGACGAGGAGCAAGTCACTGGCGACTATGCACCTACGGCCGTAGCTAGAGTAGTGAAAGACCCGATTGTAGTGACAAAGAAAGTTGCTGTTCGCTATCTTTGAATCGACCGATACTATATAACATAAAGCGATCCATATGAGAAGCACCAACCGATTCAAGAAATAGATCAGACCCATGGTCTATCCCCAAGACAGCTAGCTGCATGGATCCCAAGAATCCCGCAGAGTAATGCGCCAGCAGATTGTGAATAACAAAAAACCCCACGACAGGTGCTTCGAGAAGAACACGATGCCCTGCTGGGCCGACTCGTCCATAGCCTTCTTATCCTTATCGCTACTCCAATCACTCCGCAGCGCAAAGCTGTGGATCTGGTCCTCATACAGCTATCGCAACATGTTGGGCGAAGTCATTAGAAACAACGTCAACTTTGAGGGATCTTTGGGCGAACTCACCCGAACCTCGTGCGGCACCTCGGTCTTCTTCGCGAGATGGGATGCCGAATTTGGTCTCCCTGGCGATCATCAGACATCTAGGAGGCCACAGCCGTCGGCAAGAGTTGGACGACGATTATTGATACCAACTCCGCAATCTCTCAAGAGCTTGATCGAAAGGTCGGTATGGGCCACACGTGGCTGGATTTATCAACAGCGTACATGTTCTTGCCCGCCGGCTGGTTCTCACAGAAGGACAGCTATACTTCGAATGCAAGCGACTCAACGTTTATGAATCGATCAACAAGTCACTCGTTGTCTTCGAGGCAAAGTCTGCGGAGGAAAAGATGCCAGTCATGGAGAGGGGTTCCTTCGGACAAGAGTCTGGCTTTAAAGATGGCCGAAATTTCTTGGGGATGTACTCTGGTTCGCGGGAGTCAGCTATTAGCTCCTTGGACCTCGTGAGAAGTCAGCTCTAACAATATACGGCCCGCAAGCTATCATATCCCTCTGACGTCGTAAATGATTTTCAAGAAACGCTGAACCGAGCCGAATCTGGCATTCCTCAATATACCAAATTCTTAGTTTGCCAATCTTTGGTGATCGGAATGGAGTCAGCCGCTATCCCCTAGATACGTTTGTCGGCAGTATATTGTGGGCTCATAGGCTTCATATGAACAAAGGTGCCCCATGTCGTAGAAGAGGATTTCCACCATACGTTTGGGCAGGGTGGCGCGGAGTGGCAACCTTATCAAACTGGGAGATTCAAGTACAATTTGCATCCGAGATCGTCATTCTCGGCCCTGAGTAACTGAATCACTTTTTAGATAAGAAAGCTACTCATTCTTCTCAAGTGTCTATGGTCGAGCACTTACTCCTTGACGACATTAGACTTAGAAGCAGACTTCATTCAGGTTAAGCTATGATATCTTTCCGATTTCCCGCCTCACGAAAATTGAGACGCTCTGCCGGTCCACGGAGCTTTATTTTGTTATGACATTATACTCGCCTAGTCTATGCAACCCATTCCTAGATGAGTCAAATTAACAATAGGTTATAAGCTGGTGGTACCTCCCGGTGCAAGGCGTGAACGACTGCCCCACGGTGTGACAAAAAGTGCTTCAAAGAGATTCATGGGGGGTCATCTTCTGTATGATAGCACATACCTAATCATTGAATAATGAAGCCTCGCCTCAACAGTCGAGTTCGGGAAAAAGCGTCAATACAAGTGCATTAATCACATTTTCCCAAGTATGCTGCGACCTCAACTCGTTTCCTGTTTCTAGTAGCCTCGCATCCATGCTCGAAGTGTTGACTAGGCAAGCTACAAGCAGGCTCCGCTCCGGTAAGCTGATGACATGGAATCCCCAGGAAACGCACCGCCGTCCGAATCATCTCGACGTCCAGCTTCAGCCTCTCACGACCATGTGAGTATGCCCCAACCTGGAGCGCTTTGGCATCGACAAACGAAAAGACTGTTTCCTAATGCTGCATTCCATCCTCGTTATAAACCTTATCATGGCAGTCGGGGGTGACAGCGCGCAACTTACCTCATATCCCGGTAAATTCTAAAGGAGTCCGGGGCCATTGTGAAATGCTTTGACACGGAAATTTTTTATGTGCGATGTGATAAGGAAGCAAGATTAGCTGCTATCTACAAGTTGCCGATTGCAGGTTAATGATTGTCCAGAATGAACCTTGCGGCAAACTTCTGCGAAGGAGTAAACAGTAACGAACAACCAAAAGTGCGTAGGCTTGGTTAACAAGGTCCGAATATCAACACAATAGTTAATAGAATGGACAGCTGCAGCGGTAAGATTGACTTCCGATGTTCACGAAGCAGAAAACCTGGGAATTTTGGTTACAGATGTCACAAGCAGACCAAGTCGAGTGGCTTGTCCAGGTTTCTATGGGTGCTCATCTACGCTAGAAAGCAACAAATCTTACGACAAAGACTCCGACCTGCTAAATCAATCACATTCTAAAAGACCCTCACACATACCAAGGCGGATCCTGCGCCACGGGTGCTGTTGAATTAGCATTATACTGGGTTTGAAGTGTGTGATGCGATCCCGAATAATCGATGAACGCGCCATCCGGTGGAGCCCCGCCATTGAGGTTAACAAAGCCCTGATTGTTGTTCATTTTCATAGTCTTTGCGCAAGACTCTTTGAGGATCACCTGGTCAGTCCACGACAATCTCCACATGTTTGCCGCCTGGTAGAAGAGGGATGTTTCGTTCCCCTGATACCCACACGCGCAGGGGATCCATTCGTGTGGTTCATTGCTCCCGAAAGCGTGATCACTTTCTGCTCCAGTGCTGGAATTTCCGTCGTTGTTGTTGCTCCAATCCCACCCGTAATAGTTTTTGCCGCCGTCGCAGACCGGAAGACTCCACTCGCCGGGTAACTATGGCATTGATCAGTCTTGGAGCTATCGATTATTAACGAAGCACATACCTGGCCGATTAGTTTCTGGCTATCGCCCAAGTTCGTTGCGATTAAAGAGCTCAATGCATCTGTGAATGCATAAACGTCTGTGTAGTCCAGGTTGAAACCATCTGCACATTTTCTCAACATTAGTCTTCTATTCCAAGCCGCAGTTGACAGCTATCAGTCTCAAAAACCCGTCTGCTGTAGTGAAGACAATGCTTTGGTGTTCTTCTCACATTCTCTATATAGTCTCGCTGATGCAGCACAGATCCACTGTTAAAAGAACCCAGAATTAGTTAGTGCTCATAAACTCGGAAAATGATCGAATGCTCACCCATGGCTCAATGCCAACACTGGCTAGCGAAGTGTAACCATACGGTTCCTCTGTGTTTGGTCTTGCCAACTTGCCTGAACCTGAGAAACCCAAGTCTTGAAGATAGTACACTCCACCGTCAGCACAGTACTTTGAACTCTGTGGGCCATGGAGATCTGCCTCGCAATTTGTTGTTGAGTTTCCTGTTCAGTCTCTTTAGTCACGTTTCATTTACAGGGAATCTCAACGATAAGACCCACCGTCTCCGAGGTCTGTGAATTGTACATAGACCTGGCCCTGACCCCAAATGTTGTTGACCATACGAGAGGTTACATCAACATTCACGGCGTGAATGAGTTCAGTATCGGTCCATTGTGTGTGATTTTGCGCATAAATGCCTCCGTACAGAGCAGCCCTGCAATGTATGAGCAATGAATGATTTGTGACAATAGTCTACTTACATAAGCATTGCAGACCAACTGTTGTTACTGAACAGGTTGTCATTGTAGTTGAGTAACGTATCCCGGGTCTGATTCCAGTTGAGGTTAAGCAGAGCTTCATAGTTCTCTATTTGTCCTAGAGGATTTCTGAGAGACGTCAGCGTTTGGTGTCTTCAACTAGTAGTAGGGCCTTACGCCGAGTTGGCGACTATCTTCGACCACGAACTCGCTGACCCTGTGATCAACGCACCCGGTATGGAACCATAGACTGCGGCGCCTTGGCCCGGGACGGCCTTTGGGCTTGCAATGCCTTCAGCAAGTCGTCCTACCGCCTGCGCTGCCAGACCCTCTGCTTCTGATACAACTTCCCCAACGGCGCCTTCTGCCGACTCTGCGGCGACTTCAGCTTCAGCTGCGACCTCTCCGGCTTCTACTGCTATCGCGTCGGCCTCTGCTGCAACTTCTTCTACTACAGCCGCTGGAATCAATAAAGTCCAAAAGACCCCCAGGACCCCGACAAGAGCACCAATAAAGGTAAGGGCGAGGATCGCCTTTTCAGTGGGCGAAACGCTAGTTTTTATAAAATCATTAAGGACGGTGTATGAGATCAAGGAATTGGTAACGACGGCGTTCAAGAGCGCATCCTACCCCACCTGCATTAGTCCTTATAAAAAAAGGTCTCACTTTTCCTAAGAGAGATGTACCTTGATATCCAGCAAGACATTGTGTAGGTTCACCATAGCAGAGAGCGCAAGGAATGCCCATGGAGGTATGCCAGCTTAACCATCAATTAGTCATGGAAAACACCTCATAAAAAAGCTCAAGATTGGCGAAAACTTACAATAATCGCATGGATTTTCTGAGATGATGCAACTGTCTCCAGCCATTGTACAGTCAAACGCCTCAAGGTTGGCACCCCAAAACGCCAATTGAAATGGCTGTTTGTACTTGTCAGGCTGCTCTCCAAGTGAACATTGACCGAAGCTTTCATACCAAATTGCTCGAAGTGTCAGGCGGCTTGAGGTTTTTGAAGGTTGAGCTACCAAAGTCCAGAGGATCGCAATCGTCGTCGGATGAATCGAACCACCACTCGTATAACTGCTGATCCACATTCTGCGCCTTCCAGTTCTCGGGCGTCAAAGCATACTGGATGCTGTGCATTAGTCAAGCAGTGACTTCGCGCTGGAAGATGACCTACTGCAGGATCGTGTGTACACTCTGACTGTGGGGGGTTCAGGATGGTATTCGAAGCACAAGGGTATTCTCCCGAAATACTGAGTGTGTATGTGCTGGCAGCGTTGGATGTCGTTTGCGTGGGTTCGACAGACCAGCCAATTGCAGGCCGCGAGACTATAGCGAGAGGCATACACGTGAGAATGCGGACATTTGGGTGATTGTAAGACTGGGTGGGTTGAGTGTTCGGGTAACACACATACTTTCACATCCATGAGTGGGTACAGTTATTGCAATTGTTGAGTTGGCCGAGTCAATACTTATGGCACTTGCATCTAGCGGATTCTTTTGCCCTCCTGCGTCGAAACCTTGAATAGAATATCCGGGCGACACAATCTTCACTACCCAAGTGGAACCCGTGTCGTTCCAAAACTCTTGGTCACTGCCTATCACTTCATACCCAGTATGGTGAGCAAACTCGGATGTGAATGTAGCAGTGCGTGTGTCGCCAGATGTACACTCGGAGAACGAGGGAAGAACCATTGGGGAATTCACCAAAGGAACGGGGGTAGGGTCGCTGCTGATGGAGTGGCTGGTGGTGTTGCTGGCAGAGAACATGCTGCTGGAAGCATTTCTTCTGGTTGCCGCGCCAGATTGGATAGCACCTACAAAGCCAGCAAGCACGGTCTCATTTACCGTGCTGGAACTCGAAATTGCAGCCTGGCGAGGTGCCAGCTCGCGCGACATCGTTGGAGAGGCTAGGTTGAGAGAAACATAAAAGAAAGTCAACTGCCAGAGGAGCGAAACGCTGGTGGAAGAAGATCCGGGCTTCATGTTTGGATATCAGCGAAAGTGTTTACTGAAAATACACAGGCTCAACGTCAAGGGAGGTCAAAGAATGCTGTCAAGGACAAAGGAAACGATTTTGACAGTTCATTGTTAGATTATCTGTTGAGGTGCAGCACCGGCGGTGCTCCATTTTCCTTTTGGCCAAGAGAGAGTACGAAACCGCGTTCCCACTTCATACTAAAATTTCTTCCGACTGACCTTTCGCTCGAGATGGCAGGGTGGACTCCGGTTGGGTAGATAACGTCGAAACAATAGATTAGTCAAGACCCAGTAGCACAACTGTTGAATCAGGCTCTTCAAAGAAATCATACTTCATCTCTAGATTAAACATTAATATAACAGCGGGACGACCTTAAAGTTTCAGATAAGTATTCTGGCGCCGAACCTCCCGGAACATGTAATTAGTATTTTGATTCTATCATCAGTCAGACCGAAAGTAGATAAGGAAGCGTAGACAACGGTCAGCAGTGAGCTCGAATAATCGCTGCCCAGCTAGCTATACTTTCTCTTCGTTAACATTAGACGTTGGTGATATGTCATCATTGACCTTGCAAACGATGCAATCTTTGCAAAATCAATCGTTAATACTTAAAGCAGTGCATCTCCTGGACAATTCATCCGCTATCATCGCAAACTTCATTTTCCGGATACTCTTCTATCATTTTACACATGATGTGTTGAAGCAAATGTCAACTCAACAGCATCTGTTAGCTGTCCGAGGTGAGGTGCAACGCAAGGCTCTCACGAGATAAGGATTGATTGGATAAAAGGATGACAAATAATACAGATTATTGATTGATGGTGTTGGTCGGTCGGTAGGTTGGTCGGTATGTATGGGGCCCGGTATGTATGGAGCATAAATAGAAGTTGCGGCTCACGGGTATCTTCGGATCAGGGTTACATTCGGCTTGCTCGGCAATATTATTTTCAGCGACGGCCCAAAATAACTCACTGCTTTCATTAATATGAAACCGGTTGGAACATCAACCACACATCCCACGCTGTTAGGCCTATTCTTACACCTTGCAACTTGCGAGAGCAGATAACAGATAATATGTATGAACCATGAAGTCAAATGAAAGACTGGTCACTGGTATAAAGATCAAAATTCAACTTGAAACCGAGCCGCAATCGCTTCAAAACACCACAGCCTGTACCTCTTCACCGCCTTTAATCTAGGTAATAATGCTTCTCGGAAGCGGTTTTTCAACGGCGACGCAGTAACGGTAAAGTGGGGGTTCACAGAGACTTGGAAACACCATCCCTCCGCCCATCGTCCCTGCCTGCTACTAAGGCAAGCATCTTGTTTCATGTAGCTTCATTCTACGATATCAGGCTCTGTCGATCAGCAATGTTTATCATTCAAATCTCTAAATCCCTCCTAGCCAGGTATCAATCTGTTCGCATAGCTCGGCCACCATTTTTTTTTATCTCTGTGCCGCACTGATGTTCCTTTTTTTTGGAGAGCCCTACACCAATCGAGATTGCATGGACACTTTTTCCGCTTTTGCTCAAGGGTCGAAGATCAGCTCTAAACGATGACTCGCCGGATACAGTCTGCTCTGAAATGTGGCAGAGAGGGCACATAGTTGTTGATCGGGGAGAAATATTTGCACGGACTCGTGCTTGAAGAAGCTGTCGACCGAGAGAGTAGAAGTTTCCAGAGGCTTGGTTGTGTCCATAGTAAGGGCAAGACTGTCATTATAGAACCTAGCTACAAGAAAAAAAGCGGATATCTACAAAGAAGCCAGGACGAACGCAGTCGGGAAAAGTTGTTGGCTTACCTCTACCACTTGAAACGCACAGAATTGCTAGTTTCCCAGAATACATTAGTTAAGCTCTTCGTTCCAGGTACAACCCGGCCGTATGTAGCAGCGACGA
Source organism: Evernia prunastri (assembly GCA_003184365.1). NCBI lineage: Eukaryota > Fungi > Ascomycota > Lecanoromycetes > Lecanorales > Parmeliaceae > Evernia > Evernia prunastri. The sequence continues at coordinate 12,758 of NKYR01000071.1, forward strand.
ACATTTGGAGCTCCACATGCAGCGCGCTGAGCTCTTAACGCCTGCCGTAGAGCAAGAGTCCATATCCACGCCTTTGGAAGCAGACTGGTTGCTCCTTGGAGAAGCAGAGTTGTATATATCCACCAGGGATGCTTACGCCGAAAGTTGGAACACTCGAGTCGCTGGGAAATGTCCGATCGAGAGAGATAGAAGGTAGCCCCAAATAATGGAGCCGCCACTGGTGCCACCGCCTTCATCTGCCTTATCTAAATTATAACCCTAATCTAGTGATTGCGGTCCCGACGCTTACCGATAAGGACAACAAAGGCTACACGCTTCCGGTAGTATATCTCATATTCTCGCCGAGAGCAAAATCCGGGAACTGAGGCTAGTGGCGTTCACCACCAGCGCCAGGGGTTGGAATCCACCGGATAAGACTACGCAACACTGAATCCACTATATTCCGATTCAGACCGAGGGACCATTTTCTCCGGTAGCGGTCGCTGGCTAGAAGCACAAGTGGCTTTGGCAGAGCAGATGGGAGATGCCGCAATGAAACGAGATGTCTGAGTTGGCAACACATGGACATGAAATATCAGAAAGAGTGTTACCTTTTGGAACAACGCCGAGTAAACCATCAGTCTCGCGTCATTAGTACAGAAACTGCCCATGCCAGGTCTGGCAAGAGATCGTGATTGGCTGATCATCCGACCTACCATCAGTAGTCTGTCTTTCCAGCGCTAAATAGAAGCAATGGTGCTCATCAGGGATCTGGCGGGCTTGATTATCCGAAGGTCATGATATTTTTCGCCACTTATTTTTCGCCATATTGGGACTGAGGGTCAGCCGGTCGCATATCATGGCAATCTCACACGGCATGGTGGTTTCGCATACCACGATCAACTTGCATGGCATAGCAATATCGTACAGCAATACAGGGACTTGACTCGTGCCAGGGACACGATGGCCAGATGATTCGCGTCTTGATTGAAGCGCTATATATGTAGACTTATCACCCTTCACTCGATTCTATCTCTTCCCGAGTGAAGGCATTCATTCTCACCCTTCCGCGCCTGCTTCTAGCTGCCTTTCACTCCAGGTGTATGCTCTCCGAGCAAAGGAGTTGTTCTTATATCTCTTCAGGTAGCAGCTACTGTGACCCCGGTGTTGAGGCTCCGCAACCACAATACACGATTCCAGCTGTTTTGTCGACGGTACATGAGGATATGAAGGATAGATACGACTAGCTGACTCAAATCCCCAGCATCCAACAAAGTTTCAAAGCCTCCCACAAACCCCTGACCTTCCAACTCCAGAAGCGACTGCAGATCATAATCCAGCAATCCCACGGAAAACTTCGTGTTCAGCTTTCCGTATTACCTCCGACCCTGGTAGAAGGTCCGGATAAGATTCCAATACAAATAGATCTCCTTTTATCCGCAGCACGCTGACTTCGCCTGGCCAATTAACGTTGGAGACTGAGACGACCGAGAAGACTCTTGGATGAAGCAACGGAGGAGGCTTGAAGGCGGAAAGACGCTTCCAGCCGCAGTCAAATGTCAGGACCCATGTTCTCAACTCACAGCGCCGGTTCCTTGCGTTCTTAATATTTTGACGATCTCTTCGCCTAGATTAAAGACGAGCCCCTTAAAGGACGTGGCCTCTTGGGGTTCCTATGTTGTACCATGCCTCATTCCCGCGCATACCCGCTCAGAAGAGATCATTCACATATTCGACCGCTTGAACACGGATGACATAACCCTCTTCACACGCTACGTCAAGCCACGACCATTACGCCAAGCATCTGAAACTTGCGCCTCCTTGGAATGGAAGGAGTCCGACCGTTGAGAAACCCATGTCTTGCTCCACCTGCTCCGTCACGATCCTTGCCACCCGACCCCGATGCTGACGAAAGCCTGCAAGCACCTTAAACGGTCCGGCGACGAGGTTTCCGGAGGTGCGTATTCGACATCCGTGCACGTCTCTAATCCCGCTCGCGCTACGGCCCTTGCGACTGGTTCGGCCATCCAAGCGTCTTTGAGGTGGCCTCGGGAATGCAGACCCGCCATGACTATGATCCATAGCGGCAGGCTCGGCGATGATCGATAGGACATGGCGCGGCGATGGTCTTCCCAGAGTTGATGGACGTCGAGCAGGTCAACTTGCAATCGCATCATTGACGCTTCTGAACTGCTTAGTCCGTAGAAGACCCGCTTGACATAAAGGAGGGCCCCTATGCGTGCCACTACAGCACGGTAATCGAAATGCTCCGTCTGCGTCCTGGGCAGTTCCCTCGTTGGCAGTGTCAGGATTCTCTGCTCGATCAACCAGGCCGCCTTGCTAATGCTAGCTCTTTGATCTGGAGTGTTACCACTTTCGAGCTGACGGGTCAAGCTGCCCAAATCGCGGAAGATGGCTAGGATCCTTTGGTGCAGGTTATTGCGTTTCTCAGGATCGAAACTCATGTTCTCGGCTAGCGCTGCATCTTCATGAACCCCGCAGCAAGGGATTGACTTGAATTGAAAGGATGGTAAATCTTGCCTGTAAAATGCAGCGATTAGTGTTTTCCGCTCCGCGACGACATTGGAAAGTCCGTTTGCACACCATCGAAGTACCGATTGTAGCAATCCACACTCTGATAGACCTTTTAAATCCCTTTTGATCTTTATCATCTTCGCAAGGGCTTTGCTGTGGATCTGGAGTTCTTTGCGATTTCCAGCCAGAATCTGTTGAGTAATCACAGATGTCAATACTTCCTTTCGAGAAATCCTCGCCTGGAAGGGACTCTCGACGAGTACACACCTCCATTGCTCCCAGCATCGCAACCGCCCCAATAGTTGAATTTGTTATGGCTGTTTCAGGGTGTCGAAGCCTATCGTTTATCATGTTGATAGTTCTTCCCTTCTGCATCAAAGCCATTGAATCATTCGAGGGACTTTTGAGAGAACCAAGATGTACAGCCGCGAAGCTAATGGTGGCTTGGAAGAGCACAGAATCTGTCAAAGTCCTCGAGATCCAGATGTTTCTTAGTGGACTCGTGCCTTGGACCTCTTCGACAGGAAAATAATTACGCGCCACAACGGCGCCAACTTGAGAGAAACCAGGTATTAGTATGCTCCGGCCCGGCAGCGAAGACTGGAAACCACGTGAAAGTAATACCTACAGTGGTGCAATAGTTCCGAAGTATAGGCTCCTCCTCCGAGAGGGCAAGAGTTGAAAGGATCCCGATTCCCGGCCCCAAGCGCAACCCTAGGGCTTACGCTGAGGCTTTGGCGAAGTACCTGTTTTCCGGTACTGTGCGTTCTTGACCCACTATGGTAATCATGGTGCAGGTCTACGCATACATTCTCGCTTCGATTGGTAATACTCTTGCATCGCGCCGAGGGCCGCAACGCGGGAGATATGGCTGACTGGTCTTCAGTCAAACCCTTCCCACATTCGATTAGCAGATCAGAGGGGCCATCCTGCGACGTTGTGGCTTGCCTATGTGCATCCTTGCGCTTATCGCCGTTTTGCGAGAAGCCGGAAGGCATCAGTGCTGCCCGCGGTCTTCCTTTTCTAGGCTTGAACGGTTTTCTATCAAGGGATGCCGTTCGACTTTGTATCTGCCTGCGTCGAACTGTCCGAGTTGCATTCGCGCGAACAATGTTTCTTAGACTTTGATTCCGACTTTGGTTCGGCTCGCTGATGTTGACAAACTGCCAGGGATCACTAGAATTGGACATCTTGGCCGCCGAGAGCATCCACATGGGACAATGCGCCTCTCTACCATATGGCACCGGTTAAAGTAGGTTAAAGCCGTATAACTTAGTCTCGATGAATATCTACGGAGTGGATGAATTCCATGCTCAATACCAGTGCTTTTGCGAATAGGGTAGATGAGGATGTCCAGAGGCAGCTGGCAGACGCGACTGTGACGGTAGTACTTGCCTAAAGGGGAGCTTCCTCGGGCAGAGAGCGTTCGGAAATAAAGAAATAAACCCGAAGCTAATTCCCCTGACCTATCACATCCTGTCTATAATATTCTATCCCCCAAACTACCTTATGTATCTGTGTTCAATTCAGCCACTCAAAAGTGGTATTCAGGTTACTGGCAAACAGGCACCTCCATCGTTCAGAAATACTTTGAACCATTAATCAACTCTCTCCTCCTGACAGTTCTCCCTCATCTGCCATTCCAGACTTCCTTGACAACTGAAAACTTTCAGACTGCTCTGCAGAGAAAAGGAAAAAGTAAAGTGACATCTCCATCGACCATAATCGCGCAGCAAAGAGTTTGCCAAGAGAAACAGGGCACGACCGATAACGGACACCCAACCATCACACCCACGTCGCTCCACGACATCTGGATGTCGCAGTGTTCTTATCTACCTGCTCTACCGCGCGGCCTGCGATTACCGAAACTTCGTAGACAATGGCCACAATCTTAGAGGGACGTCGGGTCAAACGGCATTGAGCATGGGGCGGAAGACCTACCTTCGCAAGATGTCTGACACCGAAGCTTGAAACATTCGAATCCGCAGCGCGGCGCGAACCAGATTCTTGATAGAAATTTCTAGACTATATATAACAGTAGCATCACGCGCGGCGCAACCCATCTCATTTTGTAGACCAGCAGGTCACGAACAGGTCTTTCCACTAGTACCAATTTACTTCCTATGTATTACAGCGGTATGTACTAATACAACGTCACAGTCTCAGTGTATGGAATGCATATTCAACAACCCCAGGATAGCCGCGGCACTGGGGGCCCGTGCAAAGGCCCTAATAGCTTAGGCGACGATTTGTTCGCATCCTTCTCCACGGCTACGGCCTTTCCGTTCGGCAGGGAACCGTCACTGCGAGGCTAGCCTGTTAGCGTCAATGTCTGGTCGCGAGAGGAGAGCTGACATACGGCTGCGTGTAAGCTAAAGGAATTGCAGAATGCGTGGACGCCGCCGGCGTGACGAGAGTCTGAGACGTAGCGGCGTGATCTTTAGGTAATATGGGTACATGCGTAGGTGATACCGCATGCGTCAATAGAACAGATGAAGGCATTGCCTGAGTGGTAGTAGGAATGCTACCATGTCCGCTTTCTCCAGTGGACGGTGGGACAGAGGGTGCACTTGGTCGTGCAGCTTGAGAGGCGCTTGGCGTTTGTGCCACTTCTGCTGGTTCTTCAAGGTCTACTACGCCTACGAAATCCTGGATGATCTGGGTCTTGGCATCGGCTGCTATTGGGGATCTGTTTCTTGGTGCGGTCTTCAGAGTGCTGCTGTTGATGCTTACCCATTGATAGCGTAATTGCGGTGTCTGCTCAGACAGACTTGTGCCGACAGAAGCAGGTTTCGAACTACCACCCACCGCATGTGCAAGCTCGTAAGAGTCTTGTCGGACGGTCGGTGGGGTTTTACGATGAGTTGGAACCGAGTGCGGTGCATACTCCGTGGCAATTCGACCATCTGCTTCCTGTGGACTTGAAGTGGTAGCCTTCGCCTCCTGCGAGTCGGGTATCTCGGGGGAATTCAAGATGTCTCGCCCGAACCGAGGGTTGCTGGAACGAGAAGTAGAAGGCTGTGGCGACTTGGACGTCAAATCGATAAGGCTTTGATCCTCTGTCGCATCATGCGTTTGGCCGGTGAGCCTAGTCGTAGCAATCGTATGTCGCGGTCGAGGAGTCAGCACCTCGCCAGTCTTCTTGTCTATGAACTCTCCAGGCCTCAGTGTCCATGATTGCCTTCCGTTGACGATTCCACCTTTGCAGAAAGCTTCATGGAAGTAAAGAGGATTTTTGGGACCAGACTTCAGTATCTTTTCCTGTGATGAAGAATTGAAAAAAGGGTACCGATCTTTGACGCCTTGTACCAGCTGAGGGAACGTCAACGGCTTTTCGGAATTTGCAAGGACTTCGTACACGATAGCGTTCCAAGACAAGTTTGGCCTCTCGGACCGCTCGACATTAATCGCAGTAGATCTAGATGTTGACCTGCTGGGGTGATCAGACATCAACGTAGATCTATTTGAAGAAGCGGCCGTCGAGGGTGACTTCTGGGTTGCTTCGTGCGTGGATAACATGCGACCTCCTTCGACGCGCTCTGGCGCGGCAATCTCACGGTCGTTATCTTCAAGGCCGGTAACTCTAGTGTAGTCTACAGTGTTGCGTGCTCGTCTCGACTTTCGCACCTCTTTTCCAGGTGAAGGGCCGACTGGTTGACCCGAGTCTCTAGCACCGTCCTTTGAAGTCATCTTGGCGTATGCACGACGGGTAGTTCGCCCTTCGAGGTCCGCGGTTTCTTGGGCGAGGCTCAAATACTCCGGTACCTTTTCTTCGTCGGTAGCATATTCCCAGTTCCCTGCGTAAAGACCAACGCCTTTTCGCCTGGACCGCTGCTCTGCATTAGAAAAAAATGGTCAGCGATAAAGCTTCATCAAGATTACACAGGATCTTAGACTTCTTTAAACAAGGAGACGGTTTGAGGTACATCTTTCCTGGGAATTTACCTTTAGCTGTTGAGGGCGATCTCGGCCTCGGTGTTCCTAATAGTTCTTCAGCTGCCTTCGAGGGTGGAGCAAGGGCTTTTGAATTCGCTCCTATGGAGGTCTCTGTAACTGTGGCAGCTGGCGTCTGGGCTGGGATCGTGAGAGGCGGTTGCTGATCCGATGGTGGCAGATAAACATCGTCGTCTAGTCTTCTCCGCTTGAATGCCTGGTCAGACGCTGCAGCTGACCGTTTTGCTGGTACGGTAGCGGCAACCGTTTTACGAGGCTGAGGGGCACTGGTACCCTGCTGGAAAGCCTCATAGACCTTGGAATAATTTTTCCCAAACAGTCCAGCGTATGGACCATGAGCAGCGTATATCTATGGGGTCAGGTCAGCTTCTGTTCATATTGCCAGCATCCGCGTCGGCTACCTTCTTCCGGGCTTTATCTTTATCTCTATCAGCAAGCTTGATCAAGCGCCATCTCTCCATCATTCCTTCACAGTCATCATGGTTTCCATCGGTTTCTCCTTCATTTCTAGACATGCTCGCTGATGTGGATTCGTATGAAGTGGCCGATTCGTTTGCAACATCCCAGTCCGGTGATTTTGCGCGCTGGCTAGGGACATGCGGCGGGTTATGTGCGGAATCCTGGTTGCCTGAAGGCGAGTTCTCGGGTCCGAGACTGCTAGCGATGAGATCCATATTCTATTTGTAGGTTGAGGGTAAAGCCCGTCCGTATCAGTGTACGTGTTTCAGTGAATACGGCACAAGGAGAAATGATATGAGAATCAAAATGATGAGATGTAAGCAGATATGATGCGCAAGGCTTGACGCGTGTTGGCGAGCGGCACCAGGCAAAAGTTACGCGTAAGGGTGTATAGAAACCTGGTTAAAGCTTGAAGAGATGGAAAGTGACTGGACGATTCTCAGCAAGATGATGGTGAGGATGATGATGTTTGATATGTATGGATGGAAAGAAAGATGTTCAAGGAAAGAGGAAGGAAAGAAGGATGAATGGAAAGATAGAGAAAAGAGAAACCGCCTGAAGAAAAATTTGCCTTTGTTGACAGCTAAGCAAAAGCTCTCGAGCCTGACGGCAATTGCCGATCTCCCGGTTACAGCCTTTCCTCTTATTCCCTAGCCTCACCTTAGTCTACAAATAAGCGTTGATTTCAGTCCAATCAGCTCCAATCATGCTTCCACTTAGCTGGTAGCGCGGGACTCTAGCTTCCGAGAGGGTCTTGGCGCTGAGCCTTGCCACTCGGGCAATATCTTTTCTAGACAAGCTACTTAGGTACTACCTTATGCCATAATTCATACAATACTTCATTTGTAAATAGTATAATGCTCAATAATAAAATGTTTGTCATTATCGCTTCCCTTTCATCTTCATCCGCTAACCGATGCCCTACAGACAAGGTCACTTCTGACGCAAGGCGCTTTCTAAGGCAAACACCAGGCAAACAGCAGTCCCTGGTCGTCCCATTACCTCGCCGAGAAGTCTTCTCCGTCATCAGGATCGCCCTTTCCTCCCTGAAACCTTTCAGCCCGTAGATCGTTTGCTTCTTCCGCCTACCTGCTTAGAGCTTCTTTTCCATACGCACTCGGAGGACATCTGCCAACTCACCCGCGGCTTCTCTAACAAGCTTGCCCCAGAGCTCGCGCCTACCTACGTCACTCACATAGCGTTCTACTCAGTGCATTGTACGCTCGCTTTCCCGCTTGAACACTTCATTCGGCATACTCGCGCTGGCGTTTCTGCTTCAGCACTTTGGGATTGCCTTGGAAGGCTGCTCCACCCGTTTCTAACACTCTTGCCGGGTTTGTCATCAATTCAGAGGCCCTTGTAGGTCGCTCACTGAATCGCGTTTGTTGTCTTCATAGCAGGCTTATCATGTCGGCGACGAACAGTTGGGGCAACATTGGCAGAACTTCTCTTAGCACGAAGATGGTTTGAGGGGAGTCTGATTGATCTACTCCAGGAACTGCTGCTCATCATGAAGTTGAGTCGCATTAGACAAAGAGCCTAACACTCTATTCCATCTCATTGGTAATGATCGCAATCTCGACCATTTCCAAACATGACACTGACTACTTCTTTGTTTGGACGAACCTTGAAGAGAAACCGTCATGTTTAGATCAAGTGAATGCAGATGCAGCCTGCAATGTTTTCCATAAGGAAACATCATTCATTACCCTGGCAGGCACACGCGTCTTCACTAAATAGGGTCCGCTCATTGACGGATCTATAGCCATACCCTGGACCTTTTACAGCTAATTTAGAAATGTAAGTGTGAATATTCGGTTTGCTTTAGCTGGGAAGCAATGAGCTCATCCTCAGAAACACGGCAAAATAATGACGGTCTGCCTGTGAGCGTATTGATTGCTTTACGCGGAAAGGCCTCAGGAGACGCTGGTAGTGCTTGAACATGCAGGCGAAAGGCATTCATGAAGATGATGCTCCAGAAGTTGAAAAGTAAAGGGGCTAAGGAGATCTCTGTAGAGGATTCTAACCAACCTCCGGAACGTTCTTTCCTCTCCGGTGCTGCTGATAACGGACTGTGGTGGCTCAACGCACTATGGAACTATCGGAGCCGCAAATTGTCCTTATGAGCTACATTTAGTCTACTGGCGAAGCTGAATCTTCGTATTCCCATCGTTACGAATGATTGGACAATTAGTAGACAGCGTCTAGTACAGCCCTGGTCGCCGGTCATTTTCTCATCATCGCCCCTAAAGTCAAGCATAACAGGCAAGGCGACCTCAACCTTGCGCGTTAGTTAACGCGCTTTCCCTATGCTGGCGGGCTGATTTTAGACAACGGCTTACCTCAGACGGAAACTTCTTCTACGATAGTTTCGAGGCTAGATGATATACATGATGTACACGATAAGTAACTTCAGCTACGAACGAGGCAAGGCGCACGTGTTTTCCAAAGATTGAACCCAAAATTAGACTTGCAGTACAAGGTCAAAGAAATAAAATGAAACCCAAACCCAAAACCGCCACCATCAATACAAAGGTTCAGCCGTGCACACCACCAGGGCGCACATCCACTGTTTCCCCATCAGACCCCCCCTACCATCAACCCATAGCAGATTTGACAACCTTAAGATAGTCACCGTCAGCACCAGTGTTATTCTTCGCCTCCGACCCATCCCACAGCATGACACCGCCAAAGTTACTCACACCCGCCGTCATCGCGCTCTTGATAACACTCGTCATATTCGCCGGCTCGAGGTATCCCTTACCAGCACAATCAGCGCACGCCGGCGCGCCGATGTACAGCTTGGGTCCCTTGCCCGCGACGGTGCTGTTGCCGCTCAAGTCATTGGACCAGGCTTTGAAGGAGTCGACGAAGCCCGGCTGCCGGACGTCGCAGCCGGCCGCGGCGTTGTTGTAGAACTGGACGAAGACGAAGTCCATCGTCTGCATGGCCGCGAGCGGGATGGAGGCGTCCGGGCGCGGGCACTGGGGCGCGCCGGAGATGTAGTACTGCTTGGACGGGTCGCCCGCGTAGGTGCTGCGGAGGGCGGAGACGAACGTGTTGTAGTACTTGGTGCTGTGGTCTTCGTTGTCGACGTCGAAGCCGTCGAGCTTGACCGACCCGAACGGTCTCATGTCGGAGTCGGTCATGCCGCCCCCGAAGAGGTTCCAGAGGTTCTTGGCGAAGCCGGTAGCTTGCGCGTCGCTGCTGAAGTTCGTGACGCCTGTAGCGCCTCCGAGACTCAACAGGACTTTCTTGCCGAGGCTCTGGCAGGTGGTGATGTTCTTGGCGAGGAAAGGGCAGTCCAGTAAACCGGTTGCGTTGATTTTCTGGGCGTCGAGCGTCGGTGTGCCCCCGGTTGCTGCTCCGAAGTTGATGACGGGTTGACCGGCCGGTCCATAGAAGGTGGTTAGGAAAGCAAGGACGACGATGTCCACGTTGTCATCTTGACACAGTTCATCCAGGGTGACTTGGTTTGTAGCGGGTGATTGCTCGTAGTAGACTGCGAGGTTACCTGAGGACTGGGCGTTGAAAGAGCCGTTAGTGCTGCTACTATTCATTACAGGAGCGTACGGAGCTGCGGCTGTTGCGTTAGCTGGAGGAGGGGTTCCAGCTGCAGATGTGGACATAGCTGCAGGTGCAGATGCCGCTGCTGGAGCGCTGGGCGTGGTGGCATATTTACCGAGGAAAATATTGATCCACATATCGTAGGCTTGAATATCCTGATTTAATTGGGCGGTCTTGGCATCGGTAGAGTTAGCTGACGCAAGGTACGCCGCCATCCAACCGTGAAAAGTAGTGTACTCGGATTGTAGCATTTGCAGCTCAGCGAGTGGGACCTCCACAAATCCAGGGGGCGCTTGCCTGCGGGACATGTGGCTTTCCTGGTTAACTTCTGCATGGCCGGCCGATGCAAGAAGATTGAAAGCGCCCAGCGCAAGAATGGAGGTAGAAGGGTAGAACATGGTAAATAGTGGACTTAATAAAAGAGCAGATCAAATAGGTGGGTAAGAGAAACGAAAGGGAAAAATGCGAATGTATTGTGCGTAGAGTGGTAGGAAGGAATAGGGAAACGAAAGACGATCTGAGTTGGAGAAATTCTGTCTATGGAACAACGAAGAACGACATAGCCAACAACAAGGTAATCATTGTTTCGCCTTGTCCCCAAATACGAAGGCATTCATTCTTGGCCAATAAAGTGATCAAGGTCATAGCTTGCTTTGTCTTCCCTTGTGTTATCCCGAAAGGGACATCTTTGACTGTATGCCTGGTTGCGAGACAATGCGCAACCATGAAGAAACATTGAAACAATACACGGAGAAGTGACTCTATTTTCACTTAGCGATTGAGGCGATATCGCTCTGTCTTGATTTATTGGTCGATTCACTGTACCGCGGACGCAAGTTTCACTTCTTTTAGCAGAAAGAGTGGCAAGTTTTGCGCGTTTAGACGAGGGCGGCTCATAAAACTGTCAGTGGTCCCCGCATTAACACTAATCTAAGTATCAGGTACATTTTGAATGTTTTAGCTTCACTGATAGTCTGGCATTCTTTGGGGTGGAATGAGTATACGAGGGATTATTGCCAATTGAAGCTGTCGTTAGATCGCAGACGAGGGCAAATCCTTGTACATACTTGCGTGTGGATTAAGGATTTAGCATTCGAACATTGAAACGAGACTGTTGCAAGGTGTTTCCTGAAGATTTGTGCAGACTAACCATGTATAGTACGACTACGCTGGGCTCAGTAGGTGAGATCTTGCTGCAGGCTTCCGTAGAATATCAACGTTCTTTTCTGCCCACGCGAATGCAATAATGTCACCATTCTAATCTTGGCCTCTGTCGCAACTGATGGTTGATCCGACTTCTCTAGTGCCTTCTGCTAAGCACGGGTCAAGTGGCAACTTACTAGTGCTGTACCATCTATTGGAATCATCCGCATTCCGGGTCGCCCCTGCCCTTGATGAACTCTGTTGCTTCTTTTTCCGACCTCAGGTTGCTACGAAACAGCGAATGGTAGGGTAAATACTCGAGTCCCGGAACATTCGATACAGATCTGGTTTCTTTCATCATCTGTACCGCCCGCACTTGCATCACCCTCCCTCCATTCTTGGTCAAGCAATAATCTCCGGTGTTATGAATGTTCCGCGCGTTACCAAACCGTTAATAGGCTATCAGTGCGTCGTCCGATCAACCACACATATACATGCTGAAAGACACTAGGCCTCAGGGCTAGACTACCGGATTCGGCAACCAGTAGCTACTGATGCCAGGAGGTGCTTGCGATACTGAATCCCTGGCTTCCAAAGTGCGGGGTAGCCGGATGGACGGTGTTCAGCTTCGTAATACCATCATTGGAACTTGGCAAACGAGCTGCAGCAAGTAACTGCACGAACTTGCTAGCGGGAATTACATGGAAGCCCTAGAGAGGTGATGACTTGCCAATATCGGATCGACGTCAAGCGACCGCGTATGAATTGAAAAGCGTGTGCCTCTGGTGCCATCTCTCGAGACCAAACTCTTGGTGCGATTGTGTGGCATACCTAAGGCGCTTTCTTTTTGCCTACCGACTGATCACTATCATGCATAGACATAATGGGAATCTTGGCGTAGATGGCTAAATAACTCCAGGCACATACGAGTATGCGACACATTGCAGCAGGCGACAACACATCAATAATCCGGCAGTATTTGTTTGAATCAATATAGCGTTTAGAGATGATTGGCCGACTTTGAACACATAACCAACATTCGCTTAGCTCAAAATCTTACGAAGTGCAATGAGTATAATGCAGGTGCTGCTGACTGAGCTTTCGCAAGAATCACCGTCTTACTGCATACTCCTCAGTAGGTAGCTTCCTAATCAATCGCATCTGTTTCGCTTATTCGATCAGCTACGCCCCCGCAATGCGAACGGCTCAATACGGAGATAGTCTCAGCCCCAGTAGCCTCCAACTAAGCCAAGGCCACATCTTCAGCTGGAGAGCCATGAGGAGCACAACCCTGATGCAGTAAAGGTGTGAGGCCATCTTGTAGATGAATGTGATAGAGAAGCGTGAAGAGGAAGTTCGCATGGTGGTAAGAAATTGCACCACTGACCATTGATTGCTGTCGCAAGCAAGTTGTTTCGGTGCTCTTTAACGACGCCAAGCCCGATGAGATGACGTAATACTCGGCTCCACTGGCAGGGGGGGAATTAGACTGGGAGACTGGTAGGGCGCGCAAACGTCTTGCAATAAATACCAAGGTCTTCATTTTGCAATGTTGGCAGGCTGATATTGATACGTTCTGCATTCAGCACATTGAACAGCTTGCATGCATCCATCAGAAATATCTACAGTATGTACACTGGCTTCAACATTTCTGGGCGCTGTGAGGAATGATTTCCAGCTTCTGTGTTCGCGTGATGACTATCTGACCTCTGCATTTAGACCTGATCTGACATACATGAACAATACGAGCCACGGCCGAGACCGACGTCTCTCAATCTCTGCAAAGGATCGCTGCACCTCTGGTGCGCCAAGCCTGTTGCTGTATAGAGCGCCACTCCTTTGCGCCCCTCACAATATTCTCAACCCATCAATAATTAGCGAGAGATGGAAGATCCTCCTATGAGACTCTCTGTGACTGACCCTAGTAACCGAATCCGTTCTGCTGGAAAGGAAATCAGGCAGAACATCTGGAACGCTTGGGCCTAATCTGCTCCCCTCTCTTGCTCATCTGACTCCGGTAAAGGCGCGCTTGTATTGCAGCGAATGGCCGTATACGTCCAACGATACGTGGCATCAGAGTTCTTGGCCCCGGAATAGGCACCAAAATCTTACATCATGGGCTTTCATGGCGCTTCTATGTTGCGGAACTACAAGCTGAGACTTGTCCAGTCTCCTGATCGAGAGAAATACGATGCACCTCGCTCAGCCCAGGAACCGCTAGATACATATAAGATGTGTGCCCACAACAATCAATCCCAGCAGATTCTTGATCAGCGACCCAAATTGTCTAAACTCTCCAGAGTCCTTTCGAGTTCGAATTGTTACTTGAACAGCTGACACTCTCTCTCCAACCTTCAACCTTCCACCTTGGACATGACGACCTCCCAACCCCCTCCTTTGGATCTCAACAATGTCCAAGGTGATATCTTGTCAGTCTAAATCCACATCCTTGGCCCTGCTCTCCATTTATCCAGACTCACATCTGACAGAGCTGGTCTTCCCAAAAAGACCCAGACCTACTTCTTCTTCCTAATTGACCAATCACGCGTCCAAGGATTCCGAAAACAACTCACCCATCTGATTCCTCTTATTACCACGACATCCCAAGTCTTCAAGCACCATGACGCCATTGCTCAAGACAAGGCAGACGCAGTCAAGCGCGGTCTTCCGCCGCCGCTTTTAAAGATCAGTGGAGTCAACCTAGTCTTCAGCCAGAAGGGCTTGGTGAAGGTAAGTGTCACAGCTGGAGATCATATATGCTTGAGCCTCGCTGACTCCGACTCTTACCCACGCAGATAGGACTTGACAGTAAGGGAGAAATCCACGACAGCGCATTCGTCGGTGGCATGCTGGCGGATGCAAAGGACCTAGGTGATCCAGGAACGGCAACCGCAGACACCCCTGATTGGGTTCCTGCCTTCAAAAACGGTGTCGATGGCATGATTCTTGTCTCGGGTGATAGCCATCAAACAGTTGCTGAAACCCTAAACGAGATCAAGCAGATCTTCTTGGTTGGGTCTCATTCGGCCACAATTCATGAAGCCCTCCGTATCGTCGGAGATGTCCGTCCAGGAAATGAAAACGGTCATGAACAGTCCGTATCTCTACGATAGCTGTGAAGTCGTTCAGCCGCTGACATTTTATCCCAGCTTTGGCTTTCAAGATGGCATCTCGCAGCCTGCAATCCGTGGCGTCAATGCGACTGTGAATCCTGGGCAGGAGTTCGTAGACCAAGGAATCACACTCCTCGGCCGCCAAGGCGATGATAGCATAGTCCTCGAGAATGGGAAATTCGTGAACACAGGACCGGTCACCCGGCCATCTTGGGCGCTGGACGGGAGCTTTCTTGCTTTCCGCTATCTGTTCCAACTTGTACCCGAGTTCAACAACTTCTTGAAACAGAATCCCATCCCTGGTTTAGCCCCTGAGCTCGGTAGTGAGCTCCTCGGAGCCCGTTTGATGGGTCGTTGGAAAAGCGGTATGGACCTTCAGGTCCCTTTTCCGACGCTCTTTCTTCTCATACTGATGATGAAACTGGCGCGCAGGAGCACCCATTGATATCACACCGACCAAAGACAACCCTGTCCTTGGGAAAGATTCATCTCGTAACAACAATTTCCGCTATGCCGTTCCTGGCGACCCGGCAGCGGCAGACAACACTCAAGACCGATGCCCCTTTGCCGCTCACACCCGGAAGACCAATCCGCGAGCTGACCTCGAAGACCTCTCCCCCCCAGCGTCCACTGACAACCGCCGCATCCTTCGCCGCGGCATCCAATTTGGTCCCGAAGTCTCGGCGGCTGAGGCTGCGGCGGGCAAGACGATCCAAGGCCGTGGTCTCCTCTTTGCGGCGTACCAAAGCAACATTGTCAACGGATTTCAGTTCATCCAAAAGAGTACGCTCCCCTGTCCATGAAAAGGTTCCTCTTGGGCGCTTGGCTAACGATTTGCAGGCTGGGCGGACAACGCCAACTTCCCTCCCAAGGCCGTAACCCCAGGACTCGACCCCATCGTCGGCCAGGATGCCGGAGGAGCACGTTCGATGATCGGCACGAACCCGAGCAGCCAAAGCACCTCGCTCACTCTCCCAACATGGGTGGTGCCCAGGGGAGGCGAGTATTTCTTCTCGCCGTCCATCGCTGCCCTCAAGGAGACCTTCGCGTTGGCCTAGGAGGTGGATGCTAGGGCCGGTAATCAGATCGGTGTTCTAAGGAAAACAGCAGTACATGTGGGAAAGGTGCAAATGTGGAGCGCTTGTGTTACTACTTTGCCGTTATTCTCGCGAGTCATTATGGGTGCAACGATAGCTGTCAAGTCTCAAATGTCGTTTTGCCTCTTTAAATGCCTTTTTCAAATATCCCAGATCTCACTTCGTCGCGATTCCATTCGCAAAGCGCGACTAGCCTCTTCATCGGAGCTAGTACACAGCGCAAAGTCCTCCACGCACATGCCAGTCCCATCTCAAGTTCCATATCAAGTCCCATAGTGATTTCGGATTCATGGAAGGAGGCTAAAAACATGACCCGTCCCGCTTCGACATATAAACCACGCTTGTATAATCCACGCGCAACAAACCCACGATCAATGTCCATCCCCAACCTATCACGCTCCTCGACATCCCGCACAATATCCTCGACCGGCGAGACATCGTAGCTCGCAATCCCATCCTAGCCGCCCCACAACATTCCAACGACGGCCCCACGACCGACGTCCCAGACCGACGCTCCCGCGTCCTCGTTCTCGCCGAATGCCACGCTCGAATGCTATATTTGATCTTTGATGATAACAGTCTGCTCGGTTGACGCTCCATGTGCGGTCGTGCCGTTCCCCGAGGTCATTGGCCAGAGGGATAAACGCCCGTTGTCAAGCCCGTCGTGCGTCCTCGTTTCAAGACCCGATCGACTCGGGGAAAAGCGGACGATGAGCGGACGATAGGAGAGGTGGTGAATATGGGTTCTTCCATTGAGATTGAATCCATCGCCTCGTCTGTCCTGGGCGGTAAGGAAGTGGTTGGCTCACCATAGCAGGGCGTTTGAGAATAGTGAAGCCGACCTGGTTTTTCCCAATGGGGTTATAGACAGCTTCGGGAATCGCTCAGTTTAGCAGAGTGTTCCCTACTGAGTGCGCGGAGGCCGTTATGATGTGGCCCAGTAGGAGGCGAGAGACTCTTTACAGGATTGCAATCGAACCCATTTGGTTTGAATTCGACACCGCACGGTGCTCACGGCTACTCTCTAGACGCAGGGAGCTGGTTTCACCTTCCTTGACTCTTTTTTTGTTCCAAGATACCCATTTACATCGCCGTACACGGGCTTCGCGATCACATTCTCGAGGTGTGCGATCTCAGTCTCACCAGGCCTCTGCATTGGCCACTGCATCCGCCTTGGCTGGTGATTGAATGGCCAGCCCCTCAGCATCCACTTGCGGATCAGAGGTCTGGAGAGCACTACAAGATGGGTGTATGGAAAACAATCTTTTCATCCGCGGGATTCCTCCGATCAACAAGGGCGAAATATCCACCAAGTGTGTCCCGGCGCTTTACCAGATACTGCGCCAATGGACTGGCCCATCGGCGCTTTTTCAAGATGGGTTTGACAGCCACATCGACCGCCCGGGCTTGCAGTAAAGCCACCTTCAAGATGTAAAGCCGCGGTGTGGATTCTACCGTCTTCGACTGCAAATTCTGAATCAGACGCGCCGTGGTAGATAGAACATTGCCAGATACGGCGTGTAAGTCCTTTCCGAGGAGCCTCCGTCTTATCCCAGACAATCACCAATAGTATTAGCATCGCGGGTTCTTCTGTGATTTCCGGATTCCAGACTCCGAGCTCTAGGAAATCAAGAGACTCCGATAGTTTGAGGACATGCGAAAATTCCGTACTGCGAGGATGTAATGGTTGTATAAAAGGACACAAGCGTGCTTTCATCCCATCGTAGTTGAGTATACAAAGAAGTATGACTGGGAACTCAATCACTTTAGCAGGAATAGATCGAGGGGATGGAGGCAGATGGCAATTACTGACAAAGTGAGTGGGTATTGGAAATGATTCGAGGGTACATGTGAAAGTAGATGACAGTGCGTTCTGGCTGAGATGCAAGATACTGGGGTGGGGCTTCCAATATAGACAGGTGAGAAATGTATCATTTCCACCTTTCCAGAGCGCGAAGTTGTGGGTGAAATCTAGTTGCAGCTTCTTAGCATTCAGCTACAGCACCCCACAACTGCGTCACTTGTTAAGTCTCGAATTTCAGACTTTCAAACATTGGTTGGAAATTGAGGACGGTAGGATGTGTGAAAGCAAGGTATTAGGTATGGTACCACGCACAAGGGCCAGAAAAACCCCCGTCGCCGCGGAAAAGGTCGAGGTATCTAAGAAATTACAGTGTGACAACCTTCACATGGAGACTCTTGGATTCGACCCGATTTTCTGTAGGGCTTGACAGGTTTCAGCGAGTATGCAAGGCAGCATTTGCTTCAAAAGGATGTCTCCTATGCATATTATTCCCTTCCGCTGAGCAAACACGGAAGAAGTGAGTGCGACGTCTGTTATGGATCCCGCGAAGGCTGCCCAGAAAGTAAATGAGGATGAACTAGCTGCTCGCACACGCTCAAGCATCAGTGCGCGGCGAGGGTAAGAGGGAAAATTTTGGGCCCAATAATGTGTTGGTGCCGGAGATCGAGACCGACTATGGAATGATCCTGCATTCTTATCGGAAAAATATAGTACAATTACAGCAGCATGCCGTCTCACCACGCCTAACACAGAACAGGCCTTCCTACACCTCTCCCTCGCCTCCTCACTTCCTCACATTAGACATTCAGGTAGAACTGATGGTGTACGCGCTAGTCGAGAACGTAGCACTACCGTTGACCGCCTCTGTCCCCGCCTGGATGCTCTGCAGCAGCATCCCCGAGAGCCCACTATCGAATTTCTCCAGGTAGGTGAAAAACGGCAGCAAGTCACCACTGTAGCTATTCTTGAGGGATCCGTCCGCGACCACGAAGCTGTAGACAGTTGCCCCCGTCCCCGTGTTCTTGCCGCTGAAGAGATTGAACGTAATGCCATCGTTGACCAAGGTACCGACGGGAGTGGCGGAACCACCGTCATCGGGGGATCCAATGGGACCTACGGCGGGGCAACAATTAGTACAGCGATCTCGGCAATACCCACGAGGTTGTCAAGTACCAAGACCGCCATAAGCTCCGAGCCAGATCATGACTTCGATGGGATAGGTGGGGCCAGGAGCTACACATGCAGAGCCACCGAGGAAGGCATCATAGGCTACGTCGGCTACGATGTCGGTCTGGGAAACGTCGTAGCTGTTCAGTATGACTGTTAGTATACGTCTTTGCCTTCTTAGAGTGGCTGAGAGGGAAACCATGGATTAGCTTGGCACCAGCCGACTTACCTCCACGTCCAGCTTGAGGGGATACTCTTGTAGTCACTCAGCGCTTGACACTTGACAGATGGGTCGTAAGCATTAGCGTAGCTTTTGATATAATTCTCTGTGGAGCTGTCGGCTGCGGTGTTCTCCCACGACCAAGTAGTGCTCCACGCAACCGGATTGCCGCCGGAAGCGGAGTTGAGGCACTGGGATCCGGTTCCGGTAGACATGCCCCAAAGATTATTGTTAATACTGAGAAGAGAATTCTAGGTTAGCATCACATTCCCAAAACGGTCTATGGTGCTCCGGCGCTGTCATTCCAGCAGATTCTCTCCCGAAACTCTCTACATTCGATATTCCGTCCAATTCATAAGTTTGTGAATACATACGTAAAAGGTCCAGAGTATAATAGAGAATCCTGAGCAGAATTTGCGCTGCAATCAGCGGAAGTGGAAGTGGAAGCAGTGCCGCTGCTTGATGGAGAGGTTGCTGCACCAGAGGAGCTGGCGACCACGGGAACACTCGCCGCGGCGTTCGGAGTTGACGATGCGATGGCAGTCGTAGAGGTCATGGTGGGGGATTGGGCAGGTTTCCAAGAACCCCCTTCATGGTTCCGGGGAACAGCTAGTGCCAGAGGAGAGGCGGCAAGGGTAAGCAGTAGGAGACTTGATGGCTGCATGATGACTGGAATGTACTGATAGTGTGGTTACAAGAAGTGGATTGCGCAGGCTGAAAGAGCGTGGTGCAAAATCAATTTGCGGATGAGTGAACGTATTCTGGAGAAACAGCGACGAAAATTAAAGGCACGGTGAATAAATATAGTCGAAGATATGAGGCAAGGAAAGGTTCTTATGTGTATGGACTGCGAGAGGAGATGAAACGTGGAAAGTCAAATATATGAGATAGTTCACACAGGTTGGACTTTAAGACGTGATCCTTCAGAGGTTTGAAACAGTGACTTGATGGAACCACCGAAACACTGTATTGATGAGGAAAGGAAAAGATGAAGCTCTTGATGTACTTGGCGTCGACGCCTGTGGGTTGGAAGACAAAGCGCGAGAAACCAGCTCCCATGATCGGTCGTGCCAGGTTGCTGATACGCAAGTCTTTCGCATCTACCATCAAGTAGGTATGAGGAGCGTGTTCTGCCAAAGTCAGCGGCGTCAAAGCTGAGGGTTGCACCACTGAAACTGGAGAGATTAGAGGAAGTTTGAGCGGGGTCGCGTCGGAGACGTGATGGCTTACTCAGCAGATCTCAACCAATCAAATTCCTCATGCTTCGGCCGGCAGTGTCGCACGATGCCAACTACTGTTGCATTTTCAGGGGTTTGCGGGTGGTCATTGCGCGCCATGCCGCCATCCCCTAGAGCACAAGATGAGGCAAGCCCGCCGAGATTACCTGTTCGAAGAGACTCGTGCCAGCCTTTTCTTCCCTCAAGCTTCAAAGAGAGCCTTGGAAAGCTTCGATGATACGACATAATATGCACTGGCGCTTCAGTCTATGATGGTAAAGGCCCATTCAACAAGTCTCGGCAGTGCATGCCGACCACAGAAGTCTGTGAGGACGACCTCGCTGGGGAGGAGATCGAGACAATAGACAAGGGTCGTGAGCTGATAACGGTTTTAATTCTCCAGCTTCGGATGGGAACCCCCGACGCATTCAATCGGATAGTGCGGTTCAGGAAAGACATATTGGACAACATGACTGAGACCATGTTACGGCAAAGATGTGTAGAGTCTTGGACATACCTTCAGGTTCTTTTGGGTGAGTTCAAAGTCTCCTTATCAAGAGTAGAATAGCTAGCAAGAGGGGCAGCCCCTTCAACTACGTCCTAGAGGATTCAAGAAGCCAGAGACTGGTTTTGACGTGTTGCTGATTTTGAATCTGCCAACTGGCTCTTGCCACTATCTAACACGTTAAGCCTCCCCGCCGCCATAGGGAAATTCAGAACCAGGACAAGCCTAGGATGAGCTAACGGTCCCTCCTAAATTCCGGTTATCCTTTAGCTCCATATGAAGACCCCCGGCAGCACCTACGCAACACATCAATATCGACTCGAGAGAAGATGAGAAGGGCTACGACTACCAATTTTGATCTGGAATCCCTCTTGCCCTTTCCGGATGCA
Organism: Evernia prunastri; assembly: GCA_003184365.1. Classification (NCBI taxonomy): domain Eukaryota; kingdom Fungi; phylum Ascomycota; class Lecanoromycetes; order Lecanorales; family Parmeliaceae; genus Evernia; species Evernia prunastri. The sequence continues at coordinate 33,907 of NKYR01000071.1, forward strand.
CTTCCCATTGAGCGCCACACCAACCTCCCAAAAATCTCTCCAAGAGGCAACGTCGGATAGAACGCCGCTGGTGGCGATTTCCATGAGGCACAGGCCATCCGCTGACACGCAAATCAGCCGCTCGTGGAAGATCTAATCGTGGGATAGAAGTGCCCACCTGAGACCCTTTTGTAAGGCGTACGCACTATGGCGTCTCTCGTAAAGCCAAATTTGATGGGAGCCTCATCAACGCTCATGATGTCCAGCAAGCTCTGACAGGACTCTCGGATGTCAGGCGACTTGGTTTGCACCAAACATACCACCTCAGGCTGGTAAGATTTCATAACCAACTTCAAGTTCTTGTTCGCGTCTGGATGACCATCAGCAATCCTAAGGCAAGGTCCGAATAGGCAAACTTACCAGATCCCTCCAGGCCATACCCTTTCACAGTGCCACCTTGTGCTGGGCTTTGCCCTGTAACACATTTCTGGGCCAGGAATGTTGCCGCCAGAGCGACCCCGAACGGGTAATACGGGGTTGTTTTGCTGATGTCCTCCAACGTAAGGTCTACAATGCATTGTCCATCGCCTATAGACTTCAGTGATCCGTATACACCTTGAGTATGTATGTATGTTTTCCTACCACTTATATAGCGCTGTGGAAGATTAACATCGAAATTCCCAACGCTCCTGTCGCCGTAATTGATGACATCCTTGCCAGTCACGTCCGGTATCCCTTGTGACACTGTATCATAGCAGTTCTTCCAACTCAAGCCAACGCCAGATGCTTCTCCGTTGCAATATGCATCAAAGGCCGAGTTAGCCGCTTTTTCGCCCAGTTGCAGATCTTCGACAACTGATGATGCTGTTGTTGTGTTCTGCGCCTGCTGCGAGTTTATTGAGGAAGTAAGATTGAGAACAAGCGCGGACGCCAGAGGGTAGGCCAGCATAGCAAGCTTGAGAGATAGAATGAACGTCATCTCGGCAGGCTCAGGAATTGAATGTGAATAATGGCCAAGTGATTGAGTTCCCATAGCTTATGACTGAGATTGTGGTTAATGGGAGCACGGACTGTTGGCATGGGTGGCGGCGGATAAGCGCAAGCGGATACGTTGCAGACACCTGGAAAAGAAGTCTTATTGCGGATCGGGTGCAGCGAAATGGTCACTCTTCCGTGCTTCTGCGCACGCTCCACCAACTCCGCTAAGACCTCGTGATTGGACAAGAGGTAAAAGTACGGAGTACGGAGGTCGGTACCACATGTCATGGATGCCAAGACTTCCACACCAAGATGTCGGATAATGCCTCGCGTGAAAGGTTGCCTAGACATTACGCTTGGGTATACTTCGGAAATGTACCTAGCTCAGCCAACTTTGGGGCTCGTCCACCTCTACGAATGGCCCCCGAGAATAACCAAGATCGCCCCGAAGCTCCCTGGAGATAGATCTGGGTCCCTTGCTATGGGCTGTCTTCCGAGAGGAGGATTAGGGCTGGTGCGGGCGGCTGGTAGAGTACGAGCGCCGTCTAGGACTTCTGGTGCCAACCTCTGTGATAGGTACACTGCTCTGGGCATGGCTCTTTGCGTCTTTTCACCTGTTTTGATTGTTTTTCTCTGCTTCTGCTCAAATTTTGGACCAAGGAGGCTAGGTATATATGACTGGGATATAAATATACTTAGACGTTCCTAGAACGCTGATTCTTGAATTCAGTAATCAGTTCATGACAGACTTTGAGGTGGATTATCAAGAGTCGAAAACCCGTCATATGAGGGCAACGTTGACTCTGGAATTTCATAGCCCCGCAAGTTGGTGGTCGTTCTCAGCAAGTTGCCAATACGCAAGAGGTTGGTCTCATCTGCCAATACGTCATGAGCAAGCCTGTACTAAAGGGGGAACAGGATCTTACAGTTCCTATAAGCAATTTCAGAACGAAGAGCGTTCTGATTGGCTGTAACACGGGCGAATTGTCACAAGAAACGCGCGGTGAAGCAGGCGGCAAACCCGCAGGTACGCAAGTATCCTTACTTTAATATGTGGTGGCGTCTTTGAACCAATCACGCTCTCTCACTTTGAGGCTGGCATTTCAACTCACTTGTCGTAGAATATCGCAAATTCGATCGACTTGCAGCAGCTTACACATGGAAAACTGGCTAGTGAGACTGCGCGAACGTGATGTGACTGAAAGTCAGGCCATCACTCTGTAAGGGCAGAGAACGCTTGGCTACCGAATCACCTGAATAAGACCAACCGGAGACGAGAGGCTCTTCTTATCGTCTTCATCACAAATGTCAAGAAATGTAGCGAACAGTTGCAAATGATGGGCAAGCTCCCCACATATAGTATGCTCTGCTGTTCCTGAATATCAGTGTCGAAGTCGACAGCTCAAGAGTCACAGGTAGTGCGCTAGGCTATTTGACATCTCCAAGTCCTAGTTGTTATGCTTAAAGATGGCTAGTGTGAGACCTTGAGAGTAGGTACGGCTATAAAGCCAATCAAAAACTTGCTCAATTAAGCTATCTTGCTATATCTTGAATGGTGCAGACTCTCCCCTGAAGTATGCACGATGGAGTTTGCTGCTCAGAAACGAGTAGCAAAGGCTTCTGTAAAGAAAAGAAGTAGCATGGCGTGATTCGGACGACCCTCGAGCCCGGAGATGGAGCAGGCGAGGACGCTTGATGGTTTAATCACAGTAGATCAAGCCTCAGGGTTTGCGGCAAGTGCATCTTTGGATGAGTGAGGGCTCGAGGAGATTAATGTGGGCTTTCTCCGAGATTTGCGCCGTTGGTCAAGGGTCTTTGGACGCTGCGCTAAATTATTGTCAAAGCGAAAAGACTTTGGTTGGCCAAGCATGCTCTGAGTCTTTGACGGTTTGTTTTAGGAAATTGTGACTGTTGCTTCTGGGTACGTACGGTATTCGTTATGGTTGCAACTTGCAAGAGTGTAGTAAAATTTCAAGGTTGGAAAAGCAGTCCGCGGGCGTCACCTGAGACATCACTCTTTTTGTCGAATATGATTGGCACACATTTGTGTAAAAAGAAAGTAAAATTGCATCTTTCGCTGCAGATATCTTCAATTTCCCGCAATTGAAGCCAACGGGAGATTCCTGTTCTGCCGCGCCAATGGCGGCTATATCCCATCGAATCTTCCCGCCTTCATGACAACTTGCCTGGGATGAAAGCACACCAGCAGCACAATTTACCTAACCGAGGTTACATTTCTTGACCCCCTATGATCCTATCGCATATGAAACATCCAAGTCCCAAAAGCCCAACGGCCTACTTGCATATGATACCTACCTTATGTGTCCTACCGCACCATTCGGGAAAGACATTCGATTGACCCTAATCTTTACCCCAGATTTTCGCACAAGCTTACTTGCGCCATGGCTTGGGAGCTTTACTTTAACTGCTGCATGTCCCGTGTCAATTCTCCCGACTCCCCCCTCAATTCCTTGCTGCGAATTGATATCGCACCTCGCGAGCATCCTCACTGAATCGTATTCAAGATGGATGGGAAAATATTGCCAATGCCGCCTGCTGGCCCTCCACCGCCAGGAGCTCATTCCAACTTCATTGACCCGGTGAACCACGCGCCCAACTTGATCGCATGCAACGTCATCCTGCTCGTCGTATCAACACTGGTCGTGGGCGCGCGAATCCTGTCCCGGACGTTGTTGACCGATTGGCGACTGGGCTGGGACGATTGTATGTGAATTTTTTACGAGCATTTGCTCCCCATGACGATATCAGCTAACAGATGGAAGACACCATTATTATGGCCTTCGTATGTAGAGGCTCCGAGATATTGGGACAACGGCCTCGACTAACACTTCTCAGGTCGGGACGGCAGTTTTCGGCTCTTTTGTAATCGAGAGTGAGTGACAGTCCTTGAAGTGCCTACTGGCGGGTTCAAGTTGCTAATATTCGCTTCCCAGCCACGCACTTTGGATTAGGAAAGCATATATGGGATGTACCCATGACAACATACTCTCCTCACTACCTTTGGGTCAGTTTCATCGGCTCAAGTCCGCCACCAAGTCTCATTTCATGGAGCTGATCTCCCCCTTCAGTGGATCATGGCTACTTTCGCCGCGTGCCCAGCATCCTACTACTTCGTCAAGATATCCATCCTCCTCTTCTATCTCCGGGTGTTCCAACTGCAAGCGAAGCTACGCTACATCATTTACGCCCTCATGGTCTACTGCACCATCTACTACTGGGTCGCCTTCTCTACCGTCATTGGCCTCTGCAACGTACGGAACCGGCAATGGGACATCACGATGACGATGAATTGTTTCGCCTACGGTAAGCTGACGTTCGCTATCGGAGGGTTGGATCTTGTGGCCGATGCCATGATACTCGGCTTTCCCATCCCCATGGTGGTGAAGCTACAAATCTCGTGCCCACAAAGGACATACCTGTTATTCGTTTTCTTGGCCGGTTTGATGTAAGTCCCAGCCCCACTTAAAGCAAAGCGCATTGATTTGACGCTGAGCCCGTACCCCAGCGCCTCGATAGCCTGCGCGATCCGCGTAGCTTTGGCCGTCCAATCGCGAGGAACGACCGATGCCACCTACGCCCAATACCGCGTTGTGACCTTATTGTGAGTATAGCCTCTTTCCCACACTACGCCGCGGAAGGCGCCACTGACCAACCCCTCACAGCTGTATCGAGCACTATTTCGCCCTGATCGCTGCCTGCATGCCGACGCTCGGCCCGTTTTTCAAGTGGCTCCGCCCGAACCACTGGAAGCACGTCGCCATCGGACCCAAGTCGATAGGGAACAGCCGGTTCGGGGATCCGGAGGCGTTGGAGCGCGAATGGCCGCGACGGAGCGAGACGCCTCCTTTCGACGACGTGCTGCTCGACGGGTCGAGCGTGGCGCCTCCGACGCCGGCGGAGGAGAGGAAGAAGGACCACATGTTTTCGTACAGGTTGCAGCCGCATCCGCAGGACGTGATAAGGGTGTGGATGAAAGGGGATTCGAAGAACGAGATCGAGTTGCAGGAGAGGGGCACAGGCTCACAGTCATCGTAGCGAAGGACGGTTGAGGAAGCTACCTAGGCTCGAGAGTCGACGAGAGAGGGCATGGGATGGGAAGCACAGCGGTCGATTGAGGGATCGCTTGCCCGATCACGACCTACGGCCGTCCGCAACACTAACCATCAGTCAAGGTGAACCTGCTACTGACTGGTCAGCGAGCTGTACATATAAATACGTGAGGGCTAGAAGCCGTAATCGTAGTTGCAAAACCGTCGTTGTCCTACCGTATTACAAGGATTGAAGATGCCAAATAATGCTCAATAACAAGTAAACAGAAGCTATCTAGGAAAGTGTGATAACAAGTTGTATCTTGTTCGCCTGACATGTTCAGAACATTTGATGAGAATGCTAAGCCATCACGAAATGAAGCAGACCACACCCCTAAACACATCAGGTTCTATATGCAAGACAGCCCAAACAAATTTGACAAGTCGGACCTGTGATAGAGAAATTCATAACGAATCCGTGCTTGGTTTTCTACTGGCTACGGCTGGATTGAGCGCGAAGGATGATGATGATGACTCTTGACACGGACTGTGGGTGTGTCTCTTTTTCATAAACCAGATTGCAGACTCACATCAAAACGGTCGAAGGAATAGCTGAGCCGTGAGTCTTGAAAAAGATGAAGATATCACACACTCATTAGAAGTGAATACGTACAGTGCAATCTCCCTGCCAGCTGTATAGACTATAAAAGATACGAGTCGCAAAGGTACCTACCCAAAAGCACAAAAGAGTCAAAGAAGCAACCAACACGTCCGCAGTTGGGCCGAAGAAGAGATAGATGGACTTCTCCGTACGTGAGTGACCCGCAAAAAGCCTCCGCATGAGTCCATGCAGTCGTCCCCGCAGTGAAACCCTTCAAGCGTCTTTCTTCTCAGCTTCCTCACTCGGCACGCTACCATCGCTGTCGGCAACACCGCGCGCCTCCTCGTCTCTCCTCTTGTCCTGTTGGATATCCGGCGCCGGCGCAAAATGACTCTTGGCCCTGATCTTCTTGCCGTAAAGCAGGAACACGATCGGGAGGGGCACGAGCGCCAGAGCCACGCAGCCGAGAAGCGTAGCGGCCCACTGGATCCCCATTCCGTCGAACATGTAGGTCGCGAACAGCGGGAACACGGCGCCGAATCCGGACCGAAGGAACGTGTTCGCCGCGAGGGCGGAGGCGGCGAACATGAGATAGGCGTCGACGATGTAGTTGAGCAAGGAGAGGAAGATGGTGAAGAGGCCGAAGCCGGTGAAGAGACCTGAAAGGGTAGGTACGATCCAGGGGATCTTGTCGCCTTCGAATCCAGTCCATCCGAACCAAAAGAGTCCAGCGGCGAAGAGGACACCACCGACTATCGCAATTGGTAGACGCCATTCTGGTACGGGAATGTTGTTGTTCGCTTCCAGTTTGCGCCCATAAGCGGGGTTCTGGATCACTACGACGATGAAGGCAATGATTTCTCCGAGGACCAGACCGAAGTAAGGGAGGCCGCCTACACCTTCGTTGAAACCGTACTTGCCCTGGAAAACAAGGGCGTAGGCTGTCAGAAAGAGGTAGAGTATGCCGTAGATGAAGGACATATAGAGAGTGATCAGCAGTACGATGGGCTCCTGGAAGAGGATCCGCATCGGGCGTGAGACATTCTTGGTGACCAATTCCGTGAAATTGACTTCAATTTCCTCTTGCTTGGCATGGATGCCCCAATTCTTAGTGGTACGGCGCAGCTCTTTGGCCTTGTTTACTAGGATAATTGGTGGGTAGGTCTCCGGCAGGAAAATGGTAATGAGAATAAAAGCGGAGAAGCCCATAATGGCCGAAATGTATTCGGTCCACCTCCAGCCTAGATAGGAGATCGTTAGGAAGCCACCGATGAAGGGGGCGAGCAATGGGCCCATAAAGACAGTTGCTGAGAAGACTGCAACCGCCAAGCCGCGGGTCTTGTTGCTGAACATGTCCGCGAATGCGGCAGCAACTACAGCTAGAGGGCAGGAGCCGAATAATCCGTCGAAGAATCGACATATCATGACCGTTTGGATGTCCTTTGCTACGGCGACACCAATGGCGAACACGGAGAAGCCGAAAGCAGCTATGACAAGCGGTAGACGTCGACCATAGAGTTCAGACCTAAATGCAAATCGGTCAGCCTTACGACTCTCCAAGCCTAGTGATGAGGAGAGTATACTTACATCGGCGCCCACATAATCGGGCCAAATGCGTAACCCAACACGAAGAGCGAGGTCCCCAGGGTTCCAACTTCTTGCCCTACATGAAACGTTTTCACGACTCCTGAGATGCCTGATGAAAAGATACTGCTACCCATGGTGGCCGCGAGGGCATCGAAAGCGAGAATGACACCGATAAGAAGTTTCCTCCTCATTGGCCAATTTTGAGCATGCCTTGGATCATCGAAGCCGTCGAATTCGACGACGTACTCTTCCATTTCCGGCAACATGGGAGGATAAGGTTTGCCCGCGCCCATGGCTGGAATTTCCTTCTGGGTCGACTTGCGCGACTTGATGGCACCCACAGTCCCCGAGTGCTGGGTCCGATGGGTCTCAATGCGATCAAGAGCATGTGGGTGAGATTCTTGGTGATTGATGCGGTTGGTATTCGTTCTGCTCATACGGGCCGTTCGAATTGCTTCTAAGCGGACCGAGGAGGCGGATGAGGATGAGGCGGCAGAGGAGCTAGGCGGTCGATCTTTGCCGTCGACGGGCACAGAGCGATGCAGTCTTTCCTTTTCTTCGGGGCTGAGGCGATGATACTGCTGGAAGAAGCTGTCGTTGGGGTCCCAAGCGGAGAAGCGGCGCGGAGAGGCGTTTCGCTCATCGCGGAGGATGTCCAAGTCTTCTTGATTCATCTTGGTAGGCGTAAAATATATCAATGAAGATACTATACTGAATACTGAACACTGACTTGAGGGAGCAGCAAATAACAATGCCTAATGATATACGTTCAACAAACTCAAACACGAGGAAGAAGACAACAACAGATTAGGTACCTAGGTTAAGTTAGGTTAGATTAGGAATATACGAGGAGCGGGGGACGGCATTTTGCATCACAATCTTAATGCCGGTAGCGGCCGGAGAAGATACGAGTAGCTCGCACTTACCTAAGCTACTTCCAGTCTAATTTCAATCTAGAGCAGCTAATCCACGACCTAGCTCTTTTAAGCTTAGCAGATTCGCCCCTCCCTCTAGGCTCTCATCGTACTTGTTGTTGATCATCTTTGAGTACGAACACCTCACATTCCATACTTTCCATTTTCCCTTGTTGCAAGACAGCAAGATACGTCTCCTCCATTTCCTCAGCATGACTTTGATATGATCGAGCTGAGCTAGTATGCTGTACTTGAAACTGGGTCTGCTCGGGCATTAAGCCACCAACAGCCCCAGCGACGAGTACGATAGCTTGCAATTCCATCTTTCGGACTCCGCAATGGCCATCATGTCCCTCGAATCTTGTCGCTGTGCTCTTACCAGTCTGCATCTCGCAACATGTCCGATCGTTTTTTGTTGTCGCAATGTCTGCTCGATTGCTACGACCGGCTGCATGGCAAGAACTGAGCCTTAGAACATCCACGTAGGCAAGCGTGAAGACTGAAGAGAAAGGCACAGGCCGTAATTGTATAGGCTACGCCATGTGCAAAGCTTGCTTTGTACCTGTGAAAGGTATCTTCAGTACATGCAGTGTGCACTACATATATTCCTAGCTTCGCCGGTAGAAGGTACCACCTAATGCCAATCGACCCTGCTCGACCCATCACGATGTATTCACGCTTGCACCATTTGACATTGCCGGTACCCCTGAGTTATTGGGCACATCCTCAATGCTCGTCAAATCTCCGACCCTCCACCTCTTGATCGCCTTCACGAAGTCGGGAAACGGCTGTGTCGCTGCACCGGGTATGTTGACGTTCCCATAGGATTCGAGGGCCAGGATTTCATAGCCTTCACTCATCACGACGTAGAGCCGGGCTTCTCCGACGACTACTCCAGTACTTGGTGGAATCTTGATATCCACTCCGCTTGCCAGGTTGCCATAAAAAACGCCGATCGTCCTGTCGTATTGGTAGTGCACCCAGAACTCCACTGTGACCGAGTAACCGTAGTCGATCTCCCCTTTGATCTACACCTTCAAGGTTAGCCTGTTCTCAAGCCCCTCCTTCAAAGCTTCGGAGTACACAGCTTACAGAAAAGTAGACGCCGCGCCCGCGCCCGGGAATATCCACTTCGTCCTCGAAAGATGTTGTATCTGCGGCCTCCTCATTTGTGGTGTTGAGTGCAAGTGCGTTGGAAGGACCTGCAGTGCTGGCAAGAAGAGTGGTGTCCCTCTTGTGGATTAAATTGTTCAAGGGAGTCGACAGGCGTTTTAGATTGTGAGCTGCACGGTCGACAGAATCTCCTGGAGTTATGACATGAGCGGAGGTGAGGGCCGGCATCAGAAGACACATGACATTTGTCAGAACGACCAAGACCAACATGATGGTACAGCGGAGGTTTGTCACCTCTGACTGGCTAAGAACTCCTGACCGAGAGCTTTGCAGATTGAAAATCGAGCAATCGGTCGTATATAGACCTACCCTAGGACCTTGCAGAAATAGAGCACAGCTACTTACCCGCGAGGCAACAAAGGACGCATAGACAGGAAAAGCGAATCAGATCTTGGCTTGGGCTGAAACTCAGGCACAAACTTGGAGTGCGCCACGATTCAAACGCTGTCGCTGTGATTGGATGAGATATGATGATAGGTCCTTCTTGTGTGGTAGTCAAGCTATGCAGAGCATTATTTGACGCTATGGGCTGATACGCCTTCGCGTGAGGGATTTATCGAGCCCCAAACGTTGTGTCTGGCGACTGGCGTTTTGCCGCCTCCATTCCTAACCGTCGACCAAGAGGCATTCGGAGCCGATAGAGCACCAGACGACATGTTGTCGGCCTGAACGCTATGATCACTTCTGTTGAGCAGATCCCGGATAGCAAATCCCGGATTAGGCAACAACACAGGTGGCGCAGCGGATTCTTTATGTGGTGGCTGCTATGAAAATGCGTGTGATATTCTTATTCACTGCAAAAGCGATGAGCTGAACAGAAAGCATCGTCATCGACAAATTACGGTCACCAAGAATCGAGATCTCATCTTGATCGTTGACATTATTGGACCATCTCTACCGACTTCGTGTTAGACACGTTCACAATGAGAGGCGGCAAACCTTTGGCAGGCTATTCGACCTTTAGGCATTTGTGTTGCTATGACGCATAATGTCAAGCACCGGCTGGGCAAGCGAAACGCTCAGCATTGTCCAATGACCAGCCATTGTGGCCATGTAAGAGTATTCTAAGGTTAATCATAGCGTTCCAGGAACAATATCCGCGCCAGACAGCCGCTGGATCCACACGACGCATATCGCGTGTGATTAAAAAAAGCATCATTGCGCATCGGCAAGCGCAAAAATTTTCCTAGGCCCAAACGTCAAGCTTTTACCGGGGGTTGGCTCCGGAGTAAGATCTCAATGGATTTTTATATTGCGAGCAAGTTTCCACGCCTGCATGAAATCTGGGATCTCGTGAGAAAAAAATTACGTGAAGCACTCGTCTCTCCCAAAACCCTGATTCTTTCAAGATGTTTTCGTCTAAAGCTCCCTTGTGGTCCCTGTTCTGCGCTTTACTATGCTTGCAGTGTGTAGTCGGCGCCAACCTACCCCATGGGAGCCTGACACAGCGCTCCTCGCTATCGAAGACCGAGAAACAGCATGAGCCACGGTATCTAGTTCAGCCGATCTCTACTGCTCACAAATTGATCTGACAAGAACTGACCTTATCTCAAGTGCCAATGCCATTGCACTCTCGCACACAAGCCCAACCCTCGTCCCGGCCGTGGGCACGGCTAGATCGATCGGTGTGCGTATACATCCCCTGACTACGCCCATACTCCCTCAAGCCTTGACCAACGTCCTTGTCCAAACCTTCCACGCCGCCTATATTGAACTAGGACCCAAACCTGACGGCCTTTCCGGCTTTTTCCGCCACACCGTGAGGTCTCAGTTGCCGAAATTCAACGTCGAGTTCCAGCTGGTAGCCACCGGCAATCAGACGGGGGACTTCATGTTGACGAATAGCCGGATCGCGGACACGCTCTCCCTGCTCGGCTACGAGTATGCAAACCGGCAGAACGTGAGCAATCTAGTGGAATACAGTTTCCAGATTGTGATTGATACTTGGATGGAACCCGAGGTCGTCATTGCGACAGGGTCGATAAGGAACATACTGTCTGGTTCTCGGAGGGCTCCTATGACCGCCAAGGTTTAGGGCATGCGCTAGGAGAAAGGGGGGCGCAATGGTTACGGCGCAGGAACAGTGTCTCTATGAAGGCTCTAGCTTGAGAAATTGCGAGATTGTGAAGCTTGGGCGATTAAGCACATCAAAGCATGACCACTTGCGAAGAAAGGTTCGTTTTGACTTCAGCGCGCTGTTTTGATGCTTTCTTGCCGATAAACATAAAGCAATCCTTCTCGCCAAAGTCGCCTTATATCAGAACGAATCTGCTGCTGTTTTAAGACAATTTGGTTGCAACAGTCGTACAAAGACGGTGTAGAGAGAGCGGCAGCTACGCATGAGGAATCACCGTTGTGACCTTGGCCCAGAAAGGTTTCTTCCAAGCTTACTCGTGCTTTCTCAGCAGAGAATCCGAGGCTTAACACATTTGTCCGACGAACAAAGTAACGAGACTCTGGTTTTGCGACGCTGACTCAAAGTCTAGACCCTCGAGACCGTCAGCGAGGTTCCTTTCACGTATCGCTCACACGCGGCGCCAGCGCCATCAAGCAAGATTAGCTTTGACACACCATCTGCCTATCTCGGCACTTGGGCAGTCACTGGCTCACAGGGTCACGTGGAGGGAACCCGATTTAGTTCGACCGGGCGGCTTCGCTTGTACGCGTAACGCCTATGCTAATAATGCTAGTCTCTCTCGCTTGCGCATGCTGCTCTCGCTCGATCACGCAAAGTCAGGGGACAATGACATCTATCTGCCGTCGCTCCTACTTGTGCTCACAACTCACCACGTGATTGGCGCAGGGCGTATACTCAAAGGAAGTCTAGCCAACTTTAGCAGCGGATCGAGAGGTATTGCACACAAAGGTCACACTCCCACATCTCTAACATAGAGCCTTGCTGGATACTGCCACCGAAAGAGAACGAACAACGTTCCACATTCACGTGTGTTTTGTAGATCTGTCGCTTCATTGTGGACGGTCGTAGCGGCGCGCCATCCTAGGCTGATACCTTCATCAAGGGAGCTCCTCGTCAGCGGCACACTGTTCCCGCAAGCGCTTTGCGTCCGAGTAGCAGAACATGGAAATGTATCGCGGAACATCCTTTCCGTTGTACCTAGTGCCATTGGACGGATAACAGCTCGCGTCCAAGATGCCGAAACACTGGACAACCAGACGTCGAAGCTTCGGTACCGGTTGAGGGCTCGGAGTAGAGAAGAACGGAGCAATTCTCATGGTCTTTCCAAGCCGCCGTCTTTGCAATATTTTTTGTTCTCCCGTGTCGTTCAGTCTGAGTAGAGGTAGAATCTTAAGACCACGAAAACCCCCGGATATAGAAAAGAGCTCGTGAGGCGTCGGTCGTGGAATCTGGATGAGAGACGAACGAATAAGGATACGTCGCACCGCATCGCATTGTTAGGATGGACAAAAGTGATAAGCATTCGGATATCCCTGGAAGATCAATGGCACTAGCTCCGCCTTAATTGGCTTCAGAGATCAAGCGAGTGAGTTCGAAGCGTCTGTCAGCCCGAATTTATGGCTAGAATTTCAACACGAGGCTTTCATCTCCAAACCAGGCGCTCTGTACCGGGGAACCCTGAAATTTGTCTCCATAATGCGTCGTTAAGCTCCGATGTGCATGAAGGTCTTGTCTCCACGATACGTAACCGCTCATCACCGTTCCAGGGTCCTCGGAGACCCGACTACTCCTCTGCGGCTCACACTGTAATTGACGACAATGAAATCCTGCGATCGTACCTTCGTCAATGACAAGTGGACTTCCCCTGCGAGCAAGAAGCCAGTTGACACTATCGATACGTACCCACTGACCGCTGAAGTAACCTAAGACCAATCTAGTCGTACGACCAGATACATCCATGTTGATGACTCGATGTTTCCAAAACAGCATAGGGAACCAGCGTCAAACTTCATCCTCACAGGAACGCATCGCCTCTAAAACCCCCCACAGCAAGCTTCGCATTGGGCCCGATTACTGCGTTCACGGAACAGCATATACAAGCGATTACAAAGACCGTCCATATCCGCTTGTATTCCAAAGGCAGAAGAAAAGAGAAAGAATCAAGAAAAAGCCATAGTCGTTATCGGTACCCCGATGGGCATCATGACAGCGCCAAAGCGACGGGGCCAGTATCTCCCTCTTCATTTGGTGGCCTGGGGCAAAGGGATGCAGATCAAGCCGATAAAATTCGCCGTGGGGAATGGATACCAATTTCCGGCACGTCGGTCGAAATGGATTGAACAGCACATGCCTCAACACCATAGATTACACATGTCCCAGCACACACTCAGCCGCACAATCTCAACCAGCCGCCCACTAAACATGCTCCCTCTGCAAAACGCCAACCTCCTCACATTCTCCTTCCCAACCTCCATTCATCCCCAACCGCCCCAGACCAGCTCCAAAACGCCCCAACCACGCCAACCATGCCGAAGAGAGCTGACATCCCTCCGTAGAGCGCCAGCAGGCCAGCATTCACTCACTAGCCTCGAGAGGACGCAGATAACCCTGTTCGACAACATACCAGCGGGATTGGCCGTGGGAGACGGAACAGAGGCTCCCACCTTGCTGGAAAGAAGGGTATTCATCACGCATCGACCACGGCGGCATCCCCGATCGAGTGAGTCGACCCCATCGCTCTCGCTCTCCCTTCGCCCCAGCTTTCCCCTAAGCCTTCGTCTACATCGTCAAAGAAAGAACCCCACTTAATCATGCTCTCCCATCGTCTCCTGACCTACCACCCACTCGCCGCGCGCCCGCCTGCTCGTCAAGACTTCCACCCAACCCACAGGTAGTGAGGGTGAAGGGGGTTGTGAGTGGGAATGGACTTAGTGGGAATTACGTCCCGCGCGGGGCAAGGGTAAAGTTATGTAGAGCGCTGGTAGCTGGTAGTGAGTTGGAAAAAGGGGACGAAGGCGCAGTGGAGACAGACGACGAAGACGGCGTGGTGCAACCGCCGAGGAATGAAAAGCAAGCAAGCAAGCAAACACGTCAGCATTTAGCAGGGAGGGCACGAGAACGACACTGTAGAAAAGCGGTATGCAGCTACCAAAAAGCGCCTATGTCCATCGACATGAATGGAAATGGTATTAAATTACCCCCTTTCGTAAAAAGCCTCAAGGGGACCGAGACGACCATTCTTTCTATCTCTGCCCTCTATGACCGCACCCTAGCCAAGAGCTCACGGCCAGGGCTCTCCGGTACTGATTAAATATTAATGGAAATGCCACGCGCACCGCTCCGAAACAGTCTATGCTGCTCCCCGCCGCGAGGGAAGCTTGCTCAAAAGGCCGTACCTCCACGCTGCAAAAATCGGATCGGACGGCAAAGGAAAATCCTCTCATCTAGAGCCCCGAATCGATCTCGTCGACGACGTCAACGCTGGTGAAAGCGGCCCAGTCGACACACGTCTGCTTGCTCGAGGCGGGGGGTTGTAAGTTGACGATGTCGTCCGGTCGCTCCTGTGGTCTTTGTCAGCGACTCTTACGGTACGCACAACCCCAACGCTTCTGCATCTCTCTTCCTGCTTTCCTCCTCCTCCTCTTCCTCTTCCTCAACATCCAACAAGTGAAACAGCGACAAGGGGTAGAAAGAACTCACCAGCAAGTTCACGTACAGACCGGCACTGACATGCCACGCGATATGGCAATGGAACGGCCAGACGCCCGGATTGTCGCCGTCGTACTGCACGACGAGATACCCGTGCGGCTGCAGCAACTGGACGTCCCTCCTCTGCGGATTATCGGCGTTCACCACGCTCCCGTCCCAGGAGCCCACGCCCTCGTTGAGCACATACATGTTGTGCCCGTGCAAGTGCATGGGGTGCGCGACCGGGGTGGTGTTTTCGACGACGAGCCGGACGGACGACGCGTCGCCGTTGTCGTAGACGTTCCATTCGGGGTCGTAGGGGTAGGAGGTGTTGGCGGCGTTTGCGAGCAGCAGCACGGGGGCGTTGTAGTCGGCGCGGAAGGAGGAGTTGTTGATGGTCCAGAGGAGGTGGCCGGTTGCGTTGACGGCGATGCCGATGGTGAGGGTGAGGGTTGTGGCTGGAGCCGGGTCGGGGGCTATGGGGTAGATGGGGGTGGTGGAGGTCAAGGGGTCGTTGGCGCATTGCGGTGTGGTGTCTTCCCAGGCGGTGGTGTTGGGTGTGGCATCGGTGGGGGCTGAGGGGTAGTAGACTATCGCTAGGGCATCCGGTTGGATTGTGCTGGAGCAATTGGAGATGGTGGAACGCATCCAGTAGGCGGATTCCGGGGTTCCAGTGGCCTCGACGATTACGTCTGTGCGTTGGCCAATCTATTGTGCATGTTAATTCGATGACCGAGATCACAGATGCGTGTGGTTGGCTTACTCCGAGGCTCACGATTTCAGTCTCATACGGCTGAATGGGCACAAAGTCATTTGCAATGACAGTCATCGTGTGCTCATCAATGCTGAACTTCTGGATACCTTCGGACCCAGCGTTGATCAATCGCAACCGGTGCTTGTTTCCCGTCGTGAATTGGAATTTGGAAAGACCAGCATCGTTCGTGCAAGGCGTTCCATCAGTGACGAGAGAGCAATTGTAATCCATCTTGCCATTGATCAAATTGTTGACGGATTTCGGCGCTATCATGGTGAGATCCGTACCCATCACCTCCTCTACGAGGTCATAATATTGCTTATGATAATAGTCCGTCAGCAGAACTGGACCGATATCGACGTCGTAGTCTGCGCTATTCGGTCCGTAGATTATCAGAGGTCCAAAAATACCACCGGCATATTGTGCACTGTAGTGAGAATGGTACCAAGTCGTGCCATACAGGTCCGCTTTGAAATTGTATGTTAGACTTTTCCCAGGGGCGATTGGACACTGTGATACCGCGGGTACGCCATCTTCCCAGGGGGTACCCGTCTGGAGTAGGCCGTGCCAATGAAGTGCAGTCCCTTCTTCCGGACCGGTGATGGCGTTGTTGACAGTGACTGTGATGAGATCGCCCCAGTTGGCTTCGATTGTTGGGCCGGGAAATTGGCCGTTGATGAGAAGAACGTCTTTCTCGTAGCCGTCCGGTGCTATTGTACCTCGTGCAATTGTAAAGTCGTATGATCTTCCCTGATCTGCATCTGACATTGAGCTAGGGAGCGAAAAATAAGAAATGACCAAACACTCCTCCTGTTGTTTTATGGAAATAAATAAACGGTGGCTGATTGTGGCTGAAAACAATATATTTCACGTGATGTCTGCGACTGAACAAATGGCAATGAACAAAGGGATGCTTGTGAATTAATACGTTGCCAAAAGAACAGCTTCTGAACTCAAAGGTAACAGTCGCCGAAAAATTGCTGTACGTAGATGAATTGCTGGAAACTAAGAAATCGTATTACCTGTCGATGGCGGAGACTGGGTGTAAGGGTTTGCATTTGAAGCGGTTCTCGAACCCCAAGGGGCGCCACTGCCAGACTGATCGATCCATGAGCCAGCTGATAGGCATCTACATGTCCACAGGAACTTACATGCGGAAGCCAGCTCGTCTCAAGATTGGGTGCCTGAAGCGTACCCAGTTGCGAAGCTCCTAGTAGCCACCGAACACATCAGCAGGGCACTCTGCAAACGTGCTACATGCTGCGGTTGCTAACCATTTGTGGAGCTCTGAGGAAGATTGGAGATGGCGGTCAGATTCGACGTAAAATGCGCGACAGCAACGGAAGTGGCCGGAGTCAGCCCGGTGTTCATTAGAGCTGCTGCAATCGACATGACTGCGGAGAGATAAGATAAGACGTGTTGATTACTATCATATCCTAGAAAGGAAATAGGAATCGAAGGGTGTAGGGAAATCTAAGTACGATAAAAGAGAGACCAAGAAAGCCCATGTATTGTTCGATGAACATTCCGTCAAAGACATCGAGGTGTTGCACTTTATGGGGTCAACGGTACATGGACGAGACAAGGCAAAGATAAGCACTAACAAGACTATTGCGCACGATGACCTCGCGGCAACAATCGGACTTTGCTCCTGCTGCAGCCAAGAAGTGGCCACATGTCTTCGTCGTCGTGCTTCATCGTTCATTGATCGCAGTCTGTCGGTTTCGAGAAAGCTTGGAGTGATTCCTCCTTCGTATTCGGGTACTGGCCTTCCGAGAGCCGCATGTTAGGAGGTGGAAAAAAAGGTTGGGTAGACCAAGCCATAACCACATACAGACCCGAATAACGATTACCATGCAGACGCACAGGCGCGTTGTCCGATCACCCAAAGAAGGTCAGTGCAGATATCTCTCCTTTGGGCAAATGACGATGACATCTATATGTACATGGACGGGTCCTTCTCGGAAGTCTTTTTATAGTCTTAAAGTGAGAGAGCGCCGAGTGGTTGCGGGCACACTCGGGGAAAAAGTTTGGTGAAGATTGGAAGCATGCTTTGCGTCACCGAGCATGCCTGGTTAATGCAGGTCCGACTCCACTTCGAATTGAGTGGCGCTAGGGCCAATGACACGCGTACACGATAGACCTGACGCTCATGCCTCGTATAGAGTACCTTTTCTCTATGTAAGTCGAAGCGAATGCCAACTTTCGGAGAGGGAGCTAGTACTGCACAAAGTCGGAATTTGAATGCCGGACAAGTTGGGATATTTATTCAACAGTTCAACCTGCATGGATATTTATCGCTCAAGTTTCCAATGATAGTTGGGCAAAGGCAGGCGTGAGATGAAAGGATTGTGGTCAGGGTTTTCGTCTATTGTTATTGGGTTATATGCTGGTCAATTGTATTGTACTTTCTACCTACCTAAGGTACCTACTTACCTCTACTCTAGAGCATTTCATTTTCCGCCTCGGGCAAAAATCTCGTTCTAGTCCCCGTGCGGTTAGCATAGCCTACAAAGTGCCGACCGTTTTTCTTGGCATGTCATTCCTACATTTGCTTTCAACTGAGGTTCAAAGCTTAATACAACATCAATCGAACGGCTTGATGAGCATAAGGTAGGCCTTCATTCTCTGCCTTTGTTTCAGTCTTCGTTGAAAGAGTCCAATTGAAATTACCGAAGTCGTTCACTCAGCGTGAACCGTCTCCCAACTTCCAGAGGCTTCACTTGATATTGGTAGGCTTTCTAGAATATCCGTTTCAGGATTCATCTCACTTCACATATCTCTCGATCGATCACAAATCATCGCCCAGATGTCTCGGGTCGGTGGACCTCCTACCTGAAAGAAGGATGTCGACTGTATTGTCTCCACAGTGTTGAGATTGATAGGTGAAGTTTTGGTTGTCCACCTGCAAGGGGCGTGAAGATTACTTATACTTCACGAAGCCCATGCCGTTTTGCCACCACGGAGGGTAGTCACATCACAGAGTTTGCTGCAGCATTCCCAAAGCTAAACCACCCAAAACCGAATGAACAGAGACAACGATCCCAGAGCTTTTCCGTCTACTGATTCTATCCTTAGCACAGGTACAGGGACGGCTGATCTATGAACTCGTACCCAGCGGACGGCTTTTCCTCTCTATATCCCTTTTACAGATCTACCGCCTTCATCACTGATCGTTTTGAAGTGGACCTTGCGGAGAGCTTAATCGGCGAGATAGAGGAGATGTCACTACCTATGTTTATCTCCGCACTTCAAATCGACTTTTGGCTGGCGCTGCCTCACGCCCTTTGAAGCTGCTTGGTAGAGTCGGCGGAGTGGTCCCTGAGCTCGAAGACTGCCTCGTACGGCTTCCTTTCCATATGTCGCCGGAGGTATTCGAATTGTCTCGGCGTATGATTCAAGCTTTTCTAGGAACAGGCCTCGGTAAACGCCCCAAGAGCCCTCGGTCGCTGGCACTTGGAGTACAAACTCAAGTCGCTTCCTCAAGTCGAGGCCTACCTTCATCGCGAAACCTAGTTACGTACCACTCTAGACATAATCTCCTTCAAACTCGCCTGCATCCACAGCCATTCTCCCCCAAACAATCCTTTTCATCTCGGGCTTTCCCCGCAATGTCTCTCCAATCTTCATCTCTCTCTTGGGATCCTCTTAAATGCCTCTTTATCTCCTCTCAACTCATCTATCTTCACAAAGAGTCTCCCTTAAATGGACTCATTCGCCTCGGGAAGCTCCCGCATATTTCTCTTCACTCTTCATCTCTCTACGTCAAAGTTGCCTCCAACATGATGTCATCTTCTTCAAATTCGCCCACATTCACAATCATTCTCCTCCGAACAACCGCTTCCAATCAGGCCTGCTTCCAATTCGAGCTTTATTCGCATCTTCTTCACTCTCAACTCCTCTCCCTCAGAATCCTATCAAACACAATATCATCTCCCCCAAACCTGTTCAGATCCACACTCCCCCTTTTCGACCGCCAACAAAGCGATAATGGGCCACAACAGCTGTTTAAAATACGGGGCCGACATCTCCGACGGAGACACATTGCAATCTTGCTGAACCTGGTGGGCTTCCTCGGAACTGTAGACGATCTTAATTGATACAGCTGTGGCCAACCTGTTCGTTATCGGCAATCTAGAACCCACTGGAATCTCACTTTGATGTTTTCTCGCAGACTTTTCTCTAGCTCTCTTGGCCTTCGAACGGCTGAACCCCTCCAGCGGTAGGTGCAAGCTTCGTACATCGACTCTTCTTCAAGAGGCGAACCGGCCCCGAAGACCACCTATACCATTGTAGGTAGGGAAAGATGGCAAACGCCAGATTGCGTGTGGCATGTCCGTTAATGCTGGGACGTTACGGACGTCCATTAAGAAGTAAGTCGACGGTCCTAACCGCCAAGGAATTGTAATTGCTCCTGGACACCAGTGGAATCCCAAAGCTGGTATCTGGCAAGATTCTGGAACGATGAAAGAAGAAGGTCTGGAGCGCTCGACGTGCAGCCTTACCCCAAGATCTGGTGCGCTGGTCAGCCCCACTTTCCTAAGACGACAAAGTATACAACAATTAATGCTGTAGGAGGCCACGAAGGACCAGGTCTTGGTCAGACTGTACAACGACGAAAGTCGCTCCCATGTGCTCTCGTCTCCCCCGCATCCCCAGAACACTACTCACAAGATGAAACAATCCAAGCCGAATCCCATCGGTGATGAGAAAACCGAATACTCAAATCGAAACCACATCCACATTCGACATCGGTTCCAGCAACGATGAAACAACTCAAGCGCAGAAAGGCAGCACGAAGCAGGGCATTTTCGATATGAATCGAAATGGGCAAGCGGCAGGAGCTGCGGCGAAATTCCTGTTTCGTCTCCATCGTAGGCTTCGTGAAGGTCCTCCAGTCCATGTGGGAAATTTCTCTAATATTTGCAAACCACCAAAAAGGCAAGGCTACTAAAAGATAGAAAAGACGGCGCACTACGGTCTCATCAACGGCGGCACGACAGACGTTATAGACGTTATCTGGGTGACTGTTGGTGTCATCATTGGTGCGCTGTGCATGATTGCGTCTATTGCCAAGATGGCTTCGATATGAGTGATCGTCTTAAGCACCATCTGATCCTTGCAGCGGTTTTAGAGTGGACAACAACATATCCTAGGGCCCCAACCGCCAGCGGCCAGTATTCACTAGGTGTCTAAATTCGCACCCAAATCCTTGCAGAGAAGCCCCTCAGCCATCTCGTCGGTGAGTAGCGGATTGAGTAGTGCCAGCTCCAGTACCTTGGGGCTGACCATTCACACGGGATGGAGTAGCGCTCTAGGATGGATCACAGGCTATCCCTCCGCCGCGCAGCTCACCTCAATATTAGTGCAAGGACTCATTCGTCTTACTCAGGAACCCCAACGCAAGCGCAGCCACCCTATAACAGACCACCCTATTCATCATCATCGTGCTCTTCCTCATCCTCGCAACAACCTTCAACATCTCCTGAGCGCGCCAGCTCCCGCCTCACCAAAGGCATCTCCACAACCATGCACGTCGCCGGCTTTACCGTCTTCAACGCCGTTCCGAGACAGCGGCGGCTCGGGCAGGGGGCAGCACGGGCGTCTCGGCGCTCGTGGGCACCACGACGGCCGCTGCGGTGCTTCCTGGGCCCCGGACGCACATGGCGGAGGAGCTCGCCGACGCATTTTCGCGCGCGCTACCCTCGGCGATGATGTGGGGGGTTCGTCTACAACGCGCTGCTCACGCTCGTCACGCTATGCTTCCGCCTGGGGCCCGGACTGGCCGGCGAACGTGCTGGGGCCGACTGACGGCGGGGCGTCCCGATCATCGAGGTGCTTGTACCACTCGACCGGACGATCTCCGTGCCCGCGACGACGGCCATGTACGTGCGTGCCGATCCTGCTCTCGATGGTTCGGGCATAATCACCTGCGTCGGCGTCGTCGTCGTGGTCGAGCGGTCAGGTATGGGCGTTCGTTCGCTCGGGACAAATGAAAGGTCTGTTCCTTTCTCCGGCTACATCGACCAACACGTACGTTAGGCCCCAATGCTTACATATATACTTATCCCATGGAATCCCTCGTGCGGAAGCAAAAGCGAGGGGGTTTTTCGAGAACACACACCGATTAGCCCCATATACCCCATCCATTCCCCTCAACGCGCTCCTCTCCCTCCTCCTCCTCTCCCTCCTCCTCCTCCTCCTCCTCCTATCCCTCTCCCACCTCTCCCTCCTCATCGCCCCCCGCCATCGCCCTCAACGCCCTCAACGCTCTCAATCCCTCAACGCAGCCCCACTCTTCTCTTCTCTTCTCTTCTCTTCTCTTCTCTTCTCTTCTCTTCTCTTCTCTTCTCTTCTCTTCTCTTCTCTTCTCTTCTCTTCTCTTCTCTTCTCTTCTCTTCTCTTCTCTTCTCTTCTCTTCTCTTCTNGGGGGGGGGGGGAAGCGGTGCGGTCAACGAACGTGGCGCTGGGTTTCGTTGCTGTCGTTCTCTCCCCGAGACGCTGGGGCCCGGGGGCGGAGGGCATGGATTGGGATTGGGCGGTGGTGATTCTTTGCCGTCGTGGTCGCGGTGGCCGGCGAGGGGGGGTAATTATTGGGCTGGGGTCGGGGGTAGGAGTAGCTATGTTGCGCCTGTGACGTTGGTAAAGCGGCAGTGATCTGTGCAGTGGGAGTGTGTAGAGGCAGGGTTAGGGAAAGTTTGATGTGCTCTCTATTAATGCTATGTATTCTGGTTTTAAAGCTAAGGTGGTTATTTTTTGGATCCCGTGGTGTCATGACAGCAGCGCAGGCACGGCCGCGAGCCAGTACAGGGCGACCTTCAGAAGAAGTACCCAAGAGATCAAGCCTCCGAATGTAGTAATATCGCATGAGTGCCAATCGCCTGATGCCCTGTAACCGCTGCTCATAAAGAATGTATGCCTTACTTCCTCCTTGCCTTTGTTCTTGACGTTCCCTGCTTCCTCCCTGCCTTCTTCTTGACGATACCCACCGGCTTCGCTCCCTTGGGCGCAGTTTTCTCCTTCTTTGGCCTCCCACGCTTCCCTGGCGCCACGCTCTTCTGAACCTCGCCCTTTCCGGGTGCCTTTGGTCGTCCCTGCTTCTTGGCAGTCCCGACATTCGATGGGCCTTGTGGCTCCGTAACCTCGGCGGTATCCTCGATCTTCTTCGGCGTACCCCTCTTCTTTGGAGCATCTGCTGTAGACGAGGCTTGAAACTTAGTAGCCGGAGCGGCTCCCTCCCCTCTCTTCGGCCTGCCTCTCTTTTTTGATGGATCCGCCGCTGGCACGCTGGCTGGCTCTGCTCCCTGGCTTGGTCTACCTCGCTTCTTCGGCGTCTCCGTTACTTTTTGGCCCTGAAGTTTGGGATTGTTTGGTTCGGTCGTCTGCGGGGCAACTTCTCTCTTCGGTCTACCTCGTCTGGCAGGCACATCCTCTTTTGCGGCGCTCTGAGGTTGAACCTTTCGTGTAGACCCTTCTTCCTTCTTTGGCCTGCCTCGCTTCTTGGGCGTCACATTGTCGGTAGCACTTTGTTGCTTGACACTGGCTGTCTCCTCCTTCGATTCCTCTCCCACCTGAGAAGATTCGCCCTTTGTAACATTATGTTGCTTGACCGCGGTTGTGGGATCACCCTCGGTCTTCGAATTTTCTCCTGCCTTCGAAAATTCGCCTTGAGTAGCATTGTGCTGCTTGCCAGCAGCTGCAAAATCCTCCACTGTCCTCGATTTCTCTCCCGCCTTAGAAGATTCGCCCCTTGTAGCATTGTATTGCTTGACAGCAGTTTGGAGATCCTCCTCTGTCTTTGATTTCTCTCCCTCCTTCGATGCATCGCCCCTTGTAGCATTGTATTGCTTGACAGCAGTTTGGAGATCCTCCTCTGTCTTTGATTTCTCTCCCTCCTTCGATGCATCGCCCTTTGTAGCATTGGGTTGCTTGACAGCAGTTTGGAGATCCTCCTCTGTCATTGATTTCTCTCCCTCCTTCGATGCATCGCCCTTTGTAGCATTGGGTTGCTTGACAGCAGTTTGGAGGTCCTTCACTGTCATTGATTTCTCTACTTCCTTCGAAGATCCGCCTTTAGGAGCAGTGTGTTGTGTGACAGCAGTTTGGAGATCCTCCTCTGTTATTGACTTCTCTATCTCCTTCGAAGATCCGCCTTTAGGAGCAGTGTGTTGTGTGACAGCAGTTTGGAGATCCTCCTCTGTTATTGACTTCTCTGTCTCCTTCGAAGATCCGCCTTTAGTAGGATTGGTACGCTTGACTGCGGCTGCAGATTTCCCCTCATTTCTCCGCTGGGCTCTTTGCTTTTTGACAGGAGGCTTATTCTCCGTCGTGGGTGCATCCTCTCCACGCTTCCGTTTAGGTGCTCGAGCTTTTGAAGATGTTGACGCCTTCGCATCATTTGTTGTTGCTGGACCGCTTGCCTGTAGTTCAAAGTTGGCTGTTTCAGACGCGAGGACGACACCTTTGGCTTTCTGTGGGCGCGGTATTTTCCTAGGACTCGTCATGGTTGCCTGTTTTGAAGGTTGCGGAGTGCTACTAAGCCTTGGTTCGGGTTGTGCGAGGTTGGCGCTCGGAGCAAGGGTCCGCTGGGTCTGCTGGAACTTGCTCGTAAGTTCGTCCGGTTCGACATACGAAAAAGGTAGGCCACCGAGCTGAGCATTGTTCTTGGGGATATGTAGATGCTCATCAGACGGACCATCAAATGAGAAAGCGGCTCTTGCAGGGTGTGAGGGAGTTGCTCTTGCAGGGTGTGAGGGAGTTGCTCTTGCGTGGCGTGAGGGAGATGCTATTGCAGGGTGTGAGGGAGTTGCTCTTGCAGGGTGTGAGGAAGTTGCTCTCACGCCGCCAAGAAGACTGTCGTCAGCTGCCTCTTGCTCGCCATCTGACTTTTTCTGATCAGATGAGGGCATCAATGGACTTTGGTGTCGTTCAGACATCATGAGACGTTGGTGGCTTGACGCTTGAGCTGCCGATGTCGGGGTATGGAATGGTGATGCTTCCAAGGGAGACAAAGGTGAGAAAGGTGGGGGTGAAGAGCCGGGAGGAGGTGCAGGTGAGGAGGTACTGCTGAAGAATTTGGAAAGGCCTTTGTCGTCAGCTTTGTTGGATGCACCGGGAGTGGGAGAAAAGGTACGTCGAATGTTGGAAAGCATGATTGGGTAGTAGAGGTTTAGAAGTTTCAAAATATGGCAGGGAGATAAAAGGGAGAGAGAAAGAGAAAGAGAAAGAGAAAGAGAAAGAGGGACTTTGAAGATTAAATAATAATAATAAGAGGATTTGGGTGTGTTTAAAGAAAGTTGGGAAGTACTGTATTTCTCATTTCTCCAGCCTTTTATTTTTTCTGTTTTTTAAGTTGTTTGTCACTTTCACTTTCTTAGTGGAGACTAACTTTAAATAGCTAGAGTAAGAGTAGCCGCCGCTAAAGCATCCATCACTCCGTCACTCCATCACTCATAAAGAAAAGGAAAGAGTCAAGTAAAGTAAAGTAAAGTAACGTGTCAATTGTATTCCCTCATACTTACTTATATTTATACTGACTCCACTTATACTTGGTAACATTAACATTAAACATTAACATAGATCATAATCTTTTTCTTGTAGAAATGCATTTGCACAATTGGCGATAAAAATATTTTACAGTCATCTGTTCAACCCTTGCATCAACTTTCACGCTGAGCCATTCCACATTCCATACAACTACTGTCTGCAACTCCCTCCCTGTGATTAATTCTAAATGATGCAGCACTCCGGTGTTGAAGCTACCCCTCAGGTGGCAAATTAGGCATAGAAGTAGTCTTCACACCACTCCATAGAAAAAACAATCACTCCTTCCTAGTTAACCAAATCTCAACACAGCTCCTGCTTCCAATGCATTTCCTCTTTCCCGTGGTCGACCTCCTCACCGAGGGCATGGACGGGAAAGATGACAATTGCAACCGTCGTGATTACATCCGCCTTCCTAGAGTCCACTAAGGAAAGCCAGCTTGTTCGAGAACGCTTGGTAGCTCAAGCTAATAGAGCTGGGTAGGTGAGCAAGGGCGAAAACCAAGCCTGGAGCTATAAGTGATTGATTATGTACAAGTGTGAGAGCTACATTCGGCGGCTGATGAGGAATTGTCCATCAGCGGAAACTTGACTTAGCTCTTACGGCTGGGCGAACGTTGTAAGCCTTCACTTGAGCCTTTCGATATTACGATCCACCTGCGTTGACTTGATCTGTACTGCACCTACCAGAATAGATGTGCAGCCAAGCCCTTTCTACTCCCTAACCCAAAGTCCAATGCCCTTTTGTAGGTTTGATGAACCCGGAAGGCGATGCTCGACACGCCGGTCATAATCACATACTCATTACGAGCAAGAAACCATTATGCAGAATGGTTAGAAGTTTTACGCCGGAGCGGGAGGTCTCGTCGCGGGTTCATTGTTTGGCTGCAGATCCTCTCGACCCTGCTTCACGGCGGCGTGTTGATTACTACCGACAATAGGATTTTATCAACAGAGTGCATCGAGGAAGTGTCCACCGACGAAGAGGTCCCCTTTCCCCGGTTTCGGTCGAAAGGCCATCACTTTCGCCAAACGGGAGCACCAGAACGACGACTCTGGGCTCGTCCGGGCTGGCGACCATGAATGGGGGCTGGACGCTACAAAGGCGAGAGGAATGTGTGCAAGGAATAAGGGAGTGGAAACCCTTGAGAGGAAAGATTCGCAAGAGCTTGAAAATAGAACGATGATCTATAACCTTCGATACGTTATTGCTTTTCAGCTATATCAGACACCCGTCTCGATTAACCTTATCACCAGTGATGCCTGGGCAGATTTCTGCCTTCATGGCAATTTGACAATGTCCTTCCGTCGAATGTCGTTGTTTATCTTTGATTCCACCTTCGCCTCCTCGCCGCTCAAGTGTCGACCTCTAAATTTGCTCGCCATCAAAGCAAGTCGAGTCAAGATGAATGTTCAACTTTTGTACTTCGCCAGTCCTTGATGCCTTTTCCCTTCGACTTATTTTCTCCCTACGAGTGAAACCGACTTGAGCTTTAGAAGTCGTGTCCTTGGACAAGTTCGACCGATTCGTCACCAACACTTCCCACTTTGTCGTGTTGCTGATGTCATCTTCAGGCTGTCAGTAGTTGTGGATGCAGTCGCCGACTCCATCTCGAGGTAAAGAATGGGGATGGTGCGATGCGAGTCTTCGTGCCCGAGGGACAATCCATGTGGTGATCCTTCTCGCCTTTGGTGAAGTGCCTTGTGACGTATCCATCACGTAAGACCATACTCCGCGACTTGAATTTCCGTCTTACTTTGCCTCCTTCGTATTGTTGGTCCAGGCCTACCGCGGCAGGCTTCGTTTTCGAAATCTCTTCGAGAGTCGTGTCAAACCCTAGCTCCCGCTCTCTGCATTACTCTACAGGGTACATATTCGACATGCCGCGTAATGCCAATTGAATGGAGGTTCATCCTTTGCAAAATGTCAGATTTGACGGAAATACTCTAGTGCACGCAAGAGTCGCTATAGTGAGAATGGTGAGTCTGGGCCTAAAGCCAATGCCTATAAATATAGGAGGGGGTCATGTCTGGGGGGCCTTAAAAGGATAATCCTGGCTCAAGGGCACTAAATAGAGCCCCGGATCAATGCGGGTGTGAGGCGGGTTAGGGTACTAACGGTCACTAAGCCAAGGTAGACCTCGGTCGACCTGGCGGATAACGTGGGTCTGGAAAGTAAATTATCGTACCAAGTCCACTCCAACTCCATTATTTCATCTCATCTCATCTTCTTGTCAGCTTATTATGTACGCGAAAGCATGGCATCTTTTCTCCTCTTTTACTCAATTATATATATCCATTTCTCACATGTATAAGTTGCATCTGTACACATCCCGTCCCCCCTCGCTGTCATGACTGAGAAGTACTCCGAGCTCGAAGTTGCGCCCAACGAGCACACTGCGCCATTGCCGGAAGTCATTGACCAAGCTGCACGTGCGCCGGAGCGAGACCTATCTGCCGATGCTCCAGAGCTTGACAAGAAGCCTTGGCCACTTCAAGTACGTTGGATTTCCCAACAAAGCACCCAGAGTCCTCTTCAAGTTTCATTTCTGTTAACTAGACTTCTAGAACCTCGCTCCTACCTCCGAGACTCTTACCCATACACCCTCCAGACCCGATTTCAAGAAAAGGTTCAGCGACTCAGTGCCCGAATATGGCTCCCCAGAGCCAGACAAAGATAGAGAGACATTCAAAGAGGCTGGCTCACCTCCTCCACCACGAACACCTTTGGCGAACATCGACTCGCACCCAGAAGCTGAGTCGCATAAAGAGGAATCGACAAAGCCACGAAGACGTCGGGGCTTATGGTTTTGGATTATAATCGGGCTGGTTGGCTTCCTTGTCATTGCAATTGCTCTGGGGGTGGGCTTGGGCGTTGGTCTGACAAGGCATAAGAGTTCCAAGTCAAGGTGCCCATCCTCCTTCCTGAGGGAGTCGTGCAATCGTTGCTGACCCTTTCAAGTACATCTTCTTTAGCAGCAAATTCCACGTCGATAGCGGCATTACCTCATGGAATTTATAACGACTCGTCCGTATCGATCGTGGCATTAGGGGATGGTGACAAACGGTTGTTGTTTCAGGAAGGCACTGGGGACATTCGAGAAGCGCTTTTCACTCAATCAACCAGCTCGTGGACGAGTGATATCAACAACGTGGTAGCGACGGATGCGAGAAATAATACGCCGCTGGCAGCACTGCTCGTGAACAGCACGGGCACTCCCTTTGCTGCTGATACAGGACCTGTGGTAGGTGCCTTAGATTTCATCGTGCGGAATATTATATGGGCTAAATCGTGTTTAAGATCTTCCTCTTTTACATAACCTCCACCAATCAACTCGCCAGTAAACAATTCATCTCCGGGTCATGGACTAGCCGCGACAATTTTTCTCCCAGCGGAACCCCAAACATGACCATTACGACCGCCACCGACACGCGAGCTTTATCCTGCACTCTACTCAACAACAATGTACTCTCGGGCCAAGCATTCGTCTTCTACGTAGCTCAGAATGGCAGCGTTGAGTCTTTGACAATCACCCCCACTTCCGCTGATAGCATCGTCGCAAACCCTGGACAGAGCTTGCCAAATGGTTTGCAGGGAGGCCATGTACTGACGCTGGCTGCGGGAACATCGGAATCCAATAATGTGGCTACTCCACAGGTCGGGGTGCTTACTTCGAATGGTAGTGTGTACTACAACTTGTATTTCTCCTTCTTCAACAACAGCGCCTGGACTCCGCCAGAGCGTACGTGTACCCTCTGATTTCCCAGAATTCAACGTTGTGCTGACGCAAAAGCTCCAGTCCAAACCCTCCTCGTCCCCGCTCTCCCCCCAAACGAACAAATCACCTACCCTACCTCTCTCACACTCGCAAACGCCTACCCCGCCACCGCCACATCCCTCCCATCCACTCCCACCAATGCCCCTTCCAGCCCATCCCTCCAATCAGCATCCTACAACGAATCCCTCATCGGCGATGTCGACATCGCCCAAGTCTTTGTCAACAACCCCACCTCTCGTTCCTACACCCTTTTCGGCTTCTGGGTCAACGGCACCGATCTCGCCGCTTACACGACGAAAAACATTGGTCTGAGCACGCAGCCGAAGAGCAGCTTTCCGTACAGTAGACTGGCGGGTGCCGTGGGTGGGAATGGTAGTGATGTTTTGCTTTATCATCAGATCAATGCGACGAGTTGGGCGGAGGACGTTTATAATCTGGACGGTGGATTCTTCACCACGAGTTACTTCCAGGTCGCAACCAATTGATGATCAATACAACACCTTTTGGAACGGCTGGACCGATGGACCAGATGACGGTATATTCGACTGAGATGATACCCAAGAAGATTATACGCTTCCCAATGTCATCGGTTTAAGCTATAAGGTGCTGCCCCCGCCCCCTCCTCCCCCGGCCAATGGCTCCCGCAGGCTCAGCGCACACAAAGTGCGGCCCCGAGGCTCATTGTTTTTATCGGCTGGGGCAGCATATTAAGATTGACAGACAAAACGATCCATTACACGCTGGTCCCCAACCTTCTCACGCTTTGCGAAAAGCCCGAGGCACGTCGCGTGGCCCAAAAAGGGGTTCACCTCCACCATGGTCAAGAGTCAGTCTTCGCACCGGTGTAGCGCAGCACACTACAGATGGGTGCTTACCCGAAGAGCGGATTCAGAAGTTGCATGTACATGCCTATACCATACGCGGCGCGTCACCGCAGTATAAATCCTTGCGCAATCCGTGGTCCGATGTCCTCGGCATAACTTGGAGTATTGACACTGACCCACGCTACTTATGCCCACGGAGGTTTTGTGGGGGGGATTGTGTATATTTATTTGGAGTGTATTTATCCGTCTGGCGATCTATCTATGAAGCTATGTATTTATTTATATTTTTGGCTCTGTATCTATTCATTTAACTATCTACCCATCTATCTATCTATATACCTACCTACCTACCTACCTACCTACCTACCTATCTGTCCATTCATCTATCAACCCATTTGCCTATCTACATACCAACCACGACTCCTCCCGCCATCACCCCCACCATAGAAAGAAGGCCCATCTCACAACTGCCCCAGTGAAGCCTAGTAAAAAGACCATCTGTAGGCAGAGCTACGCCACGCCGTCGATACAATCTGACCCTTACTGATACCCAGCTCTGTGCTTACGTTACTCTTTAATCTTTCTTTCTTTTTCTTCTGCTTCTTCTTCTTCTTCTTCTTCTTCTTCTTCTTCTTCTTCTTCTTCTTCTTCTTCTTCTTCTTCTTCTTCTCCTTCTCCTTCTCCTTCTCCTTCTCCTTCTTCTCCTCCTCCTCCTCCTCCTCCTTCTCCTTCTTCTTTTTCTCTTTCTTCTCCTTCAGCAGCAGACACCACCTCACCACAACCACCGCTCCGACTCCCATCTCGCTTTAGATATACCCTGACAACAGAGCACACACATCTTTCTCTAATCACAACTAACACCATCCCTTTCCATAAAAACAAAAAAGAAAACGACCCAAAATGCCAAGCCATCTTCCGCTGCAGCCATCGCCTCCACGCTTTCCTGCAACAGCGACACTTCCACCCACGAGCTCAGAGCGTTTCTGCATTTCTGCAGCAATGGCCTATATCGGAGAGACGGATGACGGGCGTACGTACGTAAGAACTTGGTGGGTCAAGAGTCTGGGTTATGGCAAACGGATCGCTGTGGGGATTTGTGAGGGGGGTTGTGCGTACTTGGTTTGCAAGGATGGGAGAGGGTAGGCAAGGTAGGGGCTGGTTTGGTGCTTTCCGAAGTAAGAGGGGGGGAAAGGGGTTATCTAGGTGTGGAAGAATACGTGATCGGACGGTGGGGCAGTGACGCGTTGATGAGGGGTTGAAGCTCCATCAAAGGTGTCTGAAGCACAGAAGGACTGGAAGCCGAAGAAATTCCAACCGCGAACTTTTGTGTCGTCTTGAACGATGCTTGGATGGCGTCGAAAACAATTTGTCAGACTGAGACTGAGACCGAGACTTTATGAGCTTAGTGATGGCTTTCACACTCGCTCGCGGTGGGATACTCTGGGAGATGGGTAAAGCGATCCATGGGCGGTTACACATAGCAAGGTCGTTTTTATATGACGATGATGTAGACTTCGTTTCCTGGACATTCCTTCCATTCGCAGGAGTGATGGGGGCCGGATAGCTCATCGAAGCCGATGCCACACACAATACCGAGCATGACCGCTATATCCCTAGCTGGCCACCTCGGTCGGACCCGTCCACTCGATGCTTGACAAATACGCAGCCGGCTTCGTCCCACCGCTGCGTTAGCATGGTCCGAGGACGGATTCCCCGTGTGCCGAAAATGATTTTCGAGGGGTCGAGAAGTCAGTACTTGAATCTAATTTGTCTAGTCTGAAAGAGATATGACATACTGGGATTGACCTGTCACGGGGGTGGGTTAACGCGGGTGCGGCGGAGGTTGATGTTGCGGTTATGGTACCGACCCACGACAAGCATTTGTCACGGGAATATAGTATTGACAGGTCTATGACGTGGGCTTTCAGGCGTAGCTTCGGAAGCGGTAACTCACCTCATAGTAAGCGACAAGCACCCAATCATCCGCATTCAAATTATGGCTATCTGTGCTGCTGGATCGGCAAATTGTACAATACGCCCTCCACCTGATCGCAATCGAGAACCGGGAGCAGTTTACTACTGCTCTGATCATGATAAATCTAGACGCCATGGCTCGCAAAACTCCCACTGCTGATGGAATAATCCTGCGCTCGGTTGGACAAGACTTTGCTGTACGCGAACAAGTGAACATACGGTGGGTTGGAACGCACGGAGACAAAGTGCATGGAGGGCCCGCTGTCGTAGATGTAGCCGATGCTGGGGCAGGAAACGTCGTTGCAGTAGTCGTTGCGGATGATGAGGATCGCGAGGTTTGGGAGGGAGAAGCGGTGGAGGCTGAGGTGAAGGCGAAGGCGAAGGCGACACCAGATAATGTCGAGGCGATGTTAGCGACTACGTGAACACTGGAGTCGATAAAATTGACCAAAGCCTGGCTCTAGATCGCGGCAATAAGCTCTACGACGGCAACATTGTTGGCTGTAGCGGCGCTTTTGATGGATAAGGTGCTGTAGACTGACGCGATGCTCTCGAGGCATTCATTACTCTGCATGGAAGCAACACTCGCACTCGAGGCTGACATTGGAGATTTTACAGATGGAGTGCTCGCATCGCCCACTTCAGCACTGTCAAGTAGCGCCCTGACGTTGACGCTGTTGTCGCCATCGACAACACGCCGGTCATGGAAATCCCAGCACTACCCGCACCCAGTGCGAAGCCAACCAGTACCGCGTCTCCATATCCCGTGCTGGTTGGCAGTGGCGGAAGTATCTCAGATTCACTCCTGGGATCTACTTGCCAGATCACATAAACTGAAGCTACGATGTCGCCGACGTATTCGACATCGTTGGAATCCCAGGTGGGGCTATCGTCGTAGATGAGGGAGTCGGAGAGGATGCCGAAGAGTGGGCATGCGGGATCGGACGCTGTGCTTGTTGCTATAGTCGGTTAGGACAGTGATACTGTTCTCGCTATGGTTGATCCGATGATGGTCGATCTTGTCACAGTCGCGGGTGTGGAGTCTGACTCCTGCTGTCGCTTTTGTTCTTGCGCTACCCATAGCTGTACCCGAAGCTGTGTCCAGGCGATCTGTAGCATTTTTCATCGACATGCTAAGGGTACTGGAACCCAGATTTGTATCCAAATAGCCTAATGAATTGCTCATAGATCAGCTGATCGCGACGGCGTCTGAGCCTACGTTCGTCGGATGCGATCTCCATACGGTGGCTGTAGAGTCCCCGAAGACGTCCTCATTTCGTATATAACAACCAGGCTGATATGAGAAGACAAGAGGGTCCTGCTTATGAAGCTAGGCGTGCAGTTATGGTCGTCTTGGAGTGCGCGCTTTTGCTGCTTGTGGGGGTTCGTGGGTTTGCACCACCATGCCAAGTCTCGGAGACGAAGCGAACATTGCCCGCAGGATCAATCATTATCTCCGCGGCTGTTCTATCGTCGATGACTTTCTCGGACCATGTGGAGGCATGGGCTATGTGTGCGTAAAGGCACTGGTATATAGTCGACGTTGTTGTCGACTGTAATTGTGATGGTGGAACAGACACTGGCAGCGCTGAGCAGCAACTTGCCCTCAGTTGAAGTTTCGACAGGGGATGTGTCATTTCAATTACTTTGGCCGAAAGTACGGGAGAGAATGATTCAAAGCAGCAAGCATAGAGGAGGTCGGCACATGATGTAATGGGAGGCGGGGAGGAATATCCCAGCGATTGCGGATAACGCAACAATGAAAGTGTCTTCAAGGTCAGCATTTTCGACCGTGCTCAAGCTGATAACGTGACGCAATCCGCACAAACTGCAATCTGGATTCCCTGGGAACTGAGCCGGTGTGGAGCAAAGGTTTGAATCCATTTCGGGGGTGCAATTCGGGCCACGGCACTTCTGGGCCTTTTTCTCGTTTATGTTGTCGAAAGAGCTGAATGCGAGTGGAGATTCAGCAGATGGTGGTGCACAAGCGTTAGATAGATAAAGAGAATCAGCTAAACACAAAAGCAAAGAGTCTGAATCGTCGTACAGACAGAAGCCAGAGTCTTGTATGGAAAGAATGACTGCACTGTCGGTCTCAGCTTGAGCACCTCTGCCCCAGCTACAGCAATTATAATGCGAGTGTCACAGCACTTAAGATCCCAAGATTATTTGCACCGAAAAAGCATACTCGCTTCCCGCGCACCTCGAAAACATATAGACAACAGTGCTCAACAACACGAAAATCGAGATAAAGACATTGTAAACTTCGATGGCGTGAGCAAGATAAAATCTTTCTCGAGGTATAAGCCCAAACCAAGTGGACTCGTCTTTGAGTTCCCTATCGAATCTCTTTGGCTTGCTTCGAACCTTCTAAACAAGATCCGCTCTGATATCGTGAGACTGTACTAGGCAATACGCAACGTTCAAGGTTGGCGGAATCTCATCCTTTGCTACTGCTGTCCCCGCACTGGTGACATTGCCCGCGAGGTAGAGCGACTTAGCTTGCCTATCCCCAACTTCACGATGGATCATATGAAGGGGATGCCGTTTCAAAAAGGGAAATAGGTTTTTATTATTATACGCAGCATCCTGAAAAGAAGAAAGAGGGGGACTTGGTTTGGGGTTGTAAAAACCAAATACCCAGCAAATTACATTGAGTAGATTCCCATAGACGTTACAATTGTTGATGATGGCTACACGGCGGTAGTACCTAGGTAAAGTGAGGAGTAGAGCTGCGGCTCAGACCTCAACGCGCCAAGACCGCCAAGACCGCGAGGGCATGACTTTAGACAGCCCAGCTGGATTCCTGAGGAGCAAATACTAGATTATCTTTACACACCTCGAGCGTAGGCCTTACAGCGCTGCGTTACTTACATTACTCACATACTCTACGAGTAGGGTCAAGGGGGCACAATTCCACATAGCTGTAAACACATGGCTTGGTACGAGGCGCTCTCGAACCCTGTCGTCGGTCTTTTCCATCGCTGGATTCCTATCAAAGCCTATCTACCCACACCTGAAACAGCTGGAGTACAGGACCAACAGCCCAGCGCTCTTCCTTCGCAATGTATCAGCCTCACCCGAGAGTCGCTGGTGGAGCCAGCCCATCATGCGCAATCCTCCAACAGCATCTCGTCACCGCAACTCAGCTCTATGGAAAACACATACACGCAAGCTTCGGTGCCCCTTTCGCCGCTCCTTCGTCTCCCCTTCGAGCTCCGCACCTACATTTACGAACTCGCTCTCGGGGGCAACGTTCTCAACCTCAGACTACACAACCGCACCAAGATGACCCACGTCAGGCTGTCGAACCCCGACCCGACCACCGATCCCCCTCCGCTCTTTCTCGACCTTCTCGCCGAACCCTACTGCATCTCGCCTCCGGACGAATGCTCGACCACGGGCTTCCCTCTCATCCTCACCTGCCGCTCCATCCACCGCGATGCGATACATCTCCTGTACGCTTCCAATACGTTCCACATCCGGGACCTCAGCGTCCTGGTCCGCTGGGCCGACCTGTCCCTGCTGCCTCCGCAGCGCTTAGCTGATGTACGACACATGTCCGTTGGCTGGGTGTACTACAGCGATCCGGAACATTTCGTTGGGGTTGCGGCCGAGCCGTATGACTGGCGGACGTGGTCGCGGTTCTGGGATATAGTGGCGAGACAGATGGGTGGGCTGAGGAAGTTGGAGCTGAGGATGGAGTTTATCGGGCCTAGGGAAGAGGTTGGGGTGGAGAGGGAGTGGGTGAAAGCCATGTTGGGAGTCGGACGGATCAAGGAGGCTACGGTTGAGATCGTGCTGCGGACGAGTTCTTGGTCTGGGGACCGGTGTGAAGAGGTGGAGAAGGCGGTGAAAGGTGCATGGCTACAAAAATGACACGGGCCCCTCGAGGACTAAATTGGGAAAGACTCCGGACAAATTTACATTGGCCTGTTTGCTTCTATCACTGGGTTGCACCTCCTACCTGGTATAACAGTGAGTTGCAAGGTGATAAGACGCCAAGGACGACAAGGCCAAGGAATACCGCGTCTCTATGTGCGCATGCCTGACCGAATTCTTTGAAGAGCTAGCATTCTCTCTCTACCATGACCTTTTCCAAGGCTTGGCAGCCCTCGAATCATCAGTATGACCGCAATGCTCCTGACCCGCAGTGATGGCTTTCCGTTCTAAGACTGCACTCATGGTCCAACAAAATCTAGTGGATCAGAAGCTTTATCCGTCCTATATCAATTGCTTGAGCAAAAGTACCTATATCAAAATCGACGCAGACATGGGCCTCGATTCTGGTGATTGCCTTCTCCGTGCATAGCCGTGGGCCACATAATCCATTGTTTGAGGATCCGTATTCATATATCGCTCCTCAACTTCCTGAAGCCTGCGCGCCGCTATCCTAGCCATGGTAGCACCATCCCAGGCTCCTTCGCGCCACGGCGATGACGAGAGAAGAGCAATTGCTTCCCTGCAGACTCTCAAGTTCTGACACTTTATGGCTGTGAGATACAAAGGATGTATAACACCTGCGTAGAATGAGAACATGGGTGTTGGGTTGACGCCGGCGTTATTGTTGGCGGCAACAATGTGCTGAACTCCGAGCTTCACCACATCATCCGTTGGTCCGATGACAGATTTTGCGAGGTCTACGATGAGGCGGAACTCGGGCTCATGGTCCGCGTAGAATTGTTGGTCCGATGGCTGTAGGCAAGCTGTAAGGACCATCAGATTTGTCTCGTAGTTCATTTTTAAGACAACTATCCGTTGTGACGTCTCGGTGTCGATCTCTCCCCAGAGCTTTACCGTGAGAGCTTCAAGTGAAACTGGCCATCTCTTCAGTTGCACCAAGAGCTTTTCACGTTTTGTCCACAGTTCCGGCGGGACTTGGTCTGGGGACTTTGCGCCCTCATACGGAGCAGCGAGCTGTCGAAAGTGATATATGGCATTGATTTGGTAAGTCAAAGACTCTATCGCTTCCTGCAAGGTGGAAAATTGATCTAAATGCGGCGGACTATCGCCGGGACCATCGAGCGGGCTTATGATGGGAGCTTGAAAGTTCTTCAATCCCAGCCACATGGTCGCTTGCCTGTCCATAACGCAGAAGGTCCTCAGAATTTCGTGTCTTAGAGGATCCTGGTCAGTTGAGATTGTCTGGAGCCCCGCGGACAGCGATCCGTGATCTCGCCGCAAGATGTTGAGACCGCTTCGGAGGTGAATGAGAGATCCTGTATCGTTGCCCTGCAGGAACTCGAATATTGTGAAAAGGAAGCATAATATTATTGTCAGGCTGGTGGATCCTTCCGAATCATTCGCTATACGTTCTCGGAGATGCTTCAGGGCTTTGTAATACTGCAAATGAGCGAATTCATGACAGACATTTGCTTGCTCGTTTTCCAGGGTAATGACGTTGTTGATTGCCAGTCTTTCTCCAATCGAGCCCAGAGCAATGACAGCGAACCGTACAGCCTCGTCACAGTGGCTGGCCTGTAAGATGAGCTGATGTGTCTCCGTAATTTCCAGGGCGGTCGAGAGCTGCTGTCCTATCTGGCAGCAGAAGAAAGCGAAGCTTCGGCGCTCCTGCCTTGTCCCCATGATGCTGATGGTGGGGCCCGGTATTATAGACAAGGCTTTGATTGTGGCGTCCACGGGGAACAGTTGGGCGCTGTCGCACTTGGGGAGAGCGGGAGCACGCTGTCTGGTTTCGTACCCGTCGCACACGCGGCCGGTGGAGCGGCATTTGCTGCAGGTGGGCTTTTCCTCATCGCACTTGACGTGTCGGATTCTATCGAGTTTGAGGAGTCAGCGGAACTACTGCTGGAGATGGACTACATGGCTAGCTCCAAGAACACGAAGCACAATGTTGAAGCAGCATGAAAAACGAGCACCAATCACCGGCTATTCAGTCGCCATTGATATTTCATTGCCAATTAAAGACGATAAAGCGCTGAGCATCGGTCTCGAAGACACAAAGCCATACCATCACTTTCGCTGCCAAAAGAAATAGATAACTGGGTAGACAAACTCACTTGCAAGTCTTGCATCCAGTCTTGACGTGATATCCCCCAGCCCTCGGCCTCTTCACGGCCACGCTTACCGATGCCATAGCCGAAAGGCACCCCACGTTCCCACCCACAAGAAGAAAACAATCTCGCTCGTAAGTCGTATCCCGTCTCCCACACCAAGGAGTCCATTGCGATAAAAACAAAAAGATGTCAGGCTGTAAAGGAGTGGACTAAATACGTGGACATAAATTGGCTGCCTTGAGGTCGGTTATGTTGCTGCGCCTCACGGGCTTACCGGCGTGATCATTACTAAACCTCTATTTCCTCGGACGCGATTGGTCGTGTCGTGACTCGCTTAGTTGGCTTGGACTAGCGGTGAGCCCTTTGAATAAGGTAAGGTAGGTAAGGTTTTTATATATGGCTTGGAGTCTGGCGATGGTTTTGGGAGAGGTTCTTCAATAATAATAATGACTGAGTATTCATAAGAACTTCATCTTGTCATATGCTCCGAGTTCCTTACCCCATACACGACACGCGCTCACTGCAGCGTTGGTGCTGTAGGAGCCGGGACGTTCGGGACTTGCTATCCGGCTTATGCTTAAGGGCTGCGTTGGTGGTGAAAGCTTCTTCTTTTTCTTCTTCTTCTCCTCTCCTCTCCATCCTCTCCTCCCCTTCAAGTCTACCTTAACCATGTCAGAACCCCTTACCCCCTATACTCCATCCCCCCATCAAAGACTCCGCTAGCCATAATCCCACTACCCTCCAATTCCCGCTGAGCAGAGCAAACATCCCCTCATCGACAGCGTCTCCACTCCAACCTCCATGCCCTATGCACACCAGCTCCACCCAACCCTTCCCCTCCCATCTTCCAGCACTACCCGTCCTCCACCTCGCAAACACCATCCCCACACTGCCCCCTCCGCTCTTGCAACACGCAGAAGTCTGGTTTACTTCTGCGGATTGCAAGCGCGAGGATAATCTCCGCCCTCCCTGTCTGAATGCAAACGCCACTCCGACTTACTCGGGCTCCTTGAGAGCTAGGCAGCATTCGCAGCCGTGGTGGTGTATAATGTCTACAGGAGACAGCGCGGGGTTCAACGTCACGCGTGTGAGGATGTGAGCGTCTATCCAGACCATTTTGGAGCTGTCCACTAGCTTGTGTGAGTAAAAGGGGGGTTTCGAGGGGTTCAAGTTTGCCTGTCCCTCCTTAAACCTTGGCTTATCTTTGTCTTCTCTTCCCTTTGCTTCCTTTTGCTCCTCTTTCTTGCCATCCCTTCCCTTCCGTTTCTTGCCTCCCCTTCCCGTTCTTTTCCGAAGTTCCTGCCTTCTCTTTACCCCTCTTCCCTCCTCAGTCCTTCTCCCCCTCGCAACACACATATAGTCCTCCCCCACCTCACGCTGTACAATATACTATCCCATCGTCTGGCAACTGGGGTGCACAAATCCTTGGCATCCCCCATCAAAAATCCATATCCACGAAATAGCAGATACGCTCATTTCAACACGCGATATGATTGTACATATGGATATCATATGACTTATAGTCATAGTAGCTCCTCCCTCGAAACTCGCTGTCACTTTTTTCTCTTATATTAATTTCGTGATCAGAGATGCTATTTGACCGTTTCAAGAGTGACTTTCTGAACTTTGTCTTTGCTGAGTTTGCCTCTTTTCTGTTAGCATATAAGAAGTGATATTCAGATATTGATCCTTCTTTACATGATCAAGAATTATTTAACATCTTATTATCAGACATTATACTGATGTATGGCTACTTGGCTCATAATCGAAGCCTGATGGACGCGATATTTTGGTGGTCGCGAGGGTTAAGCCCCTGAGTTGTGCACCCTGCCAGACGATGGGATACTCTACTCTACTCTACTCTACTCTACTCTAGGCCTCTTCTACTCTACCCCTCTCACACACCATTCTTGAGCATTTCTGCCCGAGCTCAATGACACCGTGCCCATTTCTCTTTTCTTTTTCCTTATTCCTTACTACCTTGTCAAAGATGAGCCGCAATCATATATACCACCCGCTCCGTCCACCGACCCCTTATCTCAACCGGTCCGCAGAGCCTTTCCATATAATATCAATCGGCCGTTGCGTCTGAGACATCGTCCTGTTCGAGGCATCGTAGCGTGCGGGGACTCTTATTTTTCAAGAGTCGGAGCGCGCCCACTCACCTACAGCCCCCAACGCGTACAATAAGATCACACGGAATATCGTTGTCGACAGATGGAGATTACAGACGAGGATATCGCAGACGGAGAGATTGCGGAGAGACCGAGGTTGCAGACAGGGGGAGATTGCGGACAGACAGAGCTTGAAGAAGTGCGCATAAGAGTGAGGGAGGGACGGGCGGAAAAGAGCGCGAGTGCTCCTGAGGGGCGAAGGGCGAGAGATGCGAGGTGAGGAGTACGTGCTGCGCTGCGCTATTACTTGCGTACCGATTACCGTATGTGATGGAAAGTCGAGAGTGATGGAGGGTGTGGGAGAGATGATGTCGGAATCAGGGGGCTGTTGTTGAGAAGAAGAAGGGAAAGGGAATAAAAAGAAGGGAGGGCGTGGGGGAGGTGAGGTGAGGGAAGGGAAAGCTTTGCAAGGGAGGCTTTAGAGGGAGGGATATACTATGTATGTAGTGATGATGGGGTTGGGGTTTATGAGTGGTTTTATATCATGTAGGGATCGAGGGAGAATGTTCTGCGCGAGGTAGATGGATGTCTTGCTTTTATAACTGCTTCTAAGGGAAGGTAGGTGTGTGAATGGGCAAGGTAAAGGGAGATGATACCATTATGGTCGTTTATTTCTATCGAGGTCCCGTCTATTATTCCCGACTAGTACGTGACATGCGCTGATGGCTCGTAGAACAAGTGTGCATCCAGATCCCGCGTCTACTCCTCGTCCTCCCCATCCTCATCCTCCCCCTCGTCCGTCTGCCACTCCTCATCCACCCACCCCTCCTCATCCCCCTCCTCCCCACCTCCCACGGGCAAATTCTCCATGATCCGAGAATCCAACTGCATCAGCTCCCCCGGCACATTGTCTTCCATCGTCTCACTAACCACGCAGCACCCGATGCCCGTAAACTTGTCATCCTCCGCCTGCGCGGCCGCTTTACCCCCCAGCACCACGTGCTCGGCTATGCTCTTGTAGTAATAACACCGCCCGATATCCTCCGCCTTGATGCGCTGGCCGTGCCGCGC
Source organism: Evernia prunastri (assembly GCA_003184365.1). Classification (NCBI taxonomy): domain Eukaryota; kingdom Fungi; phylum Ascomycota; class Lecanoromycetes; order Lecanorales; family Parmeliaceae; genus Evernia; species Evernia prunastri. The sequence goes on from NKYR01000071.1 coordinate 74,869, forward strand.
CGCGCCATCTTTGATGCACTCGCACGTCCACTTTCGCAACGCACCGGCGCTGACGCGGCCTTTTGCGTCGGCGGGGGGGCCGGTGGTCATGGGCGAGTCGATTAGGAAGAGCTGGTTCGCGACGTAGATCGCTATCTGTGCGGCTTCGAGGGCGTCGTCAAAGTTGCCGGCGTTGAGCCAGTTGAGAGAGCGGTGTTGCATTATTTTGAACTCGAAGGCTGAGAATTCGGCGGGGTCCGTGAAGACGTGTCGTTCGTGGGCGGCGCTGTGGTGGAAGTATTCGTGAGCGCGCTGGTAGTAGGCTGTTGCGATGGCGTAGTCGCCGCCTGAAGAGGCTTGGTCGCCATTGGTGATTAATTCGTCGATGGTGGTTAGCACGAGACCGCGGTCAAAATTTGTATGTGTGAGCTGGCGGGAGATCTGGTAGTTGATGGCTGGCAATGTCCCTTTGATAGAGACGTCTTCGAGGCGACGTAGCTTTTGTAAGGGCTCGAGTAAGGCACGTTCTCGCTCGTCTCGGGCGGCGGCGGTTTCAGTGTGTGCGATTTTGTGAACATTGATCTCCGTAGAGGCAGAAAGACCGGACAGGCGATATCTTCCTTTGGGACCTTGGAACATGGACAGAGCGATACAGATGTCACCGAGTTCATCAGCAAGCATCACATGCGCGATCATATTTTCCTCCGAGGCCCTGGCTTTCTTCAACCTCATTCGCATCCTCTCTCCGGGAACAACAGGCTTCTTGGTCGCTTTCCCCGGCCAGAGGGTGACATTGTACACCATGATTGAGGGATCCTCTTTCTTCACATCTTTTGGTCCCTGCTCCAGCTCTTTCGCGTGCTCAATGACAACGAAGTGATTGTCGCGCGCCATGACCGCCTTGGCTTCCTGGCTGATCTGGCGATTGACTCGGAAGATGGTAGGATGGATATTCCAATTGTAGAAAGTAGTGGAGCGTAGACTTGCTTCGGCATCTTTGGGTGTCTGGGTGTGCTTGATGCTGACGAGTTGCGCGTAGATACGGTCGCGGATCTCGAGAGGGAGGAGAAGGAAGGAGCAGGGGGATGGGGTTGCAGCGGTGGAGGACATGATGGCCGCGGAGCTTGACGCGTTGATGGCGACAACTGCAGGGAGACCAATTGGAAGGAGGTTGAATTGAAAGTTCAGTACATAGGAGTGAGAGTTGAGGGTTCAGTACACCGGAGTGAGAAGTCTGAGTCGAGGCCGATGGTGGCTTTTAATTGAAGGGAGGAGCCAAATATTGATGTGCAGAAATCATGCTAGAGATGAGTCTTGGCGTGATGCCCATGAATCAATGAACTTGTAAAGTTGGAGATAATTTTAGATTCTGCTGCAAAATCAGTTCGGGGATTAGACAAGAGCTATGAACACGATTTCTTGAGAAATCTGCAGTGCTCAAAAGCTGGGCCATAAAGCTGGATAGCAGCGTGGGAAAAGAATTTGGCAATATAAACTATTTTAGTAAAATTTCTGGAAGAAATTCGGGAGCTTAGCCTGGGTTAAAATGTTGATCGCGTTGAACCGAACCGTCGCCAGACGACTGTGATCGAATTTCTTTTGTCGGTTCGACCCAAGGTCTTTTTGTTTTCTTTTTTTCTTTTTTTTTTAAAACCAACTTCTACATTTGTCATAATCGACGTTCTTGTTAAACACACGAATTCTCCTTTCCTCCTGGCTTTTACTCCGTCCCACGAAGCGCAAATGGAACGTTGCTGTCGCGATCCCTCCGTGCCGTTTGCTGTAGAACTTCGCAGCTCGCTTACTTTAACCATGTGGCAAATTCAGGTGCCAGCGAACCAACAGCCAGAAACGCGTCCTCTTAGATTACGGTACCAGCATTGGCTTCAATGACCTCAACGTTTCGTGTGGCCGTCACCATGCTGTCCAAATACAAGGCGAAGGAGGACCTTGTAATTTTGAGAAACCGTGCATGAATGGATCCAACCACAACAACAACAAGAAATCCAGAGCGAGCCGCATTCAGTGCAGGTCACATCTACCAGTCTTGTCAGGTGATCCTGGGTAAAGGGGTAAGAGCAATGTTTCCGTTGCGTCATGAGAAAAGAGTATGGAGGAGTTTGCTTCGATATTAGGAAAGAACCGCGGGTGGTATTCCATGTTCTACACAGGTTGCAAAGAGATGCACATGTTTGAGCTCCCCAAGGCAGTTGGATTTAGGGATGAAAGCTGCTCGGGGCATGTCAGGTAGGGCGTTGAAACGCAATTCATCGTAGTTGCAGCTCCTATTGAGTTCCACCTCCAATTTACGTCGGCACGAACCTCGTGGCCAAACGCAGGGGCTTCAAATTAATCAGATTCGAACCATAATATATATCTACAAAAGCCGCTATACCGCTCAACGTTGACAAAAATCCATCAAGCAGCCAAACTGGCGTGTGATATTTATATACCTTCCCACTCCACGATGCACTAATCAGTCCCGCCGACGCAATAATAATAACCCCCCCAAAACATCTTCGCGCAGTTCTCGCCCTTGCTGCCCAGAGCGCTGTTCCGACTGTACAGATCCGCCGGCGCGATCTGGTTTGCCGCCGCGAACGACGAGCACGTATCCCCCGCGTGAGCCTGAGCGTACTTGGCGCACGGCGACGCAATGCCTGATTGCGTGGGGGAAGGTGAGGCTGCTGCTGGTGCTGCGGCAGCAGTAGCAGTAGGCACGGGGTCTACATCCGCTGTGCTCGCAGCTGGGTTGATGGCGGACATGACTGTGGACATGACCGTCGATACGGCAGTGGACGTGGCGACAGGGGTTGCGCTCGAATTCCCGCGACGGGCTGCGGGCTCGTCACTGCAAGCCACGCAATAGTAGTAGCCTGACCAGAACGCCGTGTTGCAATCCTGGCCGGCGCTGCCCAACGCGCTGTTCATGCTGTAGAGCTGGGCGGGGGTGATGCCGTTCTTCGGCGCGAACGTGGAGCAGGAGTCGCCTTTCTTAGCCTGGCTGTACTTGGAGCACGAGGCCGAGATGCCTTTCTGTGTCGGCGAAGGCGCTGCGGACCCACTGCCGGATGATCCTGACGACGGGGACCCGGTTATGTTGGTCGGAACGGTCGAATTGCTGAAAGGAGCGGTCGAGTTGCTGAGCGCGCCCGTGTCGCTCCCATCGCCTCCTCCGCGTTGCAGTGCACCAGCGTTGGAGTCTGTATTTGAGACGGGAGGGGGGACGTAAGAGCCGCCAGGTGCGCTGATGCAAACATAGTCACCGGCGTTGAGATCGTCACAGAGACCGTTGATTTTGGGGTTCCAATTCATAAACTGAACGGTGCTAACGGCGCTGCTGTTGGATCCGCCTGTTGAGAGCGACTTTGTGATTGAGTTGCTAAAAAGGGCAGTCAGTATCGAACCGGTATGTGAAGGTAGTAGAGATGAGAGCACGCTTACCAGCTTGCACCCGGAGGTACTTTCATGAGTGTGCATGCTGCAGGTAGGCAGTATGAGGAAGCTAAGAAGTTGCAATATGCGTCTCCTATGACAGTCTGAAGATCGCCCGTCGTCACGCTGTACTTGGCTGAGAGTGCATTGCACCCCGTTCCATTGGCTGGGATGTTGATAACTTTCAGGTCAGCTGCACGGATTGTTTGACCTGAGCATGTAGTGGTGCTGTTGGTAACATTCGAGAATTGGGTGCCATTTGATGAGAACGATGGCCTGTAGTTGCTAGTTAGCCTTTACGGACTAGCAAATACTCGGAGCGAAGGAGAATGCATCATGTCAGGAGTTAAAGAAAAGGATTGCCAACTTACATGAGGGAACCGTCGGAAGACAAGGGCATGCCGTCGTACATTCCCGGGGCGTCCTCGTAGTCAGGAAGATCTCGGACCACAAGCTCGGGCATAGAGGCCTTGCAAACATCGAGAATGTCTTGATATTGCGCCACGAGATAATCCGAGTAGTCCGAGTCAGGCAGGTACGGCGACGACATCCTTTGGTGGAACATCTTTAAGAAGCAATCACTGCAAAGCTTGACCAAAAATTAGCGCCTTCGTGCAGATAAGTACGGTTGCAATGGAACAATACTCACTATATCGTTACCGTACAAGTTTGCAATACGTTCATCCTGTGCCGTCGCATTGGTAGGGTCAGAGCATGACGGGTCTATGGAGTCTGTAGAGCAATCGGGACGGATGATATCGGAGCCAACCCAGTCTTGTGAGTCGATAAGACACCAGGACGAGGCGCTAGCATTTGAAATTGGATTGCTCAAATTTGAGTATGGACCTAGGCCGTTAGAGCTCGAGCTAACATTTGAGTACGGCGCTGAGCTGGTAAGATTCGCGCTGGAGTTCGAGGGAGAAGTTGAGCTAGTAGAATTTGAGCTTGCATTTCCAGAGAGCCCTGGGACAGTGGGACCCGATCCAGATCTTAGACATGCGATACTCAAGCCGTCGAAGAATCTTCCGACAACAGACTCCGCCGGTATCATTTTGCCGTACGCTGTGATTGTGTCCATAGCGCATCTATTCTGGACATCCGACCACCATTTCTGAGAGGTCCCGATGCAATCTGCACTGCAGAGATCGGTGACATTCTCCGTGGTCCAAAGATAGCTATCGACCGTGTTTGCCATTTGGAATAATGTCTGGTCACATGTGACCGTTTCATTAAGGGCATCCAGGCAGTCCACGCTGATGCCAAAGGACTTGGCAAGCGTGTCCGGATCCACACTGGGGTAGAGATTGAAGGCTGCTGCATGGGAGGCGAATAAGAAGAGGCTGGCGAGTAGGATGTTTTGAAGCATTTTGGATTTTGGACTGGGTTAGGAATGGGTCTGTCGCTGACAGATCGAAAGATATATTTGCGCTGTCCTGGGAAAAGGGAACAGCCGACGAGTATATTTGTGCTGCTCAGCAGACCAAAACGAAGGATATAATGAATAGTATTAGGAGTATGAAGCGTAAACAAAGAAAGCGCAGACAATATCAGTATAGGGACAAGATCAAATCGTAACTCCAAAGATACCAAAGATTGTTCACACGAAGCGCCGAGGGCGAGAAGGGGATGATTGTTTATTTTATTGCAGCTCACTTACGATGATGAAACAAGAAGAGCGCAACACTGCCGGCTTCTCTAACGGAGGCATGGAGACAGTGAAGAATGGACGTGCAGTTCCAACGACTTAGAGAAATCCTCAAGTGCCTTTGCGCAGATAAAACAAGCGTCCCCGCAGCGAGGATGGCCGATGAAACCTGGATGATCAGATCACCATGATGATCCGCCCCATCGAGTTCTAAATATAAGTCAGCCATCGTAGCCTTCACTGTCAGCTCCAGGAGCCGCACGAATGATTGGATGGCCGAAGGATTGGCAGATCACTTCGCTACACAGATGGATGGTTGAATGCGCCACCGAGGCACAGACATCATCTTGGAGATCTAAGGTGGTATAGTGTCCCCGCATCCTTCACGTGCGAGATTGTGCGAGATAATTCTATCGTGAATAAAGAGGTAGGACCCGCTGCAACCAATCAGGAGGATTTTGCAAGCGCTCGCACTAAACCAGAAACAGTGAAGTGGAAGGATTCGCGCGCGTCTCAGCCTCTAGCTCCGCCACCACCGCCTTCACTTCTCTCCGTTTATAGATGAAACACTTCTACGGCTGCTTCCTTCACTCCCTTCAGCCTCGAGTATGCATCTAAAAGGTTTCAGGCAGGCCGGTTTCGACTGGGCTAGACCATTCCAAATCCTTTACTCGCCGTATATCACATGGCGGACCTTCTGTTTTAGAAATTGAAACATCCAATGGATATGTGAAATCGTGATTCCAAGCAAGACACAGGCACGGACATGGCGCAGGTACCTCCGCCTGCAGGACTCCGTTGTACCTCAGAATAACTCTGGTGCTTTTGATGCCTCATGTGAAGCCTCCTCTTCTCGAGGAGATCTCCAATAGATAAAACACAAGGCTCCCATAAATATATATTTCACCGCGTATAGATCGACTTCAATTGGTTGCCAGCCCTCTAGCGTCTTTCACACCGAAGGCTTTCTTCTCTCACAGTTCTCTCACTTCTTCTTATATACCACACCTTGCAGGCCAAGCTTCATTGTTTTGATTTTTCTCTCACTTACCATAATTCCAATACATTCTCCTTGAGTCATGCATTTCAATTTTCTGACAGTAGCGGTTGCTGCCTTGGCTTCTTTGAGCGCTGCTACCATCTCGACCGAGCAGAATTCGCATAGCCAGTCCAATGAACAGTCTTTGAACCCTCGCTTGACCACCGTCCCATTGGCGGCTCGGGACTTACCAACTGGCACTTGCAATTCCGGAACACCATGCGCCAACGGTGCTTGCTGCAGCAAGACCAATCTGTGTGGATACTCCAAAGACTTTTGTGGAGACGGGTGCCAGCACAACTGTAAGTATCCAAACCCTGTCTTTGACCTTATCACACTAACGCCCAATCCCAATCTTCAGGCGATGCAAAAGCTCAGTGTGGACCTTACGCCGCTGCTGGTCAGCAAAAGTGCCCTCTCAACGTCTGCTGCTCCGAGTTCGGCTACTGCGGATCTACCAAAGAGTTCTGTGCCTGGAAAAACAGGGACGATCCACTGTATCCGACCTGTGACACCAAACATGGTGGCTGTGGCGACGTTAAGAGGCCCAGCTGTGGTGCTGGCAGTAGCGTCAACAAGCGTACCATTGGCTACTACGAGTCTTGGGCAAACTCAGACTCTCGCAAATGTCAGAAAGTCGCCCCGGAGGACCTCAACCTTGATGGTTTCACGCACATGAACTTCGCATTTTCGTTCTTTGATCCCTCAAGCTTCGAGATCACCCCCATGGACTCAAATGGCGCGTCTCTCTACAGTCGTTTCACTGCCTTGAAAAGCAAGAAGCCTTCATTGCAGACCTGGATCTCTGTCGGAGGATGGTCTTTCACTGATCCAGGTCCGACGCAGACCGCTTTCTCCGAGATGACCAGCACTGCAGGCAACCGTCAGAAGTTTATTCGCGGTCTGATGAAGTTCATGGACACATATGGCTTTGATGGGGTGGACTTGGATTGGGAATACCCTGGAGCCGATGATCGTGGCGGCAAATCCCAGGATACAGCCAACTATGTCTCGCTCGCCGGCGAACTGAGGGCAGCTTTCGGAACGAAGTACGGCATTTCCATGACCCTTCCCACTTCTTACTGGTACCTGCAGCATTTCGATCTACTAGGCATACAGAAATCCGTTGACTGGTTCAATTTGATGGCCTACGACTTGCACGGGGTGTGGGACGCACAGTCCAAATTTGTTGGGCCATACATTGCGCCACACACAAACATCACAGAAATTGACCTCGGCCTGGATCTATTTTGGCGTTCTGGTGTAGATCCTGCCAAGGTGGTCATGGGACAAGGCTGGTATGGCCGAAGTTTCACCCTCAAAGATCCTTCATGCAGCAAACCCAACGGCGCCTGTGAGTTCAGCGGCGGTGCTAAAGCCGGACCGTGTTCGAATGCAGCAGGTATACTCGACCTGGAGGAAATCAAGGACATCATCGCTAAGAACAACCTCAAGCCCGTCCATGATGAGACAGCTGCTGTCAAATGGATCACCTGGGATAGTGATCAATGGGTCTCATACGACGACGACGATACGTTCAAGCAGAAGAAAGATTTTGCGAACAACCGATGCTTGGGCGGTCTTATGGTCTGGGCTATGGACCAAGTTGATCAAACGAAGCCCAATGGGCTTGGTCCCGCCTCAGCGGTTCCCATCACACCAGCGCAGCAAAGCAATGCAAATCAGATGTCCGCCGATCAGCAAGCCGGCCTCACATGCAAAGCCTCTCCGTGCGGCGCCAGCTGCCCGCCGGGTACAAATGCCGTCACACAAATGAACGGACAACCCGGGCAGTTGAGTACCAGCCCTCGCTGCCCGAAAAACCAGTACCAGACTCTGTGCTGCCTCGACGGAACCAAAACGGGCAAATGCCAATGGCGAGGCTGGAGAGGAGTCGGCTTAGCCTGTACCAGCGGGTGCAAGGACGGCGAGACGGAAGTCACCCAAAACACCAACAACCACGACTCGAAAAAGAAGAGCCAAACCTGCAACGGCGGCCTGCAGAGCTACTGCTGCGCCGGCTTCAAGCCCTCACTGACGAAAGCTCAGCTGGAGCACGACGCGGGCGATTTCGCCAAAGAAGCCGCCGAAGCGGCTGCAGCCCAAGCAGCTCTCGACATAGCCGCCAAGGCATTCTGTCGCATCGCCGTCCCTGCTTTGCTCGCGCCGCTCGAGCTGCTCGAAGACTTGATCCCGATCGCGGGCGAGATCGCCGATGCGGTAGAGGTCGCGGCCACGCCGGCCATCATCGAAGGCTGCGTCAAGGGCATCGAGAAGGAAGGCAAAGCCGAATTCAAGGTCTTTGGGAAGAAGCACACCCTGGACATCAACAAGCCCACCTCGACGGACAAGGACCTGCCTGCGCCCAAGAAGCACGACCCGCCCAAGAAAAGCGACGAGGCGTGCAAAAAGGCGGACAAGCTGCGGAAGCGGGCGGGCGTGCAGCCGAGCATACGGGAGGATCGCGACACCGAAGCCTTCAAGAAGCTGGCCCGGGTGGCGGGCATGCCCAACGACTACTGGCGCACGGGCATGGGCTGGGCGCTGCGCAACATCTACCACGACGGGGCCGTCTCCGCGCTCCCGACGCACTACACGCTGGTCGCGGGCATCGTGAGCGTGCAGCAGACGCAGGAGCCCATCAAGGACTGCCACGGCAACGTGGTGAACCAGAAGAACATCTACGTGCGCAACTACGAGGCGCAGACGTACGACATCCTCGACTCGCCCGTGGACCACAGCTGCAAGATGCGCGCGTTCCCCTTTGGGTCGTGGGAGAAGGACAAGTCGACGTGGGTGAGCATGGGACCCATCAGCGCGGAGAAGTGCAAGACGACGGCGGACGTCCAGGCGATTGCCGATATCGAGAGCCACAATATGGGCACGTACAGCTGGGCCACGAATAACTGCAGGACCTATACGGGAAACCTGTATAAGGCGCTGCAGTGATTCGCGGTCGGGATTTGCCCGCGAAAGTCATGCGCCGAATCTGGGTGGTGGAAAGACAGGGTTTAGACATCGAGGGAGATGCGTGCCCGGTTTCGAGGGATATATAGTACCTGTTTATCGTTAATTCTTCCTTTTGTCATCCACTTCTTTTCGTTATAGAATATTGCACGAGGTTGAGCCTTTGTACATACCACCAATGCATCAATATCCTTTACGATCATGGTCAAACGGCCAAGTTCGTTACATCATGAAACACAAGAAGAAGTCTCCTCGTCATACTTAATTAGAGCCGTTGACTCTGCACAACACCCCTGCATCTCTATACACACCCTTGTGCTCTAGACATGCACAAGGCTGCCTCGTAAATATACACACCCAACCCGTCTACCGGATAAAATGTGGTATACACATCTCAAAGACAGGGACTTGATCAAATCAACGCATCGTAATCCGACAATCCCACTCGATACCATCCAGCCTCGGCTCAACCAAACCCCCTCATCCTGCCCCACAAATCTCAAACACCGGGTCCGAACCCCTGAATCCGCTTCCTCAACTCCTCCTCCCCGATCTGCGGCTTCGGCTGCACATCGGCGACTCTGATGACCTGTTTCCGATAGGGCGGGGGAGACGCGGAGCGCAGCTGCGGTTTCTCCGCTAGCTCTTCCTCGAACGGCGCCGTCGCGTGGCCGCCCAGGTCGAAGATTTCGAGTCTCCGGATCCGCATACTGGTTTCCCGACTACCGGCGTGTTTCTCTCCGTTTGCGGAGGGGCTGATGGAGTGGTAGGCGCTGTCGCGGGGTGAGGGGTTCCTCTCGCTTTGTTTGAGATGTGTGGCGTCTTGGGCAATTGTGGTGACGTTTCTGAGCGTCGCGGTGCCGCTGTCGAAATCGACGGATAAACCACGTCCGTCCTCGGCTCCGAATCTCAGTCCGCCTTTTCTCCCACTTTCTGCGTCACCGTTGATGACGTGGATCAGATCCATGATCCACGCGTCGGCGTTTGGCCGTAGGATCTCGAGGCGTGGCTCCAGCTGGAATAGAGTGTGGTCGGGGGTGTAGCGGTGTAGCTTTTGCGGCGGGCTGGCTCGGAAGGAGCGCCGACGCTCTATGTCCCAGGGCGTGGGCATGCAAGCTCCAACGGTGACTCGCGTTACCGGATGAGCATTGGCTTCCGCGGTCTCGCCTGTGATGAGGAGTAGCGTGCCGGTCTTTATAGGACTAAGAGCGGAGATAAGAGTAGTGGTATTGAGAGCGGGCGGTGAAGCCGAGTATGCGGCTTGGGTGGTTTGGAGAGCGTAATGAGCTTCTTGCCGGGCGAAATCCTCGAAGACATGGCGACTCGGGTGGGATAGTGGAGGATGTAGGAAGAGGCTGAGGTATTGAGCGTATGGGACTGGGATGATTGATTTCGGAGTGGCCATATTGAGAGCTTGGCTTGTTGCACTCAACGGCGAGAGGAATGGTGTGAAAATGAGACGAAATTGTGAAGTGAAATCGGGCTTTTGAATTAGGCATTAGCGAAGGAACAATGTTCACATAGTACCACAGCGGGACCTTACCAGATAAACAGTCAATATATTCTTGAAAACGTGCCAATCGATGTCCATCTTCTCGTCAGATGTGGCTCGTCTCATTATTGCATCAGCAGCTCCCTGAAGGATATCCGGATTTGGGCGTGTCAGGATACGGCCGGTGTGAAAATGGGGCTCGTTGGGCCCCCACTCCGGCTTATCCAGCTGAATACTCAAAATCAGCTTCAGTAGGCTCAAAAAGTCTTCATGAGGAACCGAAGAACAGGTGTATTCTGTCAACGGGCCCAGAATTCTCGCTGCGTGAGGTCGCAAATCTTCTATCGGTGCAGGCATAATGCAAGCATTGTCGGGTTGAGTAAGACATAGAACGTCCATAAGATGCTCTTCTGTACTTGGTAGATCCGGTACACTAGGGGACTCTATCGAATTAGATCGTTTAGAATATGGTAATTGTACAGACAAGCTTTTGAACATAAGCCAAAGCCGTTTTGAAGCACGGGCGTTGGCGTCAGGGTATCTATCGGCATCCATGGTGATACCATCTGCGTTATCGCCGAGGCGCGTTTTGCCGTCGGCTGCCAAAAGTGCTATGGCCCGTTGGAAGGCGCTGTAATCCAGCCGATCTGCTTTCTGCGGGAATGGAAAATAGGCATGGAAGTGAAAGCACCTCCAGAGGACTGGGATGCTTGCTTGCAGTTCGGGCACGGGGAACCGATTAGCCAAGAAGTTGTAAAGGTCTGTCTCGCGCCAATCTAGAGATCGTTAGAATTACTTTTCACTCAAGCCTGTGGATGTCGATTACATCGCTTTCCATCGACGGGGTCAATGGGTCCGTAAGCCGCAAATGTATCTTCGATATAAGATCCCACATTGCGAGTGGCCGGGAGACCCCCATAGCCTCTCGCGTTAGGGAAGAAGCTAGAGGTGAGGGTATCGAGCACTGAGTCTGTGACGGTATGATTCGTTAGTCAAAGAAAGGACCTTGGTCGCGAGGACTGCTAACCCTCTGTTGCGTTATTCAGCCACTTCTGAACGCGTCTTTGGTGGCTAACGAACCACGCATCTGTGAGTGCTGAGGATACCACGTTGCCCATAATGATACAGTCTGGGGATCTTATCCCTTTAGATGATAGCTATTTGATGGAGTTTTTATGGCGTTCAACACTGTAGCCTTGATAATATATTTGCGAAGAATGTCTCGAGAGTAAGTCTGCGAGACATATATGGCTGCCTGGCTACATGGTAGTTGAAGGAGATAGTCTGTACTTGTTTCAGGTTGCCACGGAATGTAGCCTAACCTTTCCCATCCCCGCGCGGCTCCTATCTTGAGGCTGAGTGAAGGCTAAGTAAGCTATTTTTAGGACACTCAACTCTTCAACTCGTGGCGGCTACATCTGAGAATGTCATTGATTTGTCTTTCAGTTGGAATCACAAAATAGACAAGTGGATAGTCTGCTCCATGTGGTGTTTTATGAGGATAAATTCTTGTTCCTCCTTCGAGGAACGAAACTCTAGACCAGACATGACTACTCTGGCAGCCTAGCCCAAAAGGGAGTAGCATGACACCACGGCGGAAATAAACCGGATTTAACACCTTGATGCCAGCGCGTGTTACTCAGGTACTTCTCCTCTCAAAGCATAGTCACTGTCAAAAGACATCATCCTTTGAACTTCGACCGCCGTAATTGCTTTAATGCTCATGATTAACTTATATACTCATGAGTCCGACTTGATAAAATTGTTAGAGTCGTCTTCACCTAGCATTTGACGAGTGTAGAAGTGAATCTTGCTTTGTTCAAGGATGGCTTAGGAGTTGAAGGATGATAGCTTTTGACATCAAATGTGAAGCAAGCACTCGAAGTGGTATGACTGCACCTCAACATCTGTGATTCTCAACACACACTCTACCGCCATTTCAGCACCTAATGCTAGAATTTCAAGCGTGATTCAGTCAACACTTCTGATTCCACCAACCTTCGTTATTGATCCCCCTTAAATACTGCTTCAAATTCGCTTCAAAGAGACACACCATCCACCAAGAAAAGGCTCAGCTTGAACATGGAGACACGTTACGGAACAAAAGAGAAGCCGACGACCAAGGTCACTGTCAGATCTCGGAATCGGGATGACCTCAGAGCTCGGAGAAACGCGGAATCGACTCTCTTTCGACTGCCTCTAGAGCTGAGGAATCGGATTTACGAATTTGTCTGCGGAGGGGAAACGATCCATGTCGAAGAGAAAGAACAGGGCTTGCTCCGTTACTTCTGCAGCGCTACACTATCGGAAGAGGAGGCGCAGAAGAAATTCGACACCTCAGACGCACCCTGGTATGCTCCCGAGACGGCCGATCGTCACAGGCACTGCTGCACCCACTGGTCCTCCAATCACATTTGTACCTCCACACTCTTCCGTTACAAGCCTCGAGCAGAGTCGTTGGAGGTGAACATCCTACGCTGCTGTCGGCAAGTGTATCAGGAGGCGAAGTTTGTGCCGTATCGGTCCAACAACTTTTTCTTCCGCGAAGCCGCCACGTTGATTCGGTTCTGCTCTCAAGTACCGGAACAATGCAGGAACATGATACGTCGTCTTCATGTGGAGCTGTCCGACAACTTCGAAGACATCTACGACCCAAATCTTTGGAGAACGGCTTTTCGAACCGTCGCAACCTCCCTACCAGGCCTGCAGAGATTCTACATCGCCATCGAGCTTTGCCCTTCTGACGACCTCCCCCGCGACGAACAAGCTACGCCGATAGAGAAGCTATTGTTCAGTCAAGTCTTGCAGGTGGGCCAGCTCAGCCTGAGAACTGTCACCGTCGTCATCTGTGATAAGCATTTTTTGGATGGGTGGCTCAGGTTAAACCTCCCTACTGAGGAAATCGAACAGCTACAGACGGAAGAGCGGTGGACCTTGGCGCAGAAACAGAAATGGTCGCGGTATCTAAGGGACGCATTGCTTCACTATGAAGATCGCTATTCGATTTTCGCGAAATTGAAGCGTGAGGCCCGGGAGCAAGGCAGGATCTTCAGATTGTTAGGTGATCTTCCTTCGCAACTGAGCTGAAAACTGTGGCTGCTGGATCACAACGAGCGAACTCTATCACATAGCTGACTTCGGCTTTGTCGAGGTACTGAATCATGGCGTGCCACCTTAATATCCGAGCAGGTCCTTTCTTGTTCACCGACTCGCGCAGCGGAAAGGCGAGGACCAGGCTATGCTCCAAAGCCCCAACATTAAAGCCTAGACCGTCAATACAAAGATAAAAAAGACGCGAATCAACCAGCAGAGTACAATCACCTTGAAAACCGTTGCATATCCTTCCTTCCTTTTGCCCCCTTTGTCCAAATCCTGCGTTTACCTTATCTGTACCCAGTCTCCTGGAAAATTCTTGTACCCTTATTATTGTTTCATTGACCACACCATCAGAGAGGGTCTTCAAACACATGAGACGCGACCGGAAATTGCCCATATCTTGACTTTATCGCCTGGAATCCATTGCCCATGACAAGCGCCAGCTTCAAGAGTACCATTGACGACCAAGTCCATTTTGGTCTTATTCGTAAGGAGGAGCAATATACGTGCGGGCGAATGAATGCGACTCACTGCAGAGAGATGCACGAATATGGCTAGGAGTGCTCTACACGATAGCGCTAGGATGCTTTTGAGACGGTGCGCGTAGTGCTACTCTCGGCTTGCGGGCCGGCTTGGGAGCATCAGATACTTTTAGTCCACTTACTGCTCTTCAGATCCGGGTTGGTGTTCGCGCCTCTCTGAGAGTGTTATTCACTACACTTGAGAGGGGTTGTGAGACACTTTCTGGATGCGCGCCGGGGTCGCTCTATTATGGTTCATCGCTGCAAAGGCACGGATTCATTCAGGGGATTCCCGTTAGTACAGATCAGCGTTGGGATGTATTAACATTTATCATCTTTGAAGCGATCCTGCAGGTGCTCGGATCCGATAACTAACAGTCGACTGAAGAGGTGCGAATGTTTCTTTTGCCATATTATAACACATATCGTTGAAAAGGATAAGGTTCCACTTCTTAGCGGTGGAAAGTGTTAATGGTTTACCTCGGTGCAGATAACAAGGCCAGGACGGGTCTTGCCAATTGCTACGATTAGACCGAGAGGTGATGTCCGATGCGATGAGATCAAGTGACATACAATAGTGTAAGGATGCTGCAAGCTAGGTATCTCTCCCTCCTGTCAAAGATGCTAGAGGACACCAATTGATCCCATTTGGGGCCGAAAGGGTATCTGCTCTCTTCTTTTAGTGGCAATGGAGCCCCATGGACATAACACCTCTTGCTTCATATCCGCACGACCCAGGAGAAATCTCAACCAGTATGACGTCAAGACAAACATTGTAGGCCTCCATGGGCAAGCTTTGGCCATCCTCGGCTGGTTGGATGATCGGCGCCATGGTCACCTGGAAAGGTTGCAATACGGAATGATAGGTAGACGCCCGATGGGATGGAACATGCAGTCGGCACCGCGATGGTGCACTAGCTGCTTCTTCTTCTCTAATATCTCCGTGTCCCCCACCTTTCGAGCTCTCGCCGTTCTTCCTCTTCCACAACCTCTTCCACAACCCTACAACCCGAAGACTCATTTCGAAGATCCATCTAAGCTGTCTTAAAACCCATTTTCAAGCTACGATCGAGTCATCCGTTAGTGTCTCAACGAAGCTTCCTTCAACAATGACCCTCGGTACGTGGAACCCTACGAGGTCCAATTTGAAAAAAGCTCCGCCTCTGACACAGATACAGCCAGGGACAACGCCATGAGTAGGAGATGCACTGCCGCGAGACTATCCGACTACTCCCTCCCGCCTCCCCCCTCTGTCGACCCCTTACCGAAATAGAACCTCTGGAACGACCTCGACAGCGTCAAAGCCATCATCGTCGGCCTCCTACACGCCGACAGCCTCCTAACACCCGAGCACGTCGCCGCCATTCTCCGAGCCCGGAACCCGTCTGCATATGGGGCCCTGACGGCGCGGGACGTCGATTTGGTGTTCAGCTGGCTGAGGAGCAATCGCGACGCGCCCGACAACCCGTACGACTTCATGTTCCACAAGCCGAACAGGGCGAACGGCGCGAAGGAGATCTCGCTCGTGCTGGCCGAGATGCGGTCGTCCGTCTTGCTGGGTCTGTTGGAGACGGAGGCGGGCGTTGCCGGGGCGACGGGGAGGGCGCATGAGAGGATGGAGTATCTGAAGAAGGCGGGGAGGGGGGTGAAGGAATGGGATTCCGACATCAAGATGATTAGAAAGGAGGAGCGGCAAAAGGCGAAGGCGGAGAAGGCGGAGGGGTCTTCGAATATGGAAGAAGAAGGGGTCAAGGCGGATGAGAAAAAGGACGGAAGCGCTGGCACCGAGTAGGAGTAAGAGAGGGCTCTCTTTCTGTCCCATGGAGCCGCCATTGACGCATCCAAGCGATAGATCGAGTCACTCTGTTTCGGTTGCTCATGTCAATCTAGCATCAATATCTGTCTGCTTCACGGCGAGTACGACTCTCGTGTTTGCGAAACCATCTTTCTGAATCACGGCCTACCACAGAGTAGAGCATTTCACTCTTTGCACGTGTGCGCGGTGATGGTGTTCAGGATTATTCTTTCGAAACACTATCTCTTTTCTCTAGAACGGTAAGATAGCCAGGCACCAGACTTGCATCTAAAATCCTGTGAGTCGCTTCACTCACATGTGCAGGGTCCTGTCTGAATAACAGCCCAGTCATCTCCATATCTCTAAAAGGCCGTTGGCGATGAGTACAAACCCACCAGACCTCAGCGCCTCCCCGCTTTCTCATTCCACACGATGCCAAGACCCTTGATGCGTAAAAAGCACGCATGCATGACAGCTGCGAGAATGTTTTGCCCACAAGAGCTCAAGGCATGACGTTTTGGATTTCATTTGAGGGGGGTACACGCATAGGTATGAGAGGTTCGCCAGCTCAATGACTCTGTGGTATGCAACCCATAGCTTTGCGCCAGATCGCCCAACGTCAAGACAGCGGTTCCTCAAGTACGACGACTTCTGAGTTTCTTGCGTTCGGCAGCAGCGACGTAAAGCAGATAATAATGGGGGTTTGATATACCTACCATGCGCTTGCGTTCTCTCACATCCTGCGCAAGTATAGATAGTTATTATGGCTTGGCAGACATTGACTGCGAAACAGTATATGTCAGCAGTAGAGAATGGATCGGCTATTATATGACAGGAGCAGTGCTCCATGGTACATGATGTCCTACATATCTCACTTAGTAATCGAGAGACGGACACAAACTTCCGTGAGATTTTGCTTGAAATAATAGCAGTACCGGCCCCGGAAGAAATCAGACGTATATACCAGTAGCTGGCCACTATTTACCGCGCCACGACTAGTTAGAGACTTCCACCTCACTAGCTGGAACGCCCTTCTCCTCATGAACGACCGAAGCCTTGCGCTGCTCATCCGCAACATCTCCGAGAAAGCCGTCCTGGTCACGGTATCCAATCTTCGTCTCACGAAACCCATCGAGCTCTTTCGCATAGAGAGTGTTTAAGTAAATCGGAAACGCGAAGGCGACGAAGAATCCAACTAGCGGAACACACATTGCGATATGATAGCCCTTGTGATCGGCCACGAGGCCAGTGAGAGCAGGGAAGAGCGCACCGCCCGAGACAGAAGCTACGATCCAAGACGAGCCGCGCTTAGTATGACGGCCTAATCCACGGATGGAGAGGGTGAAGATGGTTGGAAAGACGCACGATTCAAAGAAGAGGACCAGAGAAAGGGCAGCCACCCCTCCTTCGCCGTGGATACCCATTGAGGCGGCGATGAAGATCATGACAAAAGTCAAGAATACCATGAGGATCCATCTAGGTTTGACGAAAATCATAGCGCCGGCTGCTGCAAAGCGGCCGAGTGCAAAGAGACCCTGAGCAATGGCGTAGCGGTCTGAGCCTTGGGATGCGGTGATGCCGGCACTCTCAATTGAATACTTGATGAACTGGGAAGCGACTCCGACTTGGGCGCCGACATAGCAGAACTGCGCGGCCACGCCAAAGAAGAGCTTGTACTGCTTGCGCAAGGGCTTGTCGACGTAGCCTGTGAGACCGGAGCACTGCTCGGCTTGGAGAGCCATGTCGGCATCTGTCACTTCTGGGATCGGGGAGAAGAAGAAGACGACGGCGAGGGAGAAGACGAAGACGGCGATGCCGAGGTAGGTCCATTGTACATTGGTGAGATCGTCTGGGTCGTTGCTTGTGAAGAACACGCGGGAGGCCAGAAGTGGGGCCATGACCGAGCCGATGGCTTGGAAGGATTGGGAGATCTCGAGACGGAATTCCGATAGCCTCGGTGGACCGCAGGTGGCGATGAATGGGTTGGCGGAAGTTTCGAGCGTGGAGAGACCGGAGCCAACGATGAAGAGGGAGCCGCAGAAGCCGGCGAAGGATCTTTTCACAGCGGAGGGCCAGAACATGAGTGCACCGACTCCGTAGATGCATAGGCCTGTGATGAAGGTCCACCTGTAGCCGAATTTGCGGACAACCCATCCGGAGTACGTAGGCGGGCCGACCAAGTACGCACCGAAATAGGCGCCTTGGAGACCACCAGCTTTGGCCGCTGTGATGTTGAGGGACGTTTGGAATTTGGCATTAAGGACATCTAAGAGGCCGTAGGCGAAACCCCAGAGAAAGAAGAGGACTGTGACGAGCACTATGGGGAGAATGGACTGCTTGACTGTGAGCGCTGAGGCCCCGGTTAGGCCTCTATTGGAGACGCTTTTGCCGTGCTGCTGGCTCATGTTGTTGGTGTTGGAAGGGTGTCCATCATCGACATCGTTGTCTTCGGAGATCCTGGGACCTTTCTTAGAGAAGAACATCTTGGCGGATGCAGAGAAGAATGAGAAAGTCTGGCACTATGCAGGAGGGGAGTAGGCTTTGATAGATCGAGTGGTCCCAGCGGACTCAAGATGCGAGAGAAGACTATGAAGCTCGCTCTGAGGGGCCACAAAATCTGAGCAAGTACGGATAACTTATAAATTTATCCAAAGCTCTTAGCACAAAGATGGTAGTTCCAGAAAACTTTCTCGGGATAAGCTAGGAGCTTTCTAGAAGCGATGTTAAAATGAACCCAGAGAGCCGAGTAGATCCAATTGTTTGGGAACGACCAGAAAGATAAGATCCAAGACCCTCAACCAAGTTTCATGAAAGATAACCTTAATCAAAAGCGAGGGGACGATCTTATGCAAGAAGAAATGTTCACTCCGAAAGTGCCACACTGGGTCCAGTCAGGTTCAAGAGCGCCAAACTCATTATCCACATGGGAACCTCTTAAAACAAATAGAGGGAGGAACAAGGAGAGGAATGCTGGGAGAAAGAGACAAAAAGTAGTTTAACGGCAGGACCAATTCATCGGGACCACAAGCCTGCCAAGCCACGAATGCATATGTTGTAGTGACTGGAACTTCGCCGTAACAATTGGTTTAAAACAAGACAGATGTCTAGTCACCACACCGTAGCTAATCCCGTAGGGACTTTCCAGCTGGGGGGGCAAGTCATGGAAGATGTTGCGGCAGATTTCCGTTGTGCGGGGAACCAGTGTGCTAACTCCAACTGCTCTAGCCTCTATGCAGCAGACGTGGCGGTCGTGGGTTGAACGCAAGGTAGATCTTCGACGGCACCCAAGACGATGCATCTGTGCGTCTGGGCATGCTTGGCTAATGCGACTCTTTTTCGTTGACGAGGGTGCGGTTGCTGTCGATAGGTGTTTTGAGACCTACCGCCGTCTTGGCGATACTATCTTTGACTGCTTACTGCAACTGGCAATCGGTCCGCACGTCTTGGTATACTAGATGCAAAGGGCCAAAAATCAATCTGTCAGCATTCGAAAACGGCAGTGGAGCGTTTGACGCATGCCTGGTTGTATGATATGTTGAAATAAAATGATGTGATTAAAATATCTTGGGAAGATTAGTTGATTATTCCAAATCAATCAAGACTCGAAGCTCTGTTGTTACGCAAAAACGTTACCTCTTCTCCAGTCGGGTTGGCACATTTGCAATCTTATGCAATGACGGTGTTATCTAAAGGGAGATCGCACCAGCCGGTCCCCGAGAGGAGGCTGTTGCCGAGACGAAATACCGTCGCCCTTGAACCAACATCAATAAACGGGTGTTTTTTATTGACTCCGGCGTGGTGGAGAGGATAGGAGTAGAGCAAGAGAGACTTCATACTTAAGCGAAACAAAGATCAGGCCGGACTCACGTGGCGGAGTTCGAAACAAACACTGGCCAAGGTATGGATCATACAGCGACTGATGATACGCTTGTACGATGTCAAAACCGCTGTCTGGCGCCCACGTATATCCAAGACAATACAATTGATACAGAGATTCTCCCATTTAAATAAAACAACGTGGGTCTATATGAAAGCTCTGCTTAGAAAGCGAAAATGAAAACTATATACGCATATACTCACTTGGATCTGCAATATGTTCTATGTAAACAACGCTCCATGGGAAGAGTTTAGAATCATTTGCTTAGCTCGGAAAAGATCGATGGTCAAAGGACTAACTTCATGGCTGGGAACAAGAACGTCCGCAGAGCTACACCACCCCGGATTTGAATTCATCGGAGACCTTTGCTGGATCCCGACGTCTTTGCCATAACACGGACCTTGCAAACCAAATATCATGGAGTGCCATGAATGCTATCAGCAGACTGAAAAACATGACTATGCTCACGCTAATGACAAGTATCAGACAGGAAAACCATCTTGAAACATAAGCGAAGGGGGCCCATTCCGGTACAGAATCCTGCAAGGAGCCCTGTACGGCGAGCTCAACTTGCATGGCATTCAAAGCGACAGACAACACCGCATAAACTGAGAGTATTGGAGCAAGGAAGCGTGCTAGATACGCACCCCACTGCGCATCGATATGGTGGAAAGTAAACTTTCCGAGGAAGATACGCGCACACATGTTGAGACGACTAAGACGAAGCTCTCCATAGCGGTACCTCGGACTAACGCTATCATCGGGTAGATTCTGAAAAGCGGCCATGAATCTGGCAAAGCGTTCAAAAGTAATGCTGTCGGAGTCATGCGTCGAGATTGATCCGTCATTCTTCGGAATCAAAGCCAGCTGATGCTCATCACCCGTGGCTAATCGGAAATCACACTCGTACCGAACGAGAAATGAATATGTTCGCAAGAAGCCGGTGATTGCCCTACGAAGCTCGACCGGTTGGGTACTTAAGAATTGCCAAAAAGCATACGAGAGTAGGTATTTCGGAATAGGCTTGATATATATGCGGTCATAGTACCACACCAGGTGAAGCTGGGGGTTTTCTGTGACGATGATCTTTCGTCCTCGGACTGCTTGATGGTGCAAAGATGATATGTGCCAGTATCGAGGTGTTGAAACCTAAGGTCCTCCAATCAGCCCCGGGAATGTACTCAGACTGAATCTCTTACTTACCAGCCAGAGCTTGGGAGCCAGTGTATCCAAATCAGTCGTCAAATGTTCTTCATCCAGATATTGTTTCAAATTCATGGACTCAGTCAATGCGACTCGCGGCTGTCCTGGCAAGGACGTACTACTCCCATCACACCAGCGAAGGTTGGTACCTTGTGCGGCAGTTTCTAATTTCAGCTGCTTGTTGAGCTCGAGTTCTGATGAGAATGGAACATCCATGGCTCAGTGGGCAAAGCCTTGCTATTGAACTTTCATTCACTATAGCATTGCTTTAGTGCTATGAACTGCGGTCAAGGAGCTGTAGCTCCAGCCAACATAGGTCTAAGCAGGCGACTCTGTATTTCGAACACAGCAGAAGAGAGCCGAGAGGACTAAGAGTTGCGATTCTGGATCTAAAAATAGCATCCAGAGAAGCCTGATTTAGCTTGGCTTACGTTACCGTGCAGTCAGGCTTCAAGCCGGGTAGCCCCGTAACCAATCCCACCCTCCAGAGCTCGTCCTACTGGTTACAGTGTAGACAACGTCAAGCTATATATGCTGAGCTCACGTGCTTGATGGATTAGTCTGATGGCTGTACGTAACGCTATCGTTCCAACGATACGTGTCAGGTCTGTTTTCATATTAATAATCGCATACCAGACGTGTATAGATGATCCCGACGTTCCCGATGGCCACTTACTTCAAGTCTTCTCTTCCCCTCGTTGCCAAGATGACATTTGTGCAGAGTATGGGCATTCTAAATTGACGTCGACTTGTCACTGACCTATTGATTAGTATCATTGCTATACACGGTCTTGGAACTACGTCTCCCTTGACATGGGAAGCTAGAGGAAACCAAGC
The DNA here is from genome assembly GCA_003184365.1 of Evernia prunastri. Taxonomy (NCBI): domain Eukaryota; kingdom Fungi; phylum Ascomycota; class Lecanoromycetes; order Lecanorales; family Parmeliaceae; genus Evernia; species Evernia prunastri. Next base: position 96,755 of record NKYR01000071.1, read on the forward strand.
ATGTGGTGCCCAAAGACCGCTAGTCAACTGGCTCAGTGATGATGACATGCTTCCCAACGTCGTCTCTTCCGCCAACATATTCACCTTCACTTGGAATTCGAACTACTACAAGGATGCGCCTGTTGTACGGATACAGGACGTGGCAGATACTCTCTTGCGCAAACTCAAAGACGAGCGGGACAAGGTACATCCAAAATAAACTTGGCGGATTTTCTGATTCATGGGATAGGATGGCACGCACTCGAGGCCACTCATCTTTATAGCTTCGTGCTTTGGGGGTCTTATTGTCACCAGGGTTAGACTGATTTTTTAAGGAAGCCAGAGTTGTCCATCGTTGCTAAAGATTTTCAGGCTCTTGTGGCTGCCAATACCAAAGGAAGCGAGTATCAGAAGTTGCTTGTTGCAACATCTGGGGTTGTCTTCCTGGGGTCTCCTCTGCAAGGTACACGCGCTGGAACTGCTGCACAATGGAGAGCTATGCTAGCGGGTGTCCTCCAAAAAAGCCCTTCGCAGACGCTGCTTCGAGATCTTGATGGCGGTACTAAAGTACTTCGCGACACATCGGAAGAGTTTATCAAAATGATCACGAACCCTCCAATGCAAACAATGACGATGTGTTTCTGGGAGTCAAAAAAGACTCAATTAGCCAACGCAGTACTCCCAAAGTGGGTATCCAAAGTCCTGACCAGGACAGAAATGATAGTAAGAAGCCTTCTTTTGCCTATTGAGCATAGCTAATCAATGTTGGTCATCCACAGCTCGTAGAAGAGGACTCTGCGTGCTTTATGGGACGTCCAAAACAACAGCTTGACGCGCCTCATGTTATGATGATCAAGTACCTGGGCCCCCGTGATGAGAACTTCAAATTAGTTAGTGGATCAATTAAGAGGATGGCAGAACAAGCAAAGAAAATCACTGTTGCTCAACGTGAAGGTAAGACCTTTATTCGGGCATCGAAAGAGCATGACTAACGGTTATGTTTAATATAGCTGTTAACATTCATAACGAGCATTTTATGGTTTGTCGAAGAGTAAACCCAGTGTTCACCGGTCGAGAGAAGGAAATCAAGGATCTTCAGCAATCATTGTCCCCGTCTTATTCGACTCACTCGCAGGCTACAAGCTCAAAAGTATATGTGATCTATGGATTAGGTGGGGCCGGCAAGAGTGAAGTAGCTCTAAAATTCGCGTATGATAATCGCATTGAGTAAGATACCACGTGATCAACCAATCGCTTAGACTGATAATGATTTAGATATTGGGGTGTCTTTTGGCTCGATGCAAGTAGCGAAAATCCACTTACCCGTGGTTTCCTAGATATTGCTGAGAAGTGCAACCTGCATGATAAAAATTTCCAAGGTACCATTTATTGGCTCCAAGAAACCTCTCATTCTTGGTTACTCATCTTAGACAATGCTGACGACCCTAACATTGACTACACTTTATACTTACCTACCGCACCGAGAGGTCACGTTCTCATAACTTCACGTGTCAAAGAATGTGTTATCTACCAAACAGCTGGAAAGGACTATTACGAAAGTCTGAGTAAAGAAACGGCGGTGGAGCTTCTCCTGAGAGCCTCTGACATCGATTCGGTTGCGTTTGACACTCATGCTGTTCAAGCCCTGGAAGTTGTAAATCTGTTAGGCCGCCATGCTCTTGCAATCCATCAGGCAGGAGCATGTATCAGACAAGGAATCTATGATCTTGGCGGCTACAAAGACAAGTTCCAGAGCCAAGGACAACGGCTTTTTCAGATCCGCCCTGACCAAGCAAGATCGCAATACGGCGATGTCTACGCTACCTTTGAGGTGTCGGCGAATTACCTGAGAAATCGGAGCGACCGCGGAGATCAGACCGCAATAGATGCACTAGGGCTACTCGACTGTTATGCCTTTATGAGTTTTGCGAGCTTCCCGGAAATGGTATTCGAAGAGGCGTGGCGGAACTCGAGGGAACTTCGTCTTGACGGACATCAAGATATAGAAGATAAAATTGCGGATCTCTCGCTTTGGCATAGATCGCATATTCCAAAGTTCATGCGGCAAGATTCTTCTGAAGACCTTGACATGATATCCCTTCGCCAGGCCCAGGCTTTGCTCTCCTCTCTCTCTATTGTTGTACTAGACCGGATCATGCATACAACAAGAATGCATCCTGTCACACATATGTGGGCTCGAGACCGCCTGGAGAAGCGAAGGAAAGACACAAAGACTTGGCTGGGTGCGCTCGCTGTCCTTTGCTGTTCGATCGAGAGTCCTTACACGCTGGAACCTTGGTGGGCGCAGCTCCAGCCTCATATCGAGTCAATTAAAGTAATGACGACTGTTGATCGTATCTGCAGCAACGACTTCCATTTGCACCAGTCTTTCTTCCGACTGAGCTGGGGCCTACATAAACTTCGAGCTGATAAGGCGGTTGTTGAAATGCTTCAGGCGTGTTTTATAGAGGCAGATCAATCTTGGACCAAGTTCAACTATAGTGAAGATATTTGGTATCTGTATGGTAAATGCTTGCAAAACCACGGAGACCTTGGAGAGGCCATATCTATCCTTAAGCATGTCGTCATGGACCGAGAAAGGTTGGCCGAAGATGACCACCGCCGGCTTACTTCGCAATATGCGCTCGCCGTAGCCTTTCGAGAAGATAGACAACTTAGCGAATCCATCGAACTGTTCGAGCATATCGTTAAGATTGAAGAAAAGCTAGCTAAAGATGATCCTTCTCGAGTTGCTTCACAGCATGAGCTCGCTTTAATATATCAAGAAAATGGACAATTTAGCGAATCCATCGAACTGCTCGAGCATATCATTAAGATTCAAGAAAAGCTGAGTGAAGATGATCCTTCTCGACTTGCTTCACAACATGTACTCGCTGTAACTTATCAAGACAATGGGCAAGTCAGTCAAGCCATAAAGCTACTCGAGAATATCGTTAAGATTCAAGAAGAGTTAGCTGAAGATCATCCTTCTCGGCTTGCTGCGCAGTATGAGCTCGGTAGAGCGTATCAGAAAAACGGGCAAGCTAGCGAAGCCATCAAATTACTCGAGCATACTCTTGAGGCCGGAAAAGAAAAGTTGGCTGAAGATAATCCTTCTCGACTAGCTGGGCAGCATGAGCTCGCTGTAGCCTATCAAAAGAACGACCGGGTTAGCGAATCCATCGAACTGCTCGAGCATGTTGTCAAGATTACAACAGCAAAGCTAGCTAAAGATCATCCTTCTCGGCTTAATTCGCAATATACACTCGCGAAAGCTTATCAAGAAAATGGACAAACTAACGAAGCTGTTCATCTGCTTGAGCATGTCGTTGAGATCGAAAAAGAAACATTAGCTGAGGATGATCCATCCCGACTTGTCTCAGAACATTTCCTCGCTCTAGCTTATCAAGCAAATGGACAAATCAACGAAGCTGTCCACCTGCTGAAGCATGTCGTCTAAGTCGAAAAAGCAAAGCTGGTCGAAGACGACCCTTCTCGGCATGTCTCGATGGCTGCGCTCGCCAGCGCTTTTCGAGCGAATGGTCAGTTTAACCAGGCAGCAGCGACTGAAGATGAACTCCACGAGAGACAAGCAGTGAAAGCTCCACCGAGGATCACTGAAACTTCTCCACTTTCAATAAAAGGGCCAACACCATGTGAGGGGGAAGTGCAATTGGCGTCGTAGAAAGGCGTCGAGACACAGCACGCTCTTGATCCTCAGGATCTTGGGTGCAACAGAGGTGGACAATGGGCTACGGGGCTGAGAAAGACGGAGTGGGAATTGAATTCAAGGAGATGAACAGTACGAATGGAGACTAGAGGGATAGTTCAACTGCGCCTTTCGCAGGATTTTCCATAAACAACATATTGAGATTAACAACCAATTTGACCGCTCAAAGATCCCAAGGCTACGATGGAACGCCTTGGGCTTTTCTCCTTGCATCTTTGATGTATCCTGTGTGAACAACGCTTCATGGGAAGACTGGGATTGCCTCTCAAAGCTCGGAACAAAGCAAGCGATCTGGCGGCAAGGAAATAAAGAGTCGCTGGCCATTCAGTTGTACAGAATCATTCCCAATAGAAAGTTGAAGATGTCGCTGACTTAATTTTGTAAAGAAATACGTTCTGATCTAACAAGACTTGTCTCGTTACTTGTTAACGATACTATGCGAACCAAAGCATTCGCATAAAACCCTCACCACCTACCACCTTCCTCAATCTCTCCATAAGTTCATTCTGATGCTGCGCCCACTCCCCGCCGTACAGAGCCGCCCAGGTAGCACAATGCGCCAATGCCAACGGAATGTACGCTCGAACGCGCCGCCCGTCTTCTGCGCTAGCGCCATAGAGACGTTCCAAAGCGTACGGTTTGAATTCCAGCTCGAGGTTGACCGCCAAGTAAGCCAGATCCTACATGGGATCGCCGAGATCGCAGTCCTCGAAATCGATGGCGAGCAGACGTTCGGGATAGCGGCTACCGGCACGTCCGAGCATGACGTTGTGGCTGTGGAAGTCGTTGTGGCAGGGCACCCACGGGTGGTCCTTCACTTTCTGCTCGGTATCGCGGATAATGCCTTCGACAAAGCGTACGTCTTCGGGTGGCATCGCGTTGCATTGCTTCACGGATTCCATATGTTGCCTTACAATCTCCATTGGATCGTACTTCCTCATCCATTTCATTGCCTCAGCTTCATGGATCTGCCGAAGCATGTTCACAGCCAGCGGCAGGCACTGCATTATCATCTCCGTCGTAAGTGTTTGCCCCTCGATGAACTCCATGACAAATCCGCCACTCTCCTCTTCGAAAGCCAGCACTTTAGGTCCAAGGCCATGCTTGGCGGCCCAGCAGGTCCGTAATGCTTCCGCCTCGCAACCGCCAGCAACACATGATGAGGTTTGACGACGGGGGAGCTTGACTATGAAGCGGCGCTGATGAGACGGAGAGAGGAGAGAGACTTGAATGACGTCGTTGGAAGACCAGTCAGAGGGAAAGTGCTTCACGGTAGTCTCAGTGTCTTCTCGCATTGGCAGTAACGCGGTGCAAAGCTTGAAGGCGAGAGCGAGATTTTCGGGGTGCGGCGGGTCACACGCTGGCCGTTCAAAAGCCGCGCCGACCGGCTCTATTTGCTGTTGCTGCTCCGTCATGGTGATACGATCGTGCTGGGTCTGTGGTGCTCTCAATCTGATGGGAGTTATTCTAGCTATTTGTAGACCAGATATCTATAAAACTTTGAACCACAAAACTCCATTGTAGTGATCAATAAGGGCATTGATCTTCGGAGCTCGAGGGTGCAGCTCAGAGCTTGGTCTTTACCCACAGGACCCAGGGTGTTGAACAAACGCTTCTCTGCTTTGTTCTTTTTTTTCTCCTTTGTGTACGGCGGTACCCTGTACTCCCGTCTCTATTGATCAGTTAACGAAGAAAAATGTAATTGACAGCTCCTCTGTATTTGGCGATTGCTGGGTCTTGCTGCTTATGCTCAGCATCAAAGTCGAGAAAATCAAACACTAAGTAGGGCAACTCAAAATATAAGATTTGAATTTGCAAGTAGACAATATTCTGCTTGAAAAATACCGTCGTAAGAGCTCGAAGAGGTTTGGTAGTCCTTCTATTATCTGCATAAATACCAGTCTGTGTACGTAAGGAAAGCGGTTTTTCTTCACATGTTGGAACGATAGGCTATGATGAAAAGCAAGAATGAGCAGAAGCTATGTTTTGGGTGGAAGGACTTGGAGTTACATACTTTCGCATTCTGTGTCCTTCGAATATGACTACCTATCTATTACTAAAGCCAAAAGTCAGCGTTTGGCCGACAAAAGGTATCGCTACTGATCGTCGACCGCACCATCGCGGGTAGTTTGGTTAGACGCGTTTGCCTTTTTCTCCTTTTTGCCTTCGTTCTTTTGCTTGTCTTGCCTTCTCGGCAGTACCGTAGGGTTGCTGTATGCAGCATCGGCGATACGTTGCCATTCTTTGTCCGTCTCGAATTGATGGCGAATTGAGGAAGTAAGTTTGATAAGACTCTCCTCAACAACCTGCTTCGCTAGCTGTGGAGTCAGTCGATCAGCTGCATAAGCCTCTTTTACTTCAGCGAAAGACCCGAAGATGGTCGGCTCTGTCTGATCTTTCAAAACTACGCTGATGGCTGCCGTTCTGCCATTGGAAGATTGCAGTTGCGAGTACGGTAGTAGGACATGCTGGATGAATGCCAAGATTCCATTCCCTTCTGTCTGACCCGGCGCACAGTAGGCTTTCGCAATCTTCTTGCGTATGGTTGCTGGGTCATCCAATAAATCGATCTTCGATTTCGGGTCTGAGCTACTCATCTCTCCACCACTCAAACCGAGAACCATTGGATTCATCAAATGAGCGCGCGTCTTGAAGCCAAGCGCTTTGGTCATTGTGTCATTGGCTAACGCGAATGTCTTGCGTTGGTCAATACCGCCAAATTCAGCGTCGGCGCCCAAGTACTCTTCATTCAAAAGCTGCATCATTGGGTAGAGCCCATCCGCCATGACAGGTTCGCCCAAGGATTTCACAATCTCGCTGCTTGCTTTTACGGCATCATGTACCGATACACGTTTGCTGAGCCGAAGCAGGTCACGGGAGAATGCTGGAGTCAGCTGGTAAGAGCTACCGCGCACGAATTGTACGTTATCCAGGTCGACACCCACAGCTCTCAGTAAGGCTCCAATGACACGTTCATAGTACTGGGCTCGGTTCTCTAGCGTGGCTTCAGGGGCTTTGTCCGCGTCTAGAAAGCCGTGCAAATCGGCGAGAAGGACTTTGACTTTGCAACCAGCTCGGAGAAATTGGGCAATTTTGATGGCAGGTACGAAGTAGGCTGCGTGAGGGCGACCCGTAGTTGCTGTACCCCAGAAGATCTCGAGTGGACGTACGGACAAGATTTCCCGAATGATGTCAGGGCGGAGGACCTCCTGGACATTGGATGTGATAAGGTCATACTTCTCATCTGCGCTGAGGTTTGGTGGTGGAGGCGACGCAGCCATGTTACTAGGTGCGGACGCTATGACGAAGGTGAGTGCGTCGATTCTTTGATGATACGAGCGAGTAGTTGTTTCTGAGAATTTGGATGTGAGTGTGTAAAGAGCATTCATTCAAGACTAAAATAAGGAATGTAGCCAATTTTAAGGCAAGGAAAAAAGAAAGGACAAAGAGTTGATCACAAACAACAAACGAGACATGATAGACCACAATAACAAAAACAGGAAGCCAGTGCCGACGCAAACCATAGAGAAGGGGCAAAAGATCCAATCCACCACAAAGAACAAACACGACGAATAGAGCACAATAACAAATGGAGCAGGACATTTCACTAGCTCTAGCTAGACACTCAGATTAACGACCGACATTGATTGTGGTACCATTGGAGCGATCATTGAATGGTTGGGACTGCGGTTTCGATACCGTAGCAGATGCAATATATTGATTGTTTGATATGGAGGTTGCAAAAGGAGCAAGTTGTCGGCGCCAAGTCTTTTTTCATCTCTACTCGTACTTTATCCGTTTTAGCTATGTTGTAGCTAAGGGCTAAACCTAACCTTATTTTTGGCACAAAAGATTTTAATTCGTCGAGTCACCAGACTCATCAATTTGTTATAGTCAACGACAGTACTCTACAGAGTTTGAATAACCTTATCCTTCACTTACATTGTGAACGCAGAATCAGAAGAGTCCTATCCCGTCTCTTACGCAAGTCTCTCTTCTAGGCGACCACCCAACTCGCTGTGAAAGGCCTCTGGCGTGATGCTTTGTGATACCCCTCTCCATTCCAGCTCCAATCCATGCGGTACTAGCTGCTTTAACATATCTTCCAAGCTTTCCGGCATCCCGTGACCAAGAATGGGCGCGCAAACTGCTATGACCTCAACCAGAGAATGATGTACACCGCCTAGAAGCAGAGCCGCCATTGCAAGCCTCAACTCTGGGAGCTTCTCTCCTGGTCCGCCAAGAACTAGCCACAGATTTGAATAACGATACGCGGTCCCCGATGGTCCGCTAGTTGTGAACAGGCCCTTATTGGCGCAGTCCACGACAAACGGGTCACACCCTGCCAGTGTGTACTTGTATGCTCCACACTCGTACGGTAAGCGTGTATCCCCATGCGAAGAGAATGTCGCCTCCACCCCGAAAGGAGCTTTCAGCTCGAAGTCTGAGATTGGGGGGGCGTAACAATCGCGCACACGCCAATGTGTGCGCCAGAGCTGCTTGGTAAATTCTCCGAGCTCTGAGCCATCTTCTGGTGCCAGGCGCTCCCTCCCTACCGGCTTCCAGACCTTGCGGAGATGCTCGGGAGGAGACAAGATTTCATCGGTGTCCCCAAAAGCTGCGGTCGCAACAAACTTGTCTACTTCGCTCGGTACGATAACGCCGAGCTTGCCGAGTTCTTGCAAGAAGGACTGTTCCGAACCTCGATCTGACTCCGAAAGATAGCGCACAATGACGCGAAAGGGCCCTAGAAGGCTTCGAATAGCATGAAAATGCTGTCGTTGGTTCGCCCTCAAATGCAAGTCTCGAAGTTGCATGGTATCAACACTTGATGGCAGCAGCTCTAGCCGTCTTCGTTACACAGTCAAGAAGAATCGGTGGAGCTTCTCGAAAAGCATGCACAATACGACCGCAGGCAGAGGGTGATTACCTATGATCTCGCGCACATCCATCTCCACAACCCTGCTTGTCGTTGTTCGAACCCTCCGGTGCCTGACTATCTGGCTCTTGACCGCTGCCGAAATATTCTCCGAGACAGAAGGGGTAGATACATTCCAGCGACCAAGAAGCTCTCGGACAGCAAGCTCATGTTCGATGCTGTAATCATCAATGTCGTTTCGAGGCTGGGACGTTGGCGGTTCGGTGTGCTCTCGGAGCCTTTCGAGCTGTTTCTGAAAGCTCGTGCGGCTGTCCATCCTCTTTCTTTCGGAGACCTGGCCTATCTAATGTCCGATTTATATTGTGAGGTGCGGTTGAGATGACTGTGACCTCGCGTGGAATCTAGCAAAGTCAACTCCCGCAGATACTCATGCCTCTTTTAAATTTTCGATTTGGAATCAAAGACTTACCAAAAACCACAAAGATCTCTCACAAAAATAAAAACGGGAGAATACTGTCATTGTGTCCTGATGCACTTTTTCAAGTGTCGATACGCGTCACAATCAATTGCAGAGTGCGACGATCGTAACACACTCGCGTATACAAGGTAAGAAGGGCTTTGCTAGACTGATGAAAGGCACATACGTGCGATGTTTTTGCCAAACGCTAAAATTTTACCTTTCTGAGTGTCCGCTGTATGTCCGATGTGGGCGCTGCCGGGGTACCACCTACATTGGACGATTTGAAGAATCCAGAGCTTAGCTTCCTCGATCTTGCTCAGTCAGGAAACAGTGCGCCTATACGAAAACACGTCGATAGTGGTTAGGGCACAGTAACGCCAGGGCCACATGCAAATAGAGGCCTGAATAGATAAATTTTCGTGCACCCGCGCTATAAACTCCTATGCTTTGCATTGACCTGGAGTAACAGCTATAGACACGGGTGAGGCTGAGCGGGGGACGTCAACAAATCGCTTTGAAAAAGTGAAATCGAATAAAGAGCGAATAGTATGTGGAGGAGAGCTCCGTATAAGGGGACTAGCCCTACTTTCCTCGCGAATATTATGCCGACTGGACAACTGATCGCCTATATTGGCCGGGGCATCATGCAATGCATCTGGACCCACTGACTAGCAAAACTGTTATACCTGGTCTCCGTCAAAAATTCCTGTTTTCCCGTTCCTCCCCCGGTCCCATTGTCTTACGCAGTATGATTATCTCGATCTCTTTGTGATTTCAACAAAGTAATTTTTTCCATATTGCGCACCTTTTTGTGTTTCCCGCAAGTAGTATATACGCGCCCCGATCGCTTGCTAACCCCTGTCAAAGCTACCTGATAACCGGTCCCTCTAGATAGAGCTCGACCAACTGAACGCGGAAGCAGCTCACGACCCCCAGACAATCAGGTTCTATTGTCATCTTTCCCGAGTATAGCTGCAGGACTTCATATTTGCTGACCTTCAATTGGAACGATGCGTGCGACTGTGTTCGAACGTCGGCCCTCGCTCCGCTTCCAGCAGCATACCGTCACTGCAATGTTTGAAGAATTCGTTGCCGAGAACCCAGAGAAGCTCGCTCTAGTGAGTTGTCGCGGGACCTTGAGCTATGCCAGCTTGAACGAACGAGCGAATCAGCTCGCTCGTCACCTACGCTCCCTAGGAATCGGTCTTGACTGTGTAGTCGCTGTTGCTTTGGAAAGGGGAATCGAATACGTTGTTGTCATGCTCGCATGTTGGAAACTTGGTGCGACTTATTTACCGCTTGACCAGTCATTGCCTGCTAAGCGAATGCAGTACATGATGTCGGACAGTGGGGCCTCCTGCCTTATCACCTTGAAGAAAATTATCGAACAAAAGCCTCTCGAATTGAAAGCTGGGATCACTCTCTGCCTGGACGAAAAGAAACTTGTCGGCAGGCTGAGGACATATCCTAGCGCAGACATACCGTCTGTAGCATATCATGACATTTCGGCATACATCATCTATACCTCCGGTACAACGGGAAACCCCAAAGGCGTCGCGATTACGCATAGCAGCCTCTTCAATCTGGTTGATGATATTCGACAAAGTCAGGAAATCGAGCCTTCGGATCGCGTCTTGCTATTCTCTCCTTTCTGTTTCGACGCTTCGATGAGAGACATCAACGGCGCATTGACGATAGGTGCTTCTTTGTATGTGCCAGAAGAAGACGAAATCTTGCCCGGCAATCTAGTGAAGACTATCGCGCAGCATGGAATCACCAACTCAGTCATTACCCCCTCGGTTCTCCGGACTTGCACGTTGGAGCACCTACCAGATTTGAAGACAATAGTACTCGCCGGAGAGGCCGCTGACTCGTCTCTCATCAGGACTTGGGGTGCCGGGAGGAGGTTGATCAATGCTTATGGCCCCACGGAAGCTACTGTCTGCAGTACGAAACGGGTCTATTATGACGGCCAAATTCCGTTAGGATACTCTGCGTCAATTATTGGGAAGCCAATATTGAACACAACTATTAGCATCCTTGGCGATAACGATGTTGCTGTTGAGCATGGCGAAGTCGGCGAAATATGTATTACAGGACCAGGCGTGAGTCGTCGTGGCTACCTTAATATGCCACAGCTCAACGCCGAGCGTTTCGGAGATGGTTCTCTGTGTATTTGTCTGTATCTGTGTCTGTGTCGTTCCTACAAGACAGGAGACCTTGGAAGGATTTTGCCTGACGGAGAGGTCGAGTGTCTTGGACGCAAAGGTTCCACGAGGCAGATCAAACTGAATGGACAACGTATAGAACTAGAAGAGGTCGAAAACGTCCTACGCAGCGCTTCCGACGTAACTGACGTGGCGGTAGTCCCAAAAGGAGTGGCACCAATTCGCAGTCTGTGTGCATACGTTGTGCCTGCAGATAAGGGCCCGTTAGTCGACAGCGAGGCACTCACAGGGCGTTTGAGAAAGCTCATGAGAGAGAACCTGCCTTCTTACAGTATCACAAGCGCCATAGAATACTTGGACGCCCTTCCACTATCACTTAACAAGAAGCTGGACGTTAAGGCTCTGTCGGATCCGATGCTCAGAAAAAATAGGCCTTCGAATCCTAGTCACGAGACATTTCTCTCACCGACCGAAAAGGAAATTGCAGCAGCATTACTAGAAGCTCTGGGACTACCGATTGAGCAAGTGGTGTCGCCCGGAACGACCTACGGGGAGCTGGGAGGCAGCTCACTGAAGGCATCATTGGTCTTACGCCACCTGAATGCGACTATTGGCTGCAACATTCGACTAGGACAATTTTACCGAAAAGATACGTCGATAAAGGATCTGGCGGACTTGATATTGGGGGAGCAGCAACAGCAGGCAAGACCCACACCTCACGACCTGATGAAAAGAACAAGTCTTCCACATGATATTGTCTACCACGTGCGTCAACCTAGCCCCCGTCCGCAACAGCATGTACTCTTGACAGGCTGTACTGGATTTCTTGGAAGCCACCTTCTCGCAGAGGTGCTGAGGACCAAAGTCACCAGGGTCAGCTGCATCGTCCGCGCCCCAGACAACAACACTGCTCGAAATCGCATCAAAGCTGCTCTTCAAAAATGGGACTTGTGGGAGGAAAGCCATGGCTCACGCTTCGACGCCTTTTGCGGCGACGTAAGTAAGCCGTTCCTCGGTCTCCGCGCGAACGAGTATCTACATCTCGCCAAACAAGTCGACACGGTATACCACTCCGCGGCTGTCGTCAGCTTCATAGCGCCCTTTGCGGAACTCGAGGAAGCGAACGTCACCGGCACCGTTGAGATCCTCCGATTCACCAGCACCCTAACCCAAAAGCGCCTGATGTACATCTCGACGCTTTCCGTATTCTTCGGCTCCGACAACGACCTTGACTGCGGGATGGAAATTCCGGTCGACAACCCGTGTTGCGGCATCGTGACAGGATACGCGCAATCCAAATGGGTGTCTGAGCAGCTGGTACATGAATATGTGCGGCTGGGCGGACACGCTCTCGTCATTCGTCCGGGCCGTCTACTGGGCAGCACCAGGAACTATAGATGTCCTCAAGATGACTTCACCGTCCGCTTGACCGCATCAATTCTGGAAACGGGCGCCGCGCCCGACCTCGTCGACATCGGTGGCCAAGATTGGCAAATAGATCTCACGCCTGTGGATTTCTGCGCTCGGTGGGCCCATCGGTTTTCCATGGAAGGGAACACTGGGATTCGGCACATCATCAACCAGAATACGATCTCGTTTGACGCTATCGTAAGATCTCTAGGAGAGCATATTCAGCGGGTGCCTTATTGGCAATGGGCGCAGAGAGTCACGGAGTCGGCGCACCTCGCGCCTTTGAGCTCGCTCTTCCACGAGCCGGTTTCGGATCGGGATGGAAGGAGTGTTTTTGAGGTGCTGCTGCAGATGAAAGTGTTTCGATCCAGCAGCTATGAAGCTGCGGTGCTGGAGAACGAGGTTGATCAGCTCCCGTTGACCGATCAGTTGCTCAAGAGGTATCTGGAAGGAAATAGGGATCTTTTCGCTGATAAGAAGCTGAAAGGTGATATTCCTAGCATGGGGATTCAGGGGCAGCAGCCTCTTTTGCCTCATAAGAGACTGTAAAGGGCTCACTTTATATCGCTGCATTCTTGTAAGTGGTTTCCCAGCTCCTCGAGCATATAGCTAGCCATATTCAATATAAGTATCATATCACTATCTCTACTGCTGCCTCAAAGATAACATTAGTTATGAAGGACTGTACTAGAACATCTTTCGTCATCAATGGAGAAGTATAATTTATGAATCGGCTACACACACGTTGTCTTCCATACCAGAAGTCTCCCCCAATTATGCCCCTTAAAGAACAGCATAAGCATCATACCCAAACAGCTCGTCCCAAAACTCCATTCGCGATCTGATCTTCATATGACCTTGGCTTTTGGCTTCTTTGCCATTCCGTACGCGAAGGCTGATGGATACGGCTGAGCCTGGTTTACTTTATGCAATTGTTCAAGTGGCATTGTTAACGAAACACGGCCAAACGTGGAGAGAGAGGCTAGAGGAGCCGACCTTTGATCGCCATATCTGAGTAGAACAAAGTACAGGCTCATAAATGGCCTCATGACTATTCCAAAGAATTAGATTGTTGGAATCTCTCGATATTTTACTAGCTCTTGGCGCGAAGACTCGCATTGTATAGTTTCAATTGGTTGTGGAAATTTCAAACATGGGATGCCCGTAAGGCTGAGAAGCAACATATAACGATAGCTTCTCTCGCTGCCGAACCACGCATTCTCACTCGAAGAATGCATTGATCGAAACCTCCGAAGAAGTGAACACAATCCGATTCCAAAAAACTAGAACTCGCATGCCCCGAAACTCAGAAATGGTGTCGGGGCAATCCCCGCCTACATTTCTCTGCTTCAGAGTCACGTGATCCTGTCCGCTTGCCTGCATATTTCTCAAGCTCAGAACCTCGATCTCCTTTTCCAAAACTTTCATACTCAGATCACACGATTGAGCACCATCGCGCCGGCGACCATGAGCGACAACGAGGTCGAGGTGTCAAGCACTAGCGAGGGAGTGTCCCCTCCTTGGGGCACGATTCCATCTGAGATGTATCTACTGGTACCACTTCCCCCCAGCGTCAAATACCGCGTACTTGACAATGATCAGATTGTGACCCAGCTAATTCTCGTTCACTAGAAACACTACGACCCCGAATCCCCGCTCCCGCCATCCGAGCAAGCAAAATCCCTTGTCAAAGCATACATCCGTTCGGGTCAGGAGCAATCGGTACATACCCCATCACGCTCACCACAATCTTCAGCGCCTGGACTCACGATACGTCAACACGCCAGCAACGTCCCAACCCGTACGCATATCGACCACCGTCTCCTCACCCATCTCTAAGCCCCGAGCCGTACTCTTTGTTGCGACTCGACAGAAGTGGTTGATGATTGCTTCTGGACAGCGTGTCAAGGCCCGTTGAGTCCCAGTACTTCCGCCTCTTGCGGTACGGATGGCCTTGAGTACTAAATCTATCGGTATGATCAAGACAACGGTGACTGGTGTTCATCATCTTACGTATCGCCATTGGACGGCGCTATTGGGTCTCCACTGCGTGATCATTTCAAACGAGCATTCTGTTGCCCCAAAGGAAAAGGATTCAGTCATTGCAACTGGTCGAATAATCTACAGCCTGATCAGCCCGGTGGTAGCGCACCATTTGATCCCCTTTCGGTTTGTGAGCCACGGCAGTGCTCAAGCAAGCAGACCCAAGTCACCCAAGCAAAGGAACCACCGAACCCAGGCGCAATCAATCCAACAGACACTGGCGTTGACTGCAATTGTATCTCAATTCCCCATGGCTTCAGCCAAAGTTATCCCTATTGTTGTGATCCACCAAGCGTCTACAGCGAAAATTGGCCAGTCGATCCGAAGTACCTGTTTGAGAATTATTACGACACTCCCCAGGACGACGTGCTCTGGTCCTACGAAGATGAATATCAAAACAATAACTTGGACACTTCCCAGACCTCCGGTAGCGATCAAATGGATGACGATGCGTACGGGTTCGTCATGCTAGATGGCCCGCCAGGTTCGCTCGACAATGATTTCCCGACAAGCCAAACAATATCTAGGCGTCAAGCTGCGGTTCCTAAGAAGAAAAGATCGTTGCTGACGACCAACCGCACCGTGATTGACTCTACGTTCGATCACTCGGAAGAGACAATCTACATTTATTGTAACCACCAACAGAGCTCGCCCGAATGCCAAAGGTTATGGTTGAGCGGCGCCGAAGACACCATTATCCGACTTCCTGCCCATGTTGGTGAGGGCCCCTATGCCCGAGTGGTATCGCTTGGTTTGGCAGAGCCAGATTTTGACCTCCCAAAGCACCATGTTCAAGCTCGTTCAACTACACGAAACATCAATCCCGTCTATAAGCTGACTTTTGACTACAATTTCCATCTCATCAAGCGAGACGAGACTTTTAACATGCGCGTCGACTTCACAAATCTTCTTGGATACTGGAATGAAGTGACCGATACGCCTGGAAGACAACATAAAAAACGTCAAATATACGAAGAGCACATGTCCAATCAAGAGTGGCGCTCCAAAGTCTCGCAGGCAAAGTTGAGGCATGGCAAACTGCACAAACGTAGTTCCGAAGGCAGAGTTATTACGACGAAAAAGGATATGGGGCAAAGCGCGAACAGATTTGAGCGGAGATGGTTTGGCGCTTTCTTAGACTGGCTAAATCGTCTGGTAAGCAACTCCGCCTCTCTATCCTTACATCTTACGAGAATATCACGATCTGCAGATTGTAGAAAGCTGAACAGAAATTAGAATACGGTAGAAAGCAAAAATCTGGGCTGGCTCAGCATGGCCGTTCAGCAAAGCTTTTTACTCTTCAAGGCGGCTTACGGTTAAGCATCCAAGGATAACCGGTCGGCGCGTCCGTATTGATAATGTGTAGTTGCCCGGGTCAGACTTTCTCTGCCGACATGCAGATGTATCTGGATGCTAACGTTGAGATGGACGCTACATATGCTTATTATTTCTCCGGCACTATCGTTCCACCAGCTTTCACACGCACTTACGGATACTTCAGTCTTGAACCTAGCGCTTATTTGGGTCTTCGAATTACTGGAAACGCCAGACTCCAAACTTCGTCCGGCCGAAAGAAGCTTCTTGATACAGTTGCCTACCCTGGCCTGTCCATCAAAGGCATAGCTGCTGTTGGACCTACACTGGATCTCTATGGCGAGGTAAAAGTAGCGAGAAAATGTTGCCCTCTTTCTCGAAACTAACACAATGGCAGATTCGGGGTGTCATCTCGTTGAAGGGCCAGATGAATGCTGGTGCGAAGCTCAATTTCGGAAAAGCTGAGGTTTACTGGCCCCAGGATGAAGCTGATAGCGGCAAATATCAAGAGCTTCTCGGATTGACTGCAGATCCGTCGGCACAGGAAAAGAGCCTGCTTGAGCCAACTTTCGATGCTAAAGTCCGAGTTGATGCCCAGCTCGACGTTCTGATCACTCCTGAAGAAAGTTTTTCAAATTCCCCTGATATCACTCCCGCCCGAACGCCAAAGGCCATCATTATCGTTGAGTCTTCAGGGTCAAACCTTTCAGCTAAAATCACATGCAGGCGAACATGGGGTTGAGGATTGGTGGTACCATCAGCGGTGGTTCACTCGTTGACGCCCAGCTCGTGGGATATGTAAACACTTCTTTGTCTTTCCAGACATCCGCTGCTGCGTCTACAGGATCAAACAACGATGCTTCGGGTGTCTATCGTTATGGTGTTTACCTGCTCTACAACCTGGGCTACGGAGCCTACGCCACAATCACTGGCTTTCCGAATTGGGCCTTGGAGAATTGTAATGCTTACAGTACATCGCCTAGGTTCACAATTTTTGAAGACACTGGCTCCTTC
This sequence comes from Evernia prunastri, assembly GCA_003184365.1. Classification (NCBI taxonomy): domain Eukaryota; kingdom Fungi; phylum Ascomycota; class Lecanoromycetes; order Lecanorales; family Parmeliaceae; genus Evernia; species Evernia prunastri. The sequence continues at coordinate 113,752 of NKYR01000071.1, forward strand.
AGCGGAATTAGTACCATTGACATACGGGATATTGACTCATCCTCTGAATTTCGGGGCTTCCAACATACCGAAGGTCTCTCGTCTGCACATTTCCCAAGACAGAGACTTGGGGCCACACACCGCCACGATCATGGCCATGACCAGAGGATGGTATCAGTACCCTTTGTAAGCAATGAGACGTCATCCTTGTCTTTGGAGTCTATCCCTGGTAAAAGGACCGATCCGTCCGGAGATAGTCCGTTGGGAAGTCAAGACCCTGACTTTACTCAACAACTTCATTGCCCACCTGGGGATACTGCAACAATAAGGCTTCCTGACTTTCGATATGAGTCACCAAATAATACTTGAAACTTGATAATTTCACTAATTGCTAAGTAAATAGCGACAGCTTCGGAGATAGCGTACCGGAAAACGACGCGGGCCAGTCACAATCTGTACGCGGAATATGCTCTGGCATTCGAGATTTCTTCAGGAACCGTGGTTTGGCGAATAGTGACACGGTCCTTACATGGGATCCAGATAGAAAATCAGTGGCTAACCGACGAGAAGCCGCCTGTGGCAATCATTATTGTGGGAACACACAAGATGGTCTACAGAAATGGACCGGCGACAAAAGATATCTTGCGACGAGTTCCCATTTGCCGCTACGGAGGAAGGTGGCAACTTTCTAGCCACCTTGAACCAAAATCCCACGAATGCTCAATTGACCTGTGTGCCTGTATGGCAAAACACCCTGCAGGGTAACTGCAACAGTAAGTCATCACCTTTCGGATTCTACTATAGATGAGTTGCGCTTACGATTGGTACCACAGAGATACTCAGTGATCTTCAAACGAATGTCGCATATTATGAAAGATCGATCCGAGGCGATAAGTCAAACAATTTCGTAGTATGGAACTCCAAAGCCGCCACCGACCCTTGGATGACAATCGGAAACGCTTTCAACGGAGACCCTCCTCAGAGATACGCACTATATCCAAACCAGATCCCTCGGGCAGGAAAAATTTCCGATGCCGTGAGCACCCCTTCGAACCATTGTGATGACATCGAAAATTGATCTAGCTGCTCAGGTATACTCCGGTACGCCCGGAGCCTACCTAGGCTTTATGTATAGGCGAAATTTCACTTTCGGCCTCGCATCACCCACTTCAGACACCGATGGTGCAGCTTGGGTTCCAGGCACTGGTCCCGCTGAGTCATGGACCCTGATGGATGGCCAATTTCCTGTGTCCACCGACGGCCAGGATGTTCGATCAATCGCATGCGCCGTGTATACATTTGGACAGGATGAGAACTACAGTGGCTCTTACAATGGACTCTGTTCCAACGGGAAAACCACCAACTCCGGCTTTGGTAAGGTTTTAGTGTTGTGCTCTGCTGAGTACACTAGCTGATGACAAGGTCGGCAGGATATCCTAAGCCTCCAAGCTTCAGTAGGTGCAACGTGGAATTTGCTACAACGGGCAACACCAAGCGCAGCATCGGCCAATTCCATGGGTGGCATGTCAATCGTACGATCATTCCTGCTATCGACCATTCAGAAAACATTCCACTAACGCGCCAACAGGGATTACCATGCTAGACCAGATCAGCACTACCGCTACTGCAGGGGAAATGCCAAAATGAGCCGTGGAGACCAGGCAGAAACGCAAACCCTCTGCCGAGAGAAGTAACGAGATACCCACTGAGTCTGCCAGGCTTTCTGCTTATGCTCATGTCCTCCTCCAGCCCGTCCTAACTCGCACTCTGTGTCAAACATCCCGACAGACGAAGCCCTGACGGATACCGAGCCTTTGCGTACATCACCCACCTTGGTTTCTGCTACCCGATTCTTGCGAAAGGAGGCTCTATATTCTAGACCGCACAGGCAGGCCTTGCGCACATCTAGATCTATCAGACCTTTTGTCCCTCACTATTCCTTATCTGCATGCGAAGTAGTTACATCGATAGCAATACTCGTCATACTCTTTCCTTTATGCGTCAAGAAGCTGAGAACGTCCCCTTCGCTACACTCCTGTACTCTCTTGCCTACCATACAGGTATACGCATACGACACGACGAGCAAGTGAACAGAATAAAGCAGGTAGGTGACCCACCAGTCTCGACGCGCCTCAACTCTTTTACGGAAATGGCTCCCCTCTGACGTCGGACACGTTCGTCACCAACTATCCTACTCAACTCCCCACCCCTTCGCCCATAGCCCTCAACATCATCTACCACCAGTCGTTAGCCAACAGCATGTCTACTCATACCCCATTGTATACAAACGACGCGAATCACTCAGACCATCTCTCAAAATCTGCACCACCGTCCTCCCCCCTAATCATCTCTGTCATTTTGTGTTCCCATCTCATTCCGTCCCATCGCATCACGTTCCATCTTTTGAAAAACCTCAACGCTCCCCTCTTTCCTCATTCTGCCCCACCAGGCCCCCGCTTCTACGCGCCTTCTCTCCAAACCGCCCTCTAGGGGGGTGAGGTGGAGGTGCTAGGGTGGTGGTGCGGGGAGAAAGAGGGGAAGTGTGGTGTGAGGTAATTCAGCCTGACAGTCCTGACTACGAGGAGAAACCGGGAAAGCAGAGAGGAAGCGCAGAGCAAGACAGAAATCATGGCTGAGTGGCAGGGCGCGGATGAGCCGAGCGATGATATTTCATTCCGGTTTCTCTCGGACTACCCGGCCTTGGTTAACCACCAGCATTAGACATACTGGCCGGAACAGACGCAAGAGTGATGTTGTGTCAAAGAGATACTGGCTTCTGCCAAGCTTCGCTAGGAAGGGCAAGAAATGCAGTGGCTGGGTGCGGATGGGCCGGGATGGCTGGAGGGACTTTCCAAGTCTTTATCCGCCAAGAGACCTGAACCGTGTCTCCATCCTACCAACGTCTTCGCCTGTTGCGTCCAACGGCGACGTGGGGCGTGAGAGGTCCCCCAGTCCTGTTTAGCCAAATGTGGAGATGGCGGAAGATTTGGTACAGTTGTGGAGGAAATAACCATGGTGTCCGGTGGCCTCATTACAACAGTAGTAAGGTACCTCCCCAACGCAAAGAAAAAACCCTGCAACTTCTTCATACAGCCCGGCGGGAGGCTGGGAGATTTGTGGTGACTTTGGTTAGGGCTGAATTAGGGCGGGTTGATGTACCTAGCCAAGGGGCTACCCCTGGAAGGGTAGGAGGAGCCGAGTTGTCAGCAATAGTGCGGGGGAGCCGAGGTGCAGGAAACAAGAAAAGAATAAGAATAAGAAAGTCCAGAGGTTCCAGACTCGGAAATGTTCATGCAACTTGATCTTCTCCGATTTCCCATTTCCGGTCAGACATGGATTTACAATATCCCTCATGAACCACTGGTTGGTCAAGTCAGCTTCTTTATTACCTTACCTTTACCACTGCCCTTTTTCTCCTTTTGCTCCTTTTTGTTCCAGCAACTTCCGAAACATCAATCTTTACTTCTCTCTTCTGCTGTGTGCTTTATGTATGGAGTAACCTATCTATCAAATGCAGGTCCACTGCTCCTACAGAAGACAAATAGGCCGGCTCCCCCACACCGCCTTCCGGTTATGATCTAGTTGCGCGTATACCCGTGTAACCTCAAAATTGCCTTCTCGTACCAAGGTGATACCCGAAGCTGACTGCATGAGCTGACCCAATTCCACCCTACTGTCGTCTATTTTTATATTTTATAGTCAGGTCATCTTTCATACTATAGCTTATATATTCAACGCCTTGTTCTACTTTGGAGATTCACTCATTCGAGTATCCTTCTAATTTGATTCCATAGTCCAAGTCTCCCACTTCTCCATGGCTGCCTTGTTGTCCCCTCTTATTTTCCTCCAAGCCCTTGCTTTGGTATTTGCCTCTCCTATCCAACCTCTTTCGGTGACTTCCACCCAATGGGATGTTATTGTCGTCGGTTCCGGTCCTGCAGGGATCATCGTTGCCAGCCGGCTGAGCGAGAGTGGAACGAAAAAAGTCCTTCTCCTTGAGGGAGGGGGGCCATCGTACGGCATCACCGGTGGCACCGAGAGACCGCAATGGTTGGCCGGCACGAACTTAAGCCGTGTCGACGTACCGGGACTCTACAACACCATCTTCTCCGGTCCCACCAGTCTAACCTGTGGCCCCAGCCAAGTCAACGCTTTCGTCGGTTGCTCCATCGGCGGTTCCAGCGCCATCAACGCCGGTCTGTTCTTTGAACCACCGGCCTCCGACTTCGACAACTATTTCCCCGCGGGCTGGAAGCATGCCGATCTTCTGCCATCCATCAACCGGCTGTATGCGACGCAGCCGTCCAGCGACATCACTTCGGATGACCACATCCTCTACGAGCAATCCGGCTACACGGCCGCCAAGAACTGGCTCGTGGCTGGCGCCGGCTTCTCCGAAGTCGCCATCAACGCGAACGCGGCCAACAAAACCAAAGTCTTCGGCCACCCCATCTACGACTACAAGAACGCCCAACGCGGCGGCCCCGCCATCAGCTACCTCCAGACCGCCCTCGCCCGCTCCAACTTCCACCTCCAGTCCGGCACCTGGGTCACCCGCGTGCTCCGCACCGGAAACCTCGCCACCGGCGTCATCGCCAACTCCAGCGGCGTCGTCTCCAACATCCCGCTCTCCCCCACCGGCCGCGTGGTCATCAGCAACGGCGCCCTGAAGTCGCCCGAACTCCTCATGAAATCCGGCATCGGCGACCCCGCCGTCCTGACCCGCCTGCAAAAAGCCAACAAGCTCCCCCTCGCCTCGACGTCCTGGATCAACAACACCGCCGTCGGCGCCGGCCTCTTCGACAACCCAAACACCTTCATCGAACTCTCCGGCCCGAGCATCCAATCCTACACCTACAGCTACAACAACCCGATCCCCGCCGACGCGTCCCTCTACCTCAAATCCCGCTCGGGACCCTACTCCTTCGCGGCCGAAGTCAGCGTCTTCTGGGACTACGTCGTGCGCGCCGACGGCTCGAAAGCGGGAATGCAGGGGACCATCGGGACCGCCGGCTACGACGGCTACACGGGCAACAGCACGGTGACGCTCAACATCTACGGCACCTCGGGCCTGAAATCCTCGGGCAAAGTCGTGCTAGACACCAACTTCGTCCCGGGCCCGCAAGGCGTCTACTTCTCGAACGCGCAGGACGCGCAGGACATTGCGACCTTCATCCACGGCCTCTTCGCCGCGCTGCCGAAATCCTCCGGCGGCAACACGCTCACGCCCCTCAACATCCCCGCGTCGGCGACGCAGGCGCAGATCCTGTCGTACATCACGACGCCGTCGGCGTACACGGAGGGCGAGGTCAACCACTGGAGCAGCAGCTGCCGCATCGGGAGCTGCGTCGACGTCAACACGACGGTCGTGGGGATGAAGAATTTGCACGTGGTGGACGCGTCCATCGTCGCGCCGCTGACGGTGAACCCGCAGTTCGGCATCATGGTCGCGGCGGAGCGGGGGGCGGAATTGATTGGGAAGTTAATGGGTTGAGGATTTTGGTTTTGGTTTTTGGGGTTTTGGCTGGCTGGGTGGCTAGCTTCGTCGGACGGTTAGATAGGTTCTTTTACTTTGTATATGTGTATACACTTTTTGACACATGCAAAAACACATATATTCCGAATGAAACAATACCAATCTCTCTCCCCTCCCGCCTTCCTTCCTCCCTTCCTTTCTTCATTCCTTCTTTCTCTCCTCTCCTCTCCTCTCCTCTCCCCTCCCCTCCCCTCCACTTCCACCACCTTCCTCCCGTCACCATCTCCCCCACACGCCGTCGTGCTGCACCGAAGTGATATCCTGTGATACGTAGCTTAGCAGGAAAGGGGAAAAGCCGCGTATGCGAGTCGACAGAGGGAATGCCGTGATGGGGGCGGAGGAGCTGGTGATAAAATCGCGGAGGGAAGAGGAGGGGATGGGGAGCGGTGGAGGTGGAAGACGCTGCGTGTGGGGACGTGGGAAGGGAGAGGGGGGTTGAATGAGGGAGATGGACGTGGGAATGAGGGGGTGGGAAGAGCGGGGCGTGCAGAGGGGTTGTTTCGCATTGGGTAGGTGGGAGATGAGGGTATAAATGGCATTGGAGAGATGCACGGGTGTGGTTCGGCCGACGAGACGAAAGAAGAGTAAGAGGCGAAGACGAATAGCAGGGAAGATTGGCAGTTCTGAGGAAAAGAAAAGAAAAGAAAAGAAGAGGGAACGACGACCGAGAAGATTGACCAGTTCTGAGGAAGGAGTGGGTGAGTGGGTAGATGGGAAA
>NKYR01000071.1:119999-200036 GCA_003184365.1 Evernia prunastri
TGTGGTTCGGCCGACGAGACGAAAGAAGAGTAAGAGGCGAAGACGAATAGCAGGGAAGATTGGCAGTTCTGAGGAAAAGAAAAGAAAAGAAAAGAAAAGAAGAGGGAACGACGACCGAGAAGATTGACCAGTTCTGAGGAAGGAGTGGGTGAGTGGGTAGATGGGAAATCCGTAGATCGATCAGTCGCACTGTCAAGACTGCTAAACGAGTTTCCTATCCAAGCCGTAGAGTAGGTACACCAGTCTGATGCAAAGATAGTGTAGAGAGCTTGTTACCGCACCGGTCGCAAATAGCTCGAACCACCTCTCGAACAGACAAGGCCTGGAAACCACGCCTCTTTGGTGATTCCTTTGGTTCTCAGCCTGTTCTTCGATGCTGTGATGCGGTAGATTCAGGTAGATTGCCCGCTTCTGCTCTCAGAAATTACGCGTTATCTTTTGAAAAAAAAAGGGCGCATCTTAGATCATGGCGCTTCCATTGAACCGGATGTTGAGACGTCCTTCCCGACACTTACTTATTGTTAGCGCTGCAATGGCGGACCCGTTTACTCTTGCGCCTATCCGCCAGGAATGTCCATGTCGAAAATTTGCGATAAAGAATGGAGAAACCCCATGAAAACAGTGGGGAAGAGAGCCCCATCGAATTTCCAATCATACGCTCCGATTACTTGCAACGGCCACGGGACCCACAAGGTCCGGCCTTGATCCCTGCTTCACCACACGTTCTATATACACATGTACGGTGTACCAACCTCGAGAGAAGTCCCCCTGCGGAGTGCCCGCACTGATCTTGATTTGGAGCCTGGTACACCTTTCGACATTGTGTCCTGGGTCTGCACCATTTGCGTTGTGGACAGTTCCACCATCGTTGACCAGAGTGGCCAGATGGTTCCGGAATGAGGTCGAGGTTCGTACCCAGCGGCGAGTGCGCGCTAACATCACGGCCGATTACATCACGGCCTCAAGCAGTACTATCAAGATCACCGACAGCGTTTGCCGCACCTGAGCTGGTTCCTATCGACCTGTCAGCACCTGGAAGCCCCCTTCAGACAAAGAGAGACTCCTTACATCTGCCCGCGCTCGAAGTGGTCTCTGGACTTGGCATGAGGCACCGAAATTTGCTCGTGCTGGCGTAGATCAAACAGCCCCAGCCGACCATTGATCCATCCAACATGATCGCCAATTTCGATTCCACCATGGATCGAGCACTGAGACTTTCCTGCGTAATCTTCAGAGCCATGGCGGCTTGACCGAGAGTGAAGTTGAACCCCGCGACGCTCACTGGAAGCAGGGATATTGTCAGATTTGAGCCCCGTACATCCACGACGCGAAGGACAGGGTGCTTGTTGGGGCCGGGACGAGGAAGCGGGCCATCGCCGTGGTTAGCGATGATCAAATGTGTGATATTGGCGAGCATGCGGGTAGCGACGTCTGCGAAACTTTCATCGTGGATAGGAAGGGCGTCCTTGAGATCCTCGTACTCTACTATCAGCGCCTTAGGTTCGTCAACGGTCGTCAGCTGCAGGGAAGAAGTGGATTGAAGCCGTCTTGAAGGTGCACTTGTCAAGTTGACCGCCGAGACGTTCGCGTACACTAAATCTCTCGTCTGCACAGTTTCAAATTGGGCGCCGCAGTGGAATGCCATGCATCCGCTTGCGATTGGAGAACTCGTTGGACTCGCATCGCTGAAGACGTCGAAGACCACCTCCCAAAAAAAGAAAATGGAATGAGTCAATTCTTGCAAAGCTCTCAGAACGTCTGTAACGGCATAGACAGGCAGACGATCGGAGGTAGTCATCATGAATTGGAGGTTTGAAGTAGAGGTCGCGAAGGTCGAGTTGATTTGGCCAGAACGCGGGAAGTCTTCGTTCCCTTTAGTCGTAATAGTCGAACTGACAATGTCCGCCAGAGCCAGTACGGTCAAGTTGTAGATCTCTGACGGTTGCATAAGCTGAGCATTGTTGCCTCCTTTCACGGTAAGCCAGAGAGTGATGTTGGATTCTGTTGGTGTGTAATGGACGCCAGGATCCGTGCCTAGCAAAGACCGGTTTCTGGCGACAGGACTACGTAGGCAGTAAGCTTGGCCGTTGGAATAATCATTGAGTGTAACAGTACTCACGTGGCTCCACTGCCTGTGTGCGTCTCCAGGGTAACGGCCTGTTTGGCCCGCGCTGTGAGTTCAGGAGTATTGAACAAGGCTGGAGGCTGACCATACAGCGCAAAAGCCTCTGTTGTCCGTAATGTGAGTAAAATAATAGGAAAAATATAACACAATGGCGCCAACTTTCCCCCAAAAGCCATTATAAACTGAGTAGGACACCGACAATAAGACCCTCACACGGTGTACGGGGTTTCAACTGGAAGTGGCAGGAAGCAGGAGATCGTCACTTCAATTAAATCACCGAGCTAATTGCTTCATGAACATCCGAAACCGGGTAGCTGCATCCGCAGACCGCGCGTATCAAGAAATGCTGTTGCTTCACCGTCAGACTGGCATTAGTGGAAGCGCGTGAAACATTTTTATGCGCCAAATGAGACGCCACCTCCTGACTCCACTCTCGGTATTCGTTATAAGCGGCCTCATTGGCTGTGGAGGGCAGTCAAGATTCGCAATTTCGGCGCGTTAAGCGGTTTTCACGTGTTAGCAACGGCCTCGGTTCTCTGGAGCACAGTCCATCAGCAATGGATAAACCTTTAGTGTAGCTTGGACAAAAGTATAGCACAATCTTCAACGGCCTGAGAAAGAATAAGACCAATGAAATCATGGCAATATCCCTAGGGATCAATGTTTTTGATATTCAATAATTACCACGGTGGAGTATGCCTCTTGTGGAAATTACCATCCGAACCTTTCTCTTGTCGCAAGTACGAAATACGGAATGATTAAGGTCATCTTGTGGGAGTCTCCTGCTGGCCCGGAACCAGTCCAACAGCACATCTTTGAGACCGGATATGAGATGTGAAAGTGACGATGAAGAGTACAACTGTCCCACAAACGGCCCAAAAACACCATTTGACGACATATCTACACTTTTGATGTTCATGCCCAAATCAGAAGCGAAGGATAAGAGAGTAAAGTAATTTCCCTATAGTCACGACGGTACGGACCAGGAATGGCCTTGTTGGTCGACTCGACGATAATGGCGTATTCATTTTGCTTGAATTTGTTCGATAGCGGAGCTTGAAAAGCTAATAACACCAGTCAACATGCTAGCACTGTTTACCTTTGGACCTAGGGGATTATATGATCCATAGATTTTAATCAGACCGCTAACTGTGCGTGGAACTCCTCCGTGATAAGATCCGAGCTGGTAATTATACGGCCCAATCGATTTGCCCAGTCATAATAGTCTCGGCATTGTTTCCAGGCCCGAGGTGTAAAGTGGGCTTGCCATCGTGGCTTCAGACCCTCTATCCAGAAGTTCACAGTCCCGTCTGAGTCTCTCAAAGAAGTCAGGCTTGCGTTTTGTAGATGCTGTAGGCTTGCGACATTTTATCCGAGCAGACAACTTGCTTGAGCACACCCCACCCCATCCCGGCCGCTCCATTCCTCGTCCCCCCTCCTTCCTCCTTCAGAGTCACAAATTTTCTCCCTTTCGAACCCCGCCAATGACATACAGTAAATCCAGGTTCTGGGACGAGATACTTTGTATGTCGTTCGACACCAGAAAGCCCCGCCATCTTCAAATTTCAGGAAGAGACGAACGATCGGGAGAAAATGGGAGATGGGGGTGCGGATGCGGATGCAGCTATGCGGGGAACGGTGGGCGAGCTGGACTTTTATGAGGATGGCGGAGAGGAGGATGAAGAGGAAGGCGAAGAAGGTTAGAAGGGCAAAAAGGTCAGGAGAAGGGTAGAAGGGCAGAACGGCAGAACGGTCCTTCTAGAAATACCCCAAGTGCGAGTGAAGACCTAAGCTGGAGGAGAAATGCAAGGAGGGGAGGAAACGGGCGCTGGAGAATGCTTAAGAGCGGAGGTTGCTGGATGCTGATACAGTAGTATAGAATTGTTCTTGGAGATCGTCGGCCCGTTGGGAAATATGATGATGGAAGTGCCGTGGGGGTGGGGCGGGGGGGGGAGGGTATTGTTCATTGCCACAAAGGGGGCAGAGGGAGGGAGGGAACCAGTATTGTAAACACTCGGCTAATAACTCCGGCGACTGCCACTAAACAGCCAATTTCGTGAGGGATGCGATCCTATCAAAAACCCTCCATCAATACGTCCGCTCGGCCCATCTCCCTCGAATAAAGAGCGCTTCACCCACCCATCCCGTTCGTGATGAAAGTATCCCGCATTGAGGAGTGCCCAGGTCCACTGTGGCCAAAAACCATCTCGCCTCGCATAGTCACTTGGCGATAAACCCTCGTGATCGACGACGTTCGGGTCGCATCCCGCCTGGAGTAGGTAAAGTATTTTGAACCTGGCACGTTTTTTGAGGACCTGGACCGGGTGGCGAATCTCTTTTCGGAATCCCTTCTTGATCTCACAGAGAATGTAGTCGATGCTATACTCATCCGCTGAGCCATCGTTCAAAAGCGGTCCAGGGTCGAGGCCTTTGTCGTCGTAGTCCTCTTCATGATAGTCACATAGTATGTTATATGAATAGTGTGCTTCCCGGTTCCTGAAGTTTGGATCGTCGGCGTGCGGGTGTGGATAATGTAGCATACCGGACCAGTCTTTATAGATACCAGGAGCCGCTAAAGCTAAGTGTAACATGGCTTGACCATTGGGGTCAGTTATGTGACGATTAGCCCCGCGTTCTATAAACAATCTGAGACACCTGATGGTTTGAGGCTTGTATTGACGAGCCATAAAGAGTAATGGCGTGGGTCCCCGACCGCTCTGCTGATCTAAGTCGTATCCGATGTTGAGCAAGACTTCTAGGATCTGGATATGTAACGTTGGGTGCACTACGTGAGAGATAGTATCATAGACTTTGCAGAGAGCGTAGGGAACTCTGGGTCTGTCTCCTCGATGTCGCAGCCATGTTTCAATGCTAAGCGTGTCCGCCCCATAGCCAAGTCAAAGTATACGCCAGCCTGAACTCTAGTCGCTAAACAGCGTTGACTCATGAAATTTGACCAAGTGGCCCAGATAACATCGACGGAAAATGATGATCTACAGTGGCGTCATCAAGTATTCCTGGTGATGATCAGAGAATGCTGCACTTACCTGCTGCAATTTTGCGTGCCTGCTCCACCTTCCAAAAGTAGACGAAACAGGCCAGAGTCTTCATTTTTTAGAGTATACTAAAGCGAAAGTCCGTACGGTTTGCTTCACGTACACGACTTAGGCTAGATACCGAGAGCAATGAGTAACCGCACGAGTCAACATCTAGAGTGGAGGCCTTTCCGTCGGTGAACAGATGTTGCACGCCCGGTAGATCATTTCTTCTTATGCAATCAATGACGTGCGAGTCGTTTGGGATCACATTGAAAGTTCTGAGGCGTGGAGAAATTTGACACGCTTGTGACTCAAAAAGATGTCTTTGAAATAGAGCAGAGAGGCCGATCGTACGTTGCTGGCTTCTGGGTAGAAAAGATACCTTGATCGTAAACAGTACATCTGAAATATTGACGTTTGGAGAATCTCCGAGCGGCCTGATTAGTTCAATAATCAGCCTTCCCATCGATGTGTGGCACCAAATCCTACTCTTGGGCTTCAACCTCAGCCTAGTCTTGAAGTCACTGCCTTCTAGAGGCTGACGTTCAACTACTGGCGCCTCACGCTCGTCATCGTCTCGTAAGGTCAACCAAAGGTTGGGTTCGTTACTAGCGTTATTAGACTCTCGGCTTGCCGGCTGTCGATGCCGGATAGCTTGCGCAGATAGTTCATGAGCTCGACAGACCAGGTTCTCCATCTCCAGCGATAGCCAATCGCTATGATATGTGGCGTAGAGAAGAGAGGGTGGAGGACGCTGGACAATGGAACGCCTCCAATTTCTCTTTTCCTTCCGATCGAGCTCTAGAAACTCGAGGCAACTTGATTTTAGCAATTGCAACGGGAGCATGATGCTCTCAAGATTCAAACTATCGAACGTGAAGGAGGTGACTCCTCCATCACTTTTCTGCGAAGTCAGTGATTGGGAACGCTGCTGTCTATTGGAAGCTCGGACGATGCTGTCATGCAGAGACGCTCTAGATGAAGACCTCGTACAGCCGAAGATAGTACTTAATGGCTGTGGCGGATGGCTGGGTGACCGAGAGTGGACATTGGGGGCTCCACATGACGAGCATATGCTTGGGGGAAATTTCGTTAACCAGCTCCAGCCCGTGCTGGATGCATGTGGACTACTCGCGCTGGAAGGCTGGCTAGGCGAAGTGCTCGGGAGATCTGGCATTCCACAGCGTTATACTAGTATCGCTCCGTTGAACATCCATTTCGGCACTAGGAACGACGTCTTCCCAGGATTCTGTTCTTTCCAATGGAATAGGCGGGGCAACAGGAGTTTCTGGCAGTACCAAGTAACCCAAAGATCGACCAGCATGTGATAGGCTAGGGCCATCAGATCCCCACACTGCCTGTGGGATATTCGAAGTCGAAGTCAAACTGACATGACTCGTGCAAAGCAAGGTTTAGGCTTCGTCTCTTAAAAGGCTCCAGGAGCGACGTGTCGAGGGTCTGCAACGCAATGACTTGAGCACCCGCAGACTCCAGTGAGGGGCCATTTGTATCTAGAGCGGCTTGAGGACTATGCTGTCGCGAGGTGTACATTTTAATATATGGTGGAACAACCGGAGACTCTGTTTAGATCTGCAATCAACGCCGGAACTTGAATTCACAGTCCGGCGAAAGCAATCCCCCTACTCTGCCCTTTTCCAAGCACGCTCAATCCGCTCTCGCTCAACATCACGACCTCTATACTGAAACCCAGCATCTTTGCCAACACTTTGCCGCTTTCTTTTCAAGGATAGCATGGTGTCCCGGGATGTACCTATTGACACCCCCCATTTCTGGAATCCGTGCTCGAGCAATACACCACTGCTTGCGCTCCCGTAAACAGTCCAGGTTCGCAAGTCCAGCAACGATCGGCGGGCCCAGATCATGGTTGAAACCGAACCGATACTGGTCCGCCATGATAAAGCGACAATCTCTGTGCGCGGCAACCTCATCTGCCAGGAACGGCCTTTACCGGCATCTCACTCCAGAATATTCACAATTCTCCGTCCGGGATTCACCGGGCCCGCTGAGGCATCGAGGACAACGCTTGCAGCGGGGGCTGTGAGAGGATCGAGACTGTTGTCTTTAAGGATTCGCTGATTGATAGGGAGACGATTCATGATTTATGTACGCTGGAACCGGTAGAGCAAGGGGACCGAGGAAATTTGCGTCTGGGCTTTGGTTGGAGTCAGAAGTGAAGCGGTCGGGCATTTGCCTCTCCGAGGCAGAAAAAGATTGCCTAATTTTTCGGCAAAACCTGGTGCCTGATTCGTTATCGCCTGCCGTTGCAATTTGTGAAAGCTGGCAGGGACTGGACCGGTGAGCCCCAAAAGCAACATACCCAAACTACTATTCGGGGAATGCGTGCTTTTGCTAAGCGAGCTTTAGTCGACCGAATGGACATACGCAGAAAACAGAATGTAGCAATGCGTTTCGTGTGCGTAGAAGAGGATGTTGATTGATTCTATGGAGCAAGTTGGCTGCAAGGAGGATGATGCCACTCTGCCAAGAAGCTATGTTACATATGGCACGAGCGCACCTTCCACCTGTACAACCCATAACGAAAGCTCATCTTGAGCCAATTGGCAAAAACAGAAAGCACACAGGATGTTCGACAAGGCAGGTAGGATCGCCAGCCGGAAGCGTGTCCTTGAATATCGGCATTTCCGCCATGAGACCTGCAGACCATTCCGATTTCATCTTCCAGCCATACCTGGCATAACAGGTACAATCGTGCCTTTAGTATGTCCAGATGCGAGTATCTTCCTTCAGAATGATGGTTTATGACAGATTCTAGGGATCTCACGAAGCCATATACCACAATGCAAGACGAGCTCCGCCAGCTTCCAACGGCCGAAGAGGCGCAACATGCTGATGGAAAGCATGCCGGAATAAGTAAAAATGTCCGTGCTCCATTCCGATGACCCTCGTAGACATGCCAGGGATGCTGAGCTGTTTGTTAGTCTAATGCGAAATCACCTACGACAGCCGGTCATACTTTAGAAAGAACATAGTCGAAAGAGAAAGTTCCACTAGGTAAAGGGGAGGAGCCAAAGCAGGTAGCCGTAACCAAAAAATCGCGCTCAGTCGATCGTTAGCTAAAAGAGTCCATAACGGAGCAACCTTAGCACAACATCGACGGAATCCCAGAGCCTGATCCTACAAAGGGGACCATCGCGATAAAAGGTAAAAGGGATAACAAGGAAGCTATAGCTAGATCCGAACAGCGAAGGTCATCTAAGTCCGAAAATAATGATCCGCCGGAGGTATAGATAGGTTAGAAGGGAACCTATAGAGCTCTTACTACGATCAGGCTGTTAGAGAATAGCTTTATGATAAGAGCGTAGAAGTTGAGGACATTACTAGGAAACAATCATCTCCTGTTTATACAATCGCTCTATGGACCTTCGCTCTAGGAGTGTTCCTTATCTCAGACAGGCGTAAAATACAAACCTTGCCCTTAATGACCGGGGTAGTAGAACTGCGACTTCGTCGTCGAACTTGCACGAATACTTGCCACTGCGCGAAGACGTACCCGGACATTGGAGCAGAAGATGCTGGAGTAAGCAGCAACGGCTAGTGCTAGCTTCTTGTCAGCACGCGATTGACATTCTGGGAAGCCTACTTGTCTGAAGGTGGCAACGGGGAGATGTGCCATCTGCGTCTAATACAGGTCGTCCAAAAAGGCAACAATGCCCGTTGCGATGATGATAATGCCATATTATGGCTGCGATGCGGATTGCGTCAAGCTACTGTCACATCTTGGATTCTCAGCCATGTTTCAACTATGGCTTGGGCATGTCAGCTACATCACCAAGTTAGCATGGGGCACTAGACACGGCTCAGTATATTCCTAGGGAGGAATGACCAAGCAACCTCCAGACAAAAATCCTGAATCTTGACAGGTTCCAACTTCTCCGCTCATGACATAGCCCCACGAAGTCGGCTTACGACACTGGTGCCAGAGGGGTGTCTTGTCGTAGGAGCATCCCGAGGTCCATCCTATGTTGTGAGCTAGGAAATTATGGGATACCAGTGCTTGCAAGGCCATGCATTCAGTAATGGGCGAAAGGGCGCAGGCTCGATCCCGCCAATAGCGTCATGCAGGCTACCGATATAATGTACGTGTCCTGCTCAGCCTCGGCGAATCTTTCTGATAGACAAGAAAATGCCAGACACAGCGGCGGACACACAGCGGCGGACCCACAGCGAACACATGAAAGAAGCTGAGCAGTCGCCTCGAGCAAAGTTGGTGACGGGTAGACGTCAAACATGAATATTCCCTTTGAAGGACTCTATCCCTTTGGTGTTAGTTGTAGGCCATCGACGACGAGACTTCGGAGCCTTTTCCTGCTGCCAAACGTCACCTGATGGATTGTAGAGTACTGCGTGATGGATTCTACCGCACCATTTAGGATTTCTGATCACTGATGAGACCGGACCACGGCGCCAACTTCCCCGCACAGCTCGGCGGACCTGTGGCTTCCCGGCCCCCAGTCTCCAAGGTAGGATAAGCCTGTTGGAAAATCGTCCTTGACAGTAGAAGCCGCAATCCATGATTGGGCGAATATTAAATGCAAAGAGCCTTTGCGTTTGAGTACATGCTGCAGGTTCCCTTGGAGCAGCTGATGAGTTCTTTCTTTACGTGCGTTAAATCCGGTATTCGTAGTGGATGGACCCCCCGTTGAAGAGATGAGAGTGCAGAACATGTGAAGGGTGCATGAAGCAAGGCATGGAACGAATGGCGACATGCAGCTCTCACGCATCCACCCCGCACCTGTTCCAAAAGCGCACGTCTACGATACTCTAACAATCATGGCCAGCTCATTCCAGGCGGGCAGCATCACCAAGATCTTAGGTAGGTAGAAAGCGATTGATTTGAAGGTCTGTGCATAATTGACGAATGATAATCCCAGGGGTGAGATCTTGCAGCTTTGAGACGAACAGGGGGGATTTTTATACTTCTGGACCCCAGGCTAAGGCCGTAGAGCGGGGAGAAACCGTCTGGGGTAAGTAACCTTATTCATGGAATTCCCCCCTCTACTCCCTACAGCTCTCCGCAATCTCCATTAATCCGAATTGTCCAACTTGCTTGTCAACCAAGCAGACAAACCTCCAGTCTCTACAGCATCATTAATATTGCCATTGAATTCATCAATCCTTCCTTCATTGGCTGCATGAGCACACCATATTCCAACTTGTCGGGAAGCTTGCCGCAGATTCCGTTGTCTTGCATCATGAAGCAGAAGACCTTGGTCTGGCCAACAGGTATGGGAAAGGATAGCGTCCACGCATTGCCATTCAGAGCTCCCCCGCTTGCTTCATTCGGTGAAAGCTAAAGCACAAGCGCCGATGCAAATCGATGCATTCGATGTCTCTCTTACCTATCCTACTTAATCCAGGCGGGGCCCTGCTGCCGCATGTTTGGAGCTTCAATCTCTTTGTCGCACCCTCTATAAATCCTCTGCGTTGTCGTTTACTACACTCCGTCGGCTAGCTCATCTTCCATCAACCCTCTTCTCATTTTCGCAAACAACTTCCCAGCATCTTCCTGCTTTCGCTGCAAAGCTACCCCGCAGCCACAATGTCCACAATGAACGACGACCGCCCTCTTCAAAATACCACCGACCATCACGAACCACCCCTCGAAAAAGATTTCTCCAACGGTTACGGCCACGGCGAGATGAATAACAACAATTTCGCAATGGGCGCCGAGGAGTCAAATGGAGCAGCCCTCAACCGTATCCGCACTGCCGGTAGCATCTCCATCTCCCCCGAGCTCTTTGAGAAGCTCTACCTCTCGCCCGAAAACCGCGTCAAAGGTGATCTGCGGAAGACGTTTGGCAATCCTACACCCATGTAAGTCTTCCATGGCGACAGGGATGACGCAGTTGAGTTGGTACGATGCTGATGAGTGTCTAGTGCTTTAGTCGGCTTCCTCCTCAGTCTCACCCCCTTATCGTGCGACCTCATGGGCTGGAGAGGTGCTGGTGGTAACGGAGCTGCTGATAGCGGTACGTCCTATCATCCCAGCCCCATTCAGACCCGAACCTAGTCTGACTTCGTCTCCCGTCCAGCTGCATACTTCTTCTTCGGCGGCGTACTCATGATCATTGGAGCCATTGGAGAGTGGATAGTTGGCAACACCTTCCCCTTTGTTGTCTTTGGTACTTTTGGTAAGCTTTCGTCCCACGTTCTCTTCCACAACTCCACCCTGAAGAGCGGCATGGCTGATCCGTGCTCTCTTCTCTCTCCCAGGCGCCTTCTGGCTCACCTTTGGCGGCACACTCGTCCCATCCTTCAACGCATACGGCGCCTACGTCACAACACCCGCACAAATGGCTGGACAGGATGGAAATCCGGGGAACCCGCTTGGACTGCAGGCGCCGGCTTTCAATGCTAGCTTTGCCTTCTTCCTTGTGTTTATGGGTGCGTCAGGTTTCCACCTTCCATCTGCACGGAGCAACGCAACTGGCTGACACGTGCGTGCGCATAGGACTCATCTGCTTCATCTTCCTCATCTGCTCCCTCCGCACCAACATCGTCTTCTTCCTCATCTTCTTCACTCTCGTCTGCGCCTTCGGTTGCCTCGCAGGCGCATACTGGAACCTGGCGCTCGCGTACGAGAACGCCGCAAACACATTCGCCGCCAAGAGAGCCGGGCAGCTCGTCATAGTGAGTTCCCTACCTCCACCTACCCCCACCTACCCCAAAAAAGAGCTATGAGCTAACACTCGCGCGTTCCACTAGGCGGGGGGCGCCTTCACGTTCGTCACGTCTATGGCCGGCTGGTGGATCTTCTTCGCCATCATGCTCGCGTCGTTGGATTTCCCCTTCAACATACCCGTCGGGGATCTCTCCCACATCATCAAGGGAGCGAGCGAGAAGCAAAAGGTCAAGGATGCTGTTTGAATGGAACGGAATGGGATTGGGAAAAGAACCATGGGCGGGACTTTTTTGCATCGGATGTCGGAGACATGTAGCCTCTGGACAGGCAGGCAGGCAGGCAGGGAGGCAGACTATGGGTCAAGCGGGCAGGGTTTAACGTGAAAGCAATTGGTTAATGCATCTTCTTGATCATGTACTCATCCTTACGAGTAGGTAGGTAGGCGCCTGTACATAATCTCCCGAATAATCTCCAAATGCCATAACGCACAGCCATAACGCACAGCCGCAGCAGTCTCCCAACTCGTCCAATCGTACAGCCAGCCAACCTAGCACCCGATCCAGCAAAAGAATCGACAGCCAGGCAGAGAGAATGTTCCCCCCCACAAAAATCCACCTTCGCTCCTCACTTTACACGCACCCACGAGCCTCTTCTCATCAACATCGACACACAGCTCATCGTTTCCTTCATTTCCAAAGCATTATCTATCTATCCATCCTATCCATCCGTACGCACCCATACGCATCCACCCACCTACACAGAAGCTGACCTCACGCCCACGAGCCTCTTCTCCTCAACATCGACACACCACTCACCCCTTCCCCTTTTGACCCATCATCATCCATCCATCCTATCCATCCATACACAATCACCCATACGCATCGATCCATCCCCGCCCACACAGAAGCTGACCTCACGCCCAATACCAACTCGCACTCACTTGCTTGCTTGCTTGCTTGTCTGCGCAAAATCAGCAAACACCACTCCCAGTCACAGCAACCCACTCCCAGTATCAAGGACAGCTCACGACGACCCTGCGAGCTGGCCTCCGTCCAACTTGCGTGGAGCGGAGCGTGTCGAGATTCTCCGTGCGCTCCAGCAGCTGGATACAGGCTCGAATACAATGCGGAGAGGGGATATCGTCGTTTGTTCGTGCGGGAGACTGATTGAACGACTTTGCTCTCGCCTCTACAAAAACAGTGGCGGCAACTGAGCAGGGATGGAAACCGCAAAGGAAAGGGAAGGGGTGTCCTCACGCTAGCCATATGCAACATAGCGTCCTTGGCGCCACAAGGGCCCGTCTCCACGGTCGCGGCCTGCACTTGCTTCCCTAGAACATAGAAAATGGGAAGTCCACATCCACATCCACCTCTACGCTCTACACCTTTGCGCTTTCCGCGTCCTTATCACTCATGTAATCCTTCACGAAGCCAAAAGATGCTGCATCAAAATCGGCAAGCTGCAACCAACCGTAGTAGCCGCGAGCTCTGTGGCCACTCATTAGCCATGGAGGGAGGAGGGGAGCTGCTTCCCCACCAGCGCTGACGATCGCACATTCCATATCGCCGTGTTTCGTGTGAGTTCTTCGCTGGGAAAGACGATGGTGTGCCTCGTGATTGGCTGACTACAAGGGTAGTAGCGAAGAGTTCTAATCCATGGCCATTGGCTATGGGGGAAGTTGCTTCCCCCCCCCACAAGCGCTGGTGTCTGGTACGAGTCGATGCAGCCAGGATATGCCTGCTCCTTCCTCTCTGAAAAAAAATACTTTCTGCTTTGCGTCGATCCAATTTCATGCTTGGAGTTCGTGGCCATTTTTCAACAGGATTACTTTGCATCGATTGGAGCTGTGTACTTTTTATAGAAGCCCTTTTATGCCTTTGGACGCAGATATCGCTTAAACATCAGTTACACACCCAGACCTTGCAAGCCGTTCACCATGGAGGTTCGTGAGGTAAAGGTGTTGGAACGACTACGCAATCTACGAACTCCCAGACAGCGAGCATTTAGCGACGAATACGGACTAGTAAAACCGCCTCCTCCACCTCTGGCTTTCGACCGTGTGAATCAGAATAAACCTTTTGCGCAGGCGACCCTGCTCTTCACGTTTCCATTGGAAATACTAGTGATGATGATTGAAGTTTTGCCGAACGAATCTTTGGCATCCCTCGCCCTTGTGTCTCGTGACGCGCGGCAGCTAGCACGCTCACGTCAGTTCGCGAGGATCCAATTGAACTACAGTCTTCACAGTATAGCTTTAGTCAACAAGCTCGTGCGTGAGGCCGATATCCGTGGAAGCCGTGGGGATTCCAACATTTCTCAGTCGCTCGGGGCGTGCATCCGCAGCATCACGGTTGCTACCTGTCCTCGCGAGGTATTTGCACGCCACAGCATCCCCTTGAAGCTTGGCTGTATTGATATGTGGGCGCAAACATTAAAGAAAAGCCTGGCCGATGCAGACAGGTTTTTCTTTCGCACCTATATCCCAAACATACAATCTTTACTAACCTCGAGGGTCGTTCTCCCACACCTCGAAACCTTGGACTGGCGTGATAGCACCATCCTTCCCCCCTTGTTTTTCAACCAAAGTCCATTCATTCACATCCAACACCTTCGCCTATACCGTGTCAAGATTGGTGAAGCACTGGGGATGAGCCTTTCCACCCAGTGGCCCCTGCGCACGCTTGAGCTCAATATTCTCTCGGACCCTGGTGCGGGCAGCCCGAGCACAACTTTGACGTGCGCTAGCATACTGAGTGTTTGTGCCTCAACAATGAAGTCTTTAAAATGGACCAGTAACGATGACCGTCATTCCTTTACTCCCGACATGATGAGGTTGGTGCCGCAATTTCCGGAGTTGAAGTGTCTCAGCCTTTGCCACGTGCGGTTCTCGGATTCTTCTATGCTGGACGCATTTCTGAAAATGAAACTTCGTGAATTGCAAGGCGACCTTGGACAGGACGCCATAAATTCCAGGTTCTTCCAAAAGCGTGGTGGTATTCCTACATTGACAACGCTAAAATGGAATGGAAAGATCGCGGCCGACGAACCTCTCAGCTTTCTGAAAGAAAACACCCAGTTATCGAAGCTTAGTATTCTAGCGCCAGCTCCACGTGCTTTTCTCGAGCTTAAGCTGCTTCCTCTCCTCACGAAATCATTTCGACAACTGACGTCTCTATCCTTGGACTGGGTGAACAGCTCCATTCCCAGTTCTGCGCTCAAAATGATCGGTTCCTTGACAAGTCTCATACAGCTCCGTCTCGCTGCTGGTGGATTCAATCTAGGAAGGAATGCTTGGGTAATAGACCATGAGCTACTAATAAGCCGGTTGAAGAATCTGACCTCTTTGACACGACTGGTATTCAGTCGCGATGTTTATGACAATGGGCCCGAGCTTGGTCCCCCGGACAGATACTACATGGACAACTCCATCTTTCAAGGGCCCGCCAATGTAGTTCCTCATGACTGGGAAACCAAACATGCGGATGGTGAGTCAGCACACAAATGATTCGGCACTGGACAAGAGACTAACAGCCCCGCAGCAATGCTAGAATGGGCCGCAAGGTATGAGAGCGAAATGCCTGGCCTGAAACTTGTCCACTTCGGACAGCTTCTCATGGCCCTCCGAGGGATCAAAAACCCGCGGACTGGCCAGACTGGTAGGTTCATTATGTCCGAGCGAAGAGGAGTGCACCACAGGTATCTGGATGCGATTTTCGGGTTCAACGGTATATAAATTAGCCTCCCTGGCCGAAAAAATGGACCAAAGTATCTCGCCAGTGAACCCAAAGGACCACGCACGGTCGTTGCGCGTAGGAGTTCCGGACGAAGAAATGCCGCCAGGACGGCTTAGGACTTTTGCGAACGACTCTCCGATCGTCACGAAATCGCTCACTTTCATTCCTCATCTTGCACGTGCGTGATCCTTCCTCTGCCATCACTCGCGTGACGCCATCCTGTTGTAGTGACTAAAGTCTGGAGGGTCTCATGAGGGCAGATGAATGCAGCCTTTCAGGTGTTCTTGTTTTTTTTTTCTTTGTTTGTAATCTATCTATCCTTCGCGCGAGCAGTCTTAGCTATGGTTACCCTACAGATCAGATCAATCCCATTAGAGACTATCCATGATGCAGCCTCTGCATACCATCCTTTCTGCTCCGTTTGCCGAAACGAACGCGCTCTGTAGTCCTTACCTCTGCACACAGCGCATCACATCACATCGTCTTTCCCCATGTCCATTCCCATTCCCATGTCCATTCCCACTCCATCAATCAATCAATCGAACTACCAAGCATCCACACAATCCAACATCCAAGATCAAGCCCTAGCACCCAGTATACGAACAGGACGAGCTTAGCTCGGCTTCGATGCCGATTACGGCTCTGAAAGCCCTGCCCAACGCCGCATGATCCGCACCTGTGTTGAAAAGCCCCCTGAGAACGTCCCGTGCGAGACCGCTTGAGCATTCAAGCCCTATGCACCACCGCAGATACCTCGTCCCAGTCCATCCATCCATCGCTCGCTCGCTCGCTCGCTCTCACGTCGCCCCCGCCTGACCCGAAAGCAACCAGCTGAGCGCCTGCACGAAGGAGAACCATCCCCCGACCGAACCGGCGACGTCCTATAAGAATAAGCCTCCATTGGCAGACATTTTGCGGGGGTGGTGGGGTGAAGGAACAAAAAAACTGACCATCCAGCTCATGACGGCGCTCTCGGCGACGATGGTGCGGTCGAAGGTCGGCATCTGGAGGAAGAGGGTGATGTGGCAGGGGTAGGAGTCGTTGGAAGCGGTGTTGCAGACGAGGTTCAGGTTTGGGACCGTGGAGATGCCGAGGGCTGTTTTTTGAAACGAGGGGTTAGACTGGAGAGTTTGTTTGTGACGTGGATGAGGAAGATGGAGGGAAGGGAGTGGGGGGGGGGGGGGGGGGGATTACTATAGTCGTATGCTGGGGTGGAGCTCAGGTTTTGTCGGTACTGGAGACCGAGGTTGATGGAGGAGTCGCTGTTGGCGCTGATGAGGACCATTCTCGAACAGCCCCGTTGCAGCGCCTCCACCATGCCGAGGCTCGGGTCGCGGATGGCCATGTACAGCGACGGGGTTTGTTCCTGAGAAGAAGTTTTGAGGGAGAAGGTGGTGTTGTCTAGGGTATCGGGTCAGTGGAGACATGTAGGTGATGTGGAATAGAGGGCGCCTTACAGTTGAAGAAGACCTGCAGGGTCATGGTGTAGGTGGGCGTGCAGGCGATCAAAGCTGGCGAGGGGGTGAAAGACAAGTAGCGGTACGCTATGTTCTGCCAGACGAAATCCTCGACGACGGGGGAGGACCAGTTCTCGCTGCAGTTGCACGCCTGACCCGGAGCGAGCGCTTGCCGAGGTAGATCCTTGCACATAGGCGAAGTGCCGGTGGCTTCCAGCCAGCCCAGGAAGCACTTCGTGTACGTGACTGGGAGGAGATGCGCTTGGGCGCTCCAGTCCAGTCGCTGGAAGAGCGTCACTGCTGGGAATCTGGCTTCTGTCTAGAAGGCACTGTCAGTATTCTGCCTCGGTCGACGTGAGTATTTACCCACCACGATGTCCTGACTGACTACCTGCAGTCTCTGGTTCAGCTGTGGGTACCATACGAAGAAGTACAGCGCCGTCATCAAGGGAATGCTTAGGAGAACTGTCAGGGTCGTGTTGCCGAGGTTTCTTATGTATCTGCGATTGCCTAGTGGTACAGTGAGCAGATTCTTCAGACAAGGCTGGCTTCCCGTTGACTTACCATGATTTGCAAAATCTATGATTACGGACGCCGAAAGCCCAATGAAGACGAATCCACTGATTGAAACGAATGCAATCCGTACTACGTTAGACGGAAATCGAGCAGCCAAGCACAAGGACGTAAAGAACATGACCAGGAGTACCAAGCTCCATACCACGGTATCATTTTGTGGCACTGTCTTGCGTTTTGGACCGACAAACTTTCGAAGGGGCCAATTTTCTCCAAGCGCGAGGCATGGCTTTTGAAAGTAGCGTGACAGGCTCCTTCGGACACCTGATAGGGCTCGAGACTTGTCCGTAGGCATACTCTGGTCGTCTTCTTCGTTCTCCTTAATAAAGTTATCTTGTCGCCCAAGCTTCCTCGTGACTACCACGGTCGACTTGTCTTTGTTGTTTCCCATAGAGATAGCACCGGAACGTCTGACAATGTCTTTGAGGGATTCCTGTAAAATCAATAAGAGACGGAAAACTTGCGTTGGAGGAATGACTCACAACTGTCTGCGGTCGAGTAGTACTGAGAATGTACCCATCAATGCCCTAGGAGATGTCTTAACGGAGAAGCTCAGAAGGGTAATCCATCAACGTACATTGTAGGTTGAAGGTTCGATAACAACATCAGATCCTAGATGTTCACTGACTCGTCTTCGCAAAGTCTCGAGACATATTCCTCTTCCATTCACGAAAAATCCGTGTGACATAGATAAAGTGAACTTCTTCTTCGGCTGATAGATCACATGTAGCAACTGCGTCTTCCAACCGAGGGCGGGCGCAGAGGTAGGGATTGAAATTAGGGGGCGTTGAGGCTCTTGAAGGTTAATAAAGATTTCAGACCCCCTTTCTCAAGCATGAAAATCTTCTAAATCCCAGCCGTATGCAATGCATTGCTGTGTAGATGCCTGTTATCAGCATTGGTGGATTGCGGTATGGTTGCGCAAGCCTTATTGGGGGCGGAGTGCCGGCACAGCTTGGTATTGATACGTTCATGCGTCCATGGGAAGCCAATAGCCTATCGCCGACAATAGAGATGTCGACACCTGTATGAGGGTGGTTCAGCTATGCTTGGCTGCATTGCAAATGTTTTGTGGTGAGAAGACCACCTGTTTCATCCTTCGCAGCGGCACGGACTGAGGGACGGCTTTCTGAGCGGCGCATGATCCTGCAACAGACACCATTGTCTGGGTATTTCGGTGCGGTAATGTGTGTATGCTGGGGTCATATTGATTTAAGAATATGAGAAAGGATGATAAAGTAAGCTGGTAGACTTAGTTGGGTGGATAGATGGTCTGCCTACTTACCTACCCCACTCCGGATGACGGCCCGGAGACTGGTCCCCGGAAGCGAGCCCCTGCAATTCCTTTCGCGCAGCGCCACCTCCTGGCAGCAGCGTTGAATCAATACTTTGAAATTTAAATGGAAGTCGATCTCGGAGGAGGCCGAAGAGGCTGTGAATGACTCGTTCTGAGGATACATAGACCCCAAGGACTTGCCATTCATGCATTATGGCCGTCGCTTCACGCCCATCTGCGGAGCTCGCCAACCGATATTCTAAGAGCCTGCCACTGCGCCTGAGGAGGGCAGGTATGGAAAAATTCGATCTCAAGATTAGCCTTGATTCACTGGCTGAAATTTCCTTTGGTAGCGTGTATACATCTTGCCTAGATAAGCTACCAGCTCTTTGGGTTTCGTCTTTTGGAGAGCCACAAGACTGGTTGGGCACTCTCCAGTCTAATATGGCATGTGTGGACACAAACAGAGCGCCAGCAGGCTCTTCGCAGTGCCAGATCCAGCCGTACGAACGACACAGCACATGTCCGAGGCAGCGCAAGCTTTTGTTGAGCGCAGCTTCCCAGAATTTGGGTCTCTGTACACGCATCGTCGCCAGCCAACCGTAACTCGGACATCAGCATCAAGCAAGTGACAGCGATACTGAGCGCTGGAGACGCCTCTAAAGGTAAGCATCATCAACTTTGAAAGCTTTTGCACCATGTGATACTCATGTGCTAACTACCCGTCCAGAGAAGGACCCTTTACTTCAGGCTACTCCATCTCCACCATCTGCATGCAGCTCCCCTTCCGCCAGCCCACGGTTGCGCCTCCACTCTAGCCACCTTTCCTCCGCGGCTACCTTGGCTGGCATTTGGGAGGCCTCCTCTTCTCCGCGCCTGCTGAAAATGTATACGCTTGAATCATCTGCCCAGCGCGCCCCGCTTTTGGCTCCTCACATGATTACGAATTACTTTGCCATGCCGATTCGCGCTAGAATTGTACAACACCCCCGCCTTGAACTTTACTGCATTCTTACTTGGGCACGTGCAACGAAGGTTTTGGATTTGCCCCTGTGGTCCGAGCTTCGTCGTCGGGTACCTGTCGAGTGGCTACTCGAGCATATTCTCCAGCTTCAAAATCTCATACGAATACGAGCTTGTGAATCCCTTCAGTGGCAACCTTCTGTTGGTCAAGCTCTGCGGCGTTCATTTATTGGGCAAGATGAGATCACATGCGCTACTCCTCCTAGGTAGGAGTGCTCCACGGGCAGAACGCCACAAGCTCGCCGATATCCACCTTTCCCATCCATTTCCCAGAACTTTCCGAGTATTGTGTTGAGTCGGACACTTGGCCATTGTTGGCACGACGAATGACTTCCTGGTTAGGGACGACGTTTCGCCCTGGAGCTCCCGTGGTGGAGTGGCAACGGGCACCGTCCTAGTCACATACCCTGTACCACTTTCTCCGAAAGCAGCTTGTGTTGGCATTGTCAAACCCCAATTGGATGCTGGGAGCAGATCTGACCTTGAAGTTCGATTGGCTTTCAGGGGCGTCATTGAGGACAGCGGAGTCAACTACGCAATCGATTGTACAATCAATGCTCTTGTATGAATTTGCCTCCACCAAAAAAATTCCTTGTTTTATGGTATTTGTAATCTGCATGTGGATGATGGTCGGTGCCATTGGGCCGATGAGCGGGTTGGTGCACTGTGCACTGGAGATCTACATTCTGCACGCACACGCTGTCAAACCCAATCCAACCTGGAGCACATGTGAGCGCCGCAAAAACCCTCACTCCCTAAAGTAGAAATCAATCCCCCGATCCTCTGGGTCTTTCAAGCCACTAAAGTAGAATGTAGAATAAGGCAGGGCTATGCTAAAAAGGAGAGGAATGCCTGAATTGCCTGAAGAAAAGAGCCCCTCTGCCGCTGCCGCTGTTAGCCGTGGTGCGGAGAAACTCGGCGCCAAATCCTGAATTCCCCAAACCTCACTTCTCCATTTCTCAACCAGGTTGCCATGCGATCCGCTCTGCCGCTCTTGCAACTTGAAGCATGTTGCTCCTTGCGAACAATGAACTAGCCCCCCACGCCTCTCTGAAACAGCCCTTGCAACCCTACCACCCCGCAGCCTCGTAATCATGATCCCTCGCAAGAAATCTCCCGTCAGTGGCGGGTGAATCCGCCTCGGCACCAACATTTCCTCTTGCTAAAGTGGGCGGGAACGATGAGGCACAGGTGCTAGGCCCAGGGACAAGAAGATTAAGTGTATGAGTAGTATGAACCTTGTCGCATAGTCTTCCCTTGTTTCCGAGTGTCTAATTAAATGTAGAGGGAAAGAAAAAAACTGAGGTTTTCCAACATTCAGGAGTCGAGGCAATGCGAGCATTCACTTCAACACCGCGATGTCGTAATGGCTTAGCGAGGTGAAGACACACAATGAAAATTCTTCACTGAGCTCACTTTCCTCTGAACAACACCGTCCGCACTCCAACACTCTCTCTCGTCCACTATCAAGCACACTCTTCGTTCATCTCTACCAACTCAGCAAACCTCAACTTCGTTTACAACAGCAATCATGAAGCTTGTCACCCTTATCATTGGCAGTGTAGCTGCCTTAGCTGTGATGGCAGTTCCAGAGTACCAGCAGGCCTCGCGCCTTGTCCCCAGTCTTGCTCCTCGTGTGCCAAATACCCCTCCTGTCTTGAACGAGCCAGTATCCAGCAAGATCTTGATGAAGCGTAACGACAGTTGCGTGAAATTTTTCACCTTTGACGAGCTGTTCTCACTGAATAAGAAGTTCTTCGACAATTTCATTGCACCAAGCAATGCAATTCAAGTAAGATCTTCCTCCTCTAATCTTGGAGCTACAACTTGAGTCAACGCGTACTTATACTCCTCACAGGCCAAGTCGATTAACTCTACGCTCTTAGCCACCAATGTTCAGGGCCGTGTAGACATTACACGTACCTTCGATGGCCGGGAGCTTAATACGGAGTATCTCTTTGGCCTGTTCGCGAACCTCGCTCTCTCAAACAACGATCCCAACGGCTTTAGTCTTCTTGGTACGCCACAGAGCTATGAGATCACTCACTTTGCAGCGAGTCAAAACATTGCCTCGGCGTCTGTTAGGTATGTTTTCTCCTAATGCTATTCACAGAGGCAGACACTAATGTCTTGCATATAGATTTGAATTCTACTTTGCGGCCGTTAACCTTACTCTACCCGTTCAAATTATTACCTGGAACGCCTATAACTGCGACAGACAGATTCTGATGTATGATGCAAGCTTTACCGGCTACTTTCAGTGGGGATTAGCGACTATTCTCAGCGCCGCACAGCAGAGTATCTCGGAGGTCTCGGGAAAGAATGTGTCTGTGGCGGAGACGGTGTTGTACGCTCAGAGCAAGATTGCGACAAGTGTATGTAGTACGGCAGAGAAATACTGTGTGGGGAAGCTTCAGCAGTACCAGAGCACCACTGAGTGCTACAACTACCTCACCCAGAAGACACGCTTTGGGGAAGCATATGAGCTCGGTACGTAACACTGTGGTGTCTTTCCCATCACATAGCACTACTTCTCGGGTCTCTTCCCCGCCACACATTATCTTTCTCTAGTCTCTTTCCTGTCACACAGCATCACTTCTTTGATCCCTTCCCCACCGCACACCACACTTCTCCGGTCTCTTCCCTGCCGCATATCACCTTTCTCCGGTGCCCTCCTTATCACACAGCATCACTTCTTTGATCCCTTCCCCGCCTCACATCACACTTCTCTGGTTCCTTTCCCCGTCACACATCATACTTCTCCGGCCCCTTCCCCACAGCACACCACCTTTCCCCGGCTCCCTCCCCTCCGCACGTCCACTAACAAAGGTTCTAGGCCGGGACACCGTCCTCTGTCGGATGGTGCACCAGAACATGGTGCCCCTCCGCCCAGAGGTGCACTGCCCTCACATCGGGCCCTCGGGCGGGGGCTACTGCGTCGACACCCCCTCCTACGCGGAGACGGTGGGGGAGGATTACTTCACCAACGCCCCCTTCGCCTACGGCAACACCGGTCTTTCGGGATAGGAGATGGGTTCGATTCCCATCAGGCGTGCTTTGAGCGGGGGGTTTTTTTTCGTGTGCGGTGGCGTTTGGGGGGGATGATACCCACGATGTGTGTTAGGAGAGGGGCTTCGGCCTAGATTAATGCAGCTTTTTCTCCGGTTTCTTTCTCCTGTAAATTGTGACGTGGTTTGAGATATTTCCTGTAAGAAATGCGTCTGGCTGAGGTCTATCCCCGTAGTAGATACGCGTAGCTAAGGTATTTCCCCGTACTATACACGCGTAGCTGGGGTATTTCCTTATAGTATATGCTCGTAGCTAAGGTATATCTCCTTAAAACACATATCTAGCTTAAATTCCATCCCCAAAGCATCTACGTATATTAAGACTATTTCCCGATAGAAAACCCACGTAGTCTAAGCTATTTCCCTATAAAGGAGATATATACTAGAGACTATTCCCCAAAAACACATATATAGTCAAGGCTGTTTCTTCGAAAAATTTAGATATCTTAAGATATTTTTCTATAGAATGTAGATTCTAGAGGCTATTTCTTTAGAGTATATATATATCTTAGATTTTTTCCCCGCAAGATATATAGATATCTTAGACTATAATTCTAGAGAACATAGATTATTAGGGCTGTTTCTCTAGAATATATATATATTGTAGGCTTTTCCCTCTAAGATGTATAGATATCTAAGGCTATAATTCTAGAGAACATAGATTGTAAAGGCTCTTCTCCAGTAGAATAAACATGTGTGTCGGACTATCTCCCTGGAGAAGAGACATGTATCTCAGGTCATTCCCTTATGAAATATATTTGTATTGGACTATTCCATCATAAATATACAGGCAGCCTAGGCTATCTCCCAAAGGATATACACATAGTGAAGGCTGTTCTCCATCAAGACATGTATACAATTCAGGATATCTCCCCATAAACATACACGCAGCCTAGGTTATCTATCTAGGAACATACACACAGTAAAGGCTGTTCCCCATTAAGACATGCATACAATTCATGATGTCTCCCAATTAACATACATGTAGTCTAGGCTATCTACCTAGGAACACACACCCATCTCCGGCTATCTCCCCACAAGACACGCCCACACCCCAGCCCATCTTCCCCCCCTACTCCAACACCTTCCCCAAAAACGCCCCTTCCAACCTCCCCACCTCCCTCCGAAAAGCCTCCACCTCCCTCCAACAATCCAACGGCCTCCGATCATTCAACCTCAAACAAGCCACCACGCCCTCCCTCGCCCTCCTCACACCTTCATCCCCAACCACATCCTCCCTGAGCCTCCTCTCCCCCAGCTTCTCCTTCAAGCGCTCAATCTCCCCCATCACCTTCGCGCGGCTCAGCTCCCTGACGCGGTCCCCCTCCCTCTTCGCTTCGTGGTCGACCCCGCCCATCGACGCGCGCTGGTCCGGCACCGTGGTCGAGGGCGTGTGAGCGCTGCTCTCGGTCGTGGCGTCGGGCGCAGCGGAGATGCGGGCCTCGAGGTCGTGGAGGGACTGCGTGGTTTGGGCGTCGAGGCGGGCGAGCTCGGCGGCGACGCGGGATTGGATGTGCAGTTCGAGGTCGTGGGCGCGGGTGCTGTCGGTTTCGGGGCTGGCTTGGAGGGCGTCGACGAGGGATTGGGAGAAGCGGACGGGGGTTTCGCTGCGAGGGGCGGGGGGGGGTTAGTGGTGGGGGTTTGTTGCGGGATTTGAGGAGGGGGCGGGGTGTTTGGAGGTACGTACTTTGAGAAGACATGTTGGGTGCTCGAAGGGGCTGGTTTTGAGGAGCCGGAGCCCATGTTGTTGGAGGTGATGGAGGATGTGGTGCGGGACGCACAGGATCGCGCAGTGGTTCACAGGGACAACAGTAAGTGCAAGGAGAGCAGGTGAATGCTGGCTCAGGTCAATTGGGGAAGCGGAGGATGATGCGTGGTTCAGTTGAATTTATTGATGGTTTCTGGAAATCGAAAGAGCTCAAATTCAAGCTCCGAATTCTGTAGGGCTGAACGTCGAAGCTTTCTCCGCAAAGCTATGAGCATCTCTTTCAGCTCTTCATTGAACGACCCGATCAAGCGCCAATCAATGCTTTACACAGCTAAGAGTCAGAGTACGATACCTCAAGGCACCAGCAGGTCCATGAGTCGTTGGCTGTGCCCTATTCCCGAAGACCTTCTACGAAAACTGGAGCGCAGACTCCCCGCCTTCCCCGCAGTCTAGAAAAGCAACACCAGCAGCTCAGCGTCTCCTCTAGGAACTGGAATCTCTCGAGACAGGCCAGAGGACTATATGCCATATGTTATAGTGCTTCAAGCTACTAGTGGTCGAGTGTTGCTCCACAGCAAAAGCAATTGGCGTTCATTCCTCTCAATTCAGGGAAAGGCCCGAAAGCCTCCTCCAACAGATTCCCCGCGATTTGTCTCCACAAACCGGCGCATTGGCGTTCCTCCGGTCCCACATTCCCCCCATCTTCGAAACGTCTTCCTCCGTGCCTATCGTCTGCTCATCCCCCGACTTCAAGTTCTCCTCGAAGCTGTCCCGCAGATCCACTTTTACTACCGCCCAGCTCGTCTCCTTTGCGGTCCTGCTTCTCCTTGTCGCTCTTCAGCTCTTCATCCCACCACCGATACTACCACGCCCCTCTACCAAAGGCCATCCACCTCACCGCGACCTGTCGCAGCGGCGCCTACCGCCAGAGTGTGAAAATATCAGCATCTTCTCCGAGCCGTTACCTGTCTCTCGACCGTACAAAATGTCCGTCCTCGAGGAAGCAAAACGGGTGGCGGCAGAATTTGAGTACTCGCCAGAGGATCTGAATAGAGGGGTGAAGGCATTTATAAGCCAGATGGACGAGGGACTACAAAAGAAAGGGACGTCCATGAGCCAGATACCGACATACGTCACGGCTGTTCCCAATGGCACAGAGAAAGGTCTCTATTTAGCGGTTGACCTTGGCGGCACAAATTTTCGAGTCTGCTCCATACAACTCCACGGTAATACTACATTCTCCCTCACTCAGTCGAAAGTAGCGATACCGCGAGAGCTGATGGTCGCCAAAACATCCCACGAGCTCTTCTCCTTCCTGGCAAAACAGATCGAGAACTTCCTTAGAACGCATCATAACGACCATTTTGAGGCACACCACAGGCGAAGGAAAACTATGAGCTCAGGGGAGGCCTTCAGGGACGAAGAGATATTCCAATTGGGGTTCACCTTCAGCTTTCCGGTCAACCAGATTGGCATCAACAGAGGGACACTAGCAAGATGGACAAAAGGATTCGACATTGACGAAGCCGTGGGGCAGGATGTCTGTGAGCTGCTCCAAAAAGAGATTGATGCTCTTCATTTGCCGGTCAAAGTCGCGGCTTTGGTCAATGACACCGTTGGAACGCTAATGGCACGGTCATACACATCCCCCGGAAAGACGGGGACCCTCCTCGGTGCCATTTTCGGTACGGGAACGAACGGCGCCTACGTGGAAAAGCTCGACAAAGTCACCAAACTCAAGTCGATGGTTGAAAGCGCAGACTATGACAAGTCGACGGGTAACATGATTGTAAATACAGAATGGGGCTCTTTTGACAATCAAATGAGCGTCTTGCCCAACACGCCCTATGATGAAGCACTGGACCGGGCGACCCCCAACCCCGGAATCCAAATGTTCGAAAAGCGTGTCTCAGGCATGTTCCTGGGCGAGATCCTGCGAAACGCCATTCTCGCACTAGTGAAAGACCCTAAATGCCAGCTTTTCAAGGATGAACATTCCTCCACCAACGATCTCCACTCTACGACTACGATAGCAGAGGATTCCGCACTCTACAAGGAGTGGGGGGTCGACACCAGCTTCCTGAGTATTGTTGCGGCAGATACCAGCCCGGGCCTGAAGGTGACACGGCAGGAACTGAGCAAAGAATTTGGCGTGGATGCTGCGAGCACGGAGGACGCCGAAGCGGTCAGGCTACTCGCCAACGCTATTGGCAAGCGGTCTGCCCGGCTTAGCGCATTGGCGCTTGGAGCGATTGTGATTTCAACAGACAACCATGTTTCTACGGGTGGTGGAGACGACGATGTGGTGGACATTGGTGTTGATGGCAGCTTGGTGGAATACTATCCAGCGTTCGAAGAATACATTCGGGAAGCGTTCCGGGAAATGCCTGAGATTGGAGCGCAGGGGGAGAAGAGGATTCGGATCGGTATCGCAAAGGATGGAAGTGGAGTCGGGGCTGCCTTGATTGCTCTCGTGGCAGCGCACAGGGGTGGTGATTGAAAAGGTGGCACGTAGCTCTCGTGGCACACCTGAACGATAAAGCAAGACGAGGAGAGTAAAGGGAGGAGAGAGCTTGTATTCGATATATGAGTTACTTGCCCTGTTGGTTGGGCTGTGTATTAACGCTTTGGATTGTGTCTTTTATCACTTCATGTACGACTTCAAATACATACATCTGCCACACAACTGCTTTTCATCTAGGAAACAAGGAAGCAAAGGAAGCATTGTACCCTTGGAGTATTCTTGGAGTTTTTGATGTGAGGAAGATCAGCGGAGAAAGTAAGAAGCACCGCGACACCATATTGATAATTGTACCAGCGCCATTGGGAATTGAACCTAGGTACTCTGACAGTAATAAGTTACGGACTAAAGAGATAAATACCTCGTACCACCAGCAAACACGAGGTGGCGCCAAACCTAACGTGCAGCACTAGCACTAGCTTGTTTCATATATACGCAGGGTCAGAGTGCCTTGTATCAAAATGTTATTTTCCCCCCACTACAACAAGCTACGTTATAGAAACAAACATCGGCAAAAGCTAACCATCATTATATTTCGGACGCCTTCTTTACACTCATCCATGGGTCTCGGACAACAGTCACCTGATATCCACAGAATCGTTGATATAGAAGCTGGAATAGATAACGACATGGTCATTGAAGCCATTGAGGCCATTAAAATCCTCCGCTGCGGCTAAGTGCAGCTGAAAGGATCCCGAAACACGATAAACTATCTCCCCAATTCTAATCTTCCCCAACTTTCCCTTCCTCAAAGCGAAAGTCGACTGTACTTCTTTAAATATTCCTGCATATTGCTTTACACCTTTTTATGTGTCTTGTTGCGCTTGCGCTTTTTCCTGCCAGGGTTCTTTAAGCGCCTCCAGCACTGCAATCTTCAGCCACTTGGCAATATCTGCACCTTTACCTTTTCATCTGAACAAACGAAAGATGCTCCACCGCATGTCAAGCACTGGCAAGAAGAGGGATTCCATCACCCCTATCGCTCCCAAAAACGCCGGTGAAAAATTCACCTTCTCCCCCACCCCAGGAAACCTCGACCCCTACACCCACTACGACCAACCCCCCTACTTCGACCTACGAAAATGTCCCTCCATGGCCGCCGTCATCTCCCTGCGGCACTACCTCTCTCTGACGCGCGATTTGCCAAACGAAATCATCGACATAATTCTCGACCTCGCCGAATACTGGCCGCACACTTCGTCCATCCTCGACATGACGACGAGAGTGTACAGCGGCCACATGTGCTACGGCACCTACCCCGCTCGCCCACGGCAAAAACTGGGCAGGTTACTCAGTACGCCGGGGAGTCGACGCGAGTGGAAGGAAGACGGATTCTTGATCCGAACCCCACCCTTAGGTTGGCATTGTGTCAGCGACGCCGATCTGTCCAAACACCGTGAAACCAAACCGCCACCACAACCGTCAGCCCCGAGACCTCGGCCCAAATCCATACCCTTGATCCCCAAGCCTCAACCCCCGACCTGGCTCTCGCCCCGCGGCCTACACCCCGCCCGCCGCGTCGTCTTCGAGATCCTGAGCCGGGAGGAACGGCTGGAGAACACGCACCGGCCGGGCAGTACCTTCTGCTACGCGGACTCGAAAACTTCCTTCGACGCCTGCGTCGACACTATCTCCTTCCCGAAAACGACCAAGAGGTCCATCAACCGGAGCATCGACCCGCTGCTCTGGACCGCCGAGGCCGCCACAAAGGACTGCCGCACGCAACCGCCCTCGGACGTCTGCTATGCCATCCACCCCAAATCACTAAAACCCTCCTCCACCACCACCTCGTCATCTTCCTCATCACCCTCAAAGCCATCCTCAAAACCACAATCTTCCAAACCATCATCTTCCAAACCATCATCCTCAAAACCCCCATCTTCAACCCCCCACTCCTCCCCCTCCCCCTCCGGCATAACGAAAAACTACACCGCCCACAACAGAAAGGTGGTCCGAACCTGGCGCTACGACGGCGCCGAACGCTGCTACCTACCCACGACCGACCGGGACTACGGCAGCGAGGACGCGACCGACTTCGTCAAAGGCTTGCGGGAGGGCGACTGCATCGCGCTGTGGGCGCGAGCGAGGAAAAGCGGCGGCGGCGGCGGCGGCGGCAGCGGGGATGACCACCAGCAGCACCAGCATCAACAGCAGCAGCAGCATCAACAGCAACAGCAGCAGCAGCAGGCGGCAAGGAGGAGAGGCGGCCCGCCGGGTGAGCAAGCGGGGAGCGGGGCGTGGTGCAATGTCGTGGATCGGGTGGCGATTCATGTGTTCTGGGCTGTTTGAAGGGAAGCGGATGGCCATGGGGAGCGAATAGGGTGGGACGGGGTGGGATCTGGGTGCTGGTAACCCATCTGCTTTTTATCATTTGGTGCGGGTTGAGCTTCGAGGGGCGAGAAGGAGAGGAGGTCACACAGCGAGTTAGATCCAGTCTCGAGATACCATGCATGCAGAACCATCTACTATCACCATTGTTTTGTTCAAGAAAACGCAGAGCAGAGGGCTCCGCGAGAGGTTGATTTCATTCAGGAGTAGGTAAAGCAGACGCCACGTTGACAACGCGCTTTCAAGAACCAGCTAAAACTTCCAAAGGAACCCCAAACCACCCCCCCCAGATCGAGACCGGACAAGGTAGGTCGTGCGTGGTTTCCCGCCAGGCTGATGCGGATGTGGATGCGGGATGTTGATTTGGGTCGGGTCGGGTCGGGAGCATGGATGTATGTATGTATGCTGCGTGGTAATGATATGGGTTGGGTTGGGTTGGGTTGGGAGGATAGGTTTTTACGGGGAAAAAAATTGCAAAGGCGGGTGGAGGAAGGGGGTGTGGAGGGAGGGAGGGAGGGAGAGGCGCTACGCTTTTGGTAAGAGGCGGCCAGAGCAGGAAGCTTCTCCTGGCTGAAGCGGCGGTTGCTTTTGTTTTTGTGTTATAATAGTCATAGCTAGTAGGTGTGGTCTTTATACAGAGATGATGAAGACCCGGAACAGAACAGCCCCCCTGGCCTCCCCCAACCCTCTCAACCCCATTCTCACCCCTCACCCCCTCACCCCCCAAAGGCAACTCAAACGGCCTCCTCTCAACCCCAACCCGCGAACCCCACCACCCCTCACCCCCAACCCAAAGGCACCACAAACGGCCTCCTCTCAACCCCAACCCTCAACCCCCAAGAACCCTCCGTAGCCAAACCTCCACTCCTCCGGCCACGGCTCGTCCCTGACCTGTTCCCCGACGAGTCCGCTGCCGCCGAACAGCGCCAGCGCGCCGGCCATGGTTTCCGCCAGCACGGCTTTCGGCACGGGTCGCGGCTGACGGGCATAATACGCCGCCGCGACTGCGACGTTGAGTAATAGTAAAATGACGGTGAGGAGGAACATGGAGGGGGACATGAAGACGCGGGTGCGGGGCACGAGGAGGGTCCCTGGGACGGTGGAGCCCGGGGGCGCGGGGACGAAAGCGGACGGGCGCAGGCTGAGGATGATGGGGAAGAGGTGCTGGAGGAGGTCTGCGACGACGGGGGCGACGGCTTCGAAAGGCGGCGCGGGGAGCGAGGGGTCGATGAGTGCGGGCGAGTTGGTGAGCGCTTTGATGAGGAACCCGGGCCAGGTGTTTCTCGTGTCGTCGTTGCTCCACTGGGGGTTCTGGTTGTTGAACGGGGCGTCGAAGGCGACGAATAGGTTGCTCAGGAGCGAGGCAAGGGAGCTGCTGTTGGTTACAGAGACATTTGTGGACATTTCACTCTTGCGCTCGTAGTTTGCCACGCGGCCATTGGTGGTGACCTCGACTTCATACAGGGCGGTGAACAAAGTGGACTCGCAGGTCATCCAGGTGGAAGAGGTGAGTATACTATCGACGCCTTCGACTTCGGCGTAGAGCTCGGCTCTCAGAGAGCCCATGGCGAGGGTACTGCCGCAAATGTCGCGCTCGCCCTGGCTCGCATTGGCTAAGCTCGGACCTAATGGCGCGAGTATTTCCATGGCAGCGTTCGTCTTGCTCCGAGAATCGTAGAATGTTTCCCACTTGCGGTAACAATATACATTGTTCTGGTTCACAGAGATCTGGGGTTCACCTATTCCGTTGTCGGGCAAGGCGATATATGCTGGATCATCCCATGTCTGGTTTGTGCAGACCACGTTGAGGCCGAAGCCGGGAGTGACAGCCCTGTAGGATTGGACATCCCCTAATGGCGATGTCGTGTTGATTTGGAAAGGAAGGAAATATATATCCCGTGAAACCCAAGCAGGGAGAGAAGCTGCGTGACTAAAGTTGGCTGCCGCAATGTACAGATGATCGAAGCTTGATGTCTCGGAAGGAATCTGACTGATCGATGGTGAGAAAGACTTCAAGAATGTATCACCGTATTCGATGATCGCAATGCGCGGCTGCAGTAGGGCGTTCATGACAATAGCCAACACATTAGCAGAGAGGCCGACAGCACAAACAGCCACGAGGAGGAAATGGCGAGCTTTCAAAGCTCGCCAAATGGTCAACTGCGGTGGTAGCGACGTATATCTGAGATCCATTGATTGAGAAGCCTTTGCTTTCCCGCCCCTGAGTGCCTCAAAAGGTTTCAATAGGCACAACTTTCTATTGAGCAGGGTCCAAAAGGGCTCGAGCAGCGTTGCAAAGAGGACCGGGATATAATTAAGCGCGATTTGAGAGACTATTGGGTTGTTGGATGGTACGTCGAGTCCGTTCAAATGATGGATACAGAGACGCAGGACCACGACGACGACCAAAGCTGACACGAGCACCACAACGAACGTCATCCCGACAGCATATCCCATCAAAAATGGTAACACTGGCTTATCATTGGCGTCTTTGCCTAACTTGGCGGCAGGACCCCTTGAGCTAGTAGAAGATAGTGGCTGTTCCCTCACGGAGCTGTCCACACGAAGTCTTCCGTCTCTCAGAATCAGTCTTGGCTCACCAGCTTCTGGTCTCAGCTTCTCAACGCATGCCGGGATTTGCGAATCGTTCTGGATTATCTCACAAACACTACTGAGCGACGCTGGGTCTTTGCGAAGCTCGCTTCGACGATTCCAGCTAAAGAGTAGAAGTAGCGAGGTTAATAATGCTACTATTCCTAAGCACGACTCGAGGATTATAGCCAACGTTCGGAGCACTGCTATAGCATTTGTGACCCCAGATATTGTCCCGGCGACTTCATTGGACGTCGCATTGGACGTCGAAGTACTTGTAGAAAAAAGGCTATTCACAGCCAGAGCAAAGAGCAACTTGTATGCGCTGTCTAGGCTTGTCGCGAGCACACTAGCGTTCAAATACGCATCTGTAGCGAGTTGGGAGGAGCCGATGGCAAAGACGATCATGTTATCAAATACATCCGTGATTCCTCGAATATCAAGCTGGGTTGTATCGATCAATTGTGTTGTTTCGTTGATGTCCCCTTTAAGCTGGTTCGTATTCGATTGCTGCGGTCCATTCTGGTTTGGAGATCTGCTCATCACAATGGACTCAAACGTGGAAACATCAAACGTTGTGTTCGACAGCTGCCGCGGTGGCGCCAAGGGTCTGACCTCCCAGACAGTCATGTTTGGTGTGGTGAATGTCACATTGACAGACTGAATAGAATAGGACGGCTCACAGAAAAGCACCGTCTTCTCCCAGTAAGAGGCCCAGGGAGTCGCGGATTCTTCGGTCGACCAAGCATATGAATTTTGTAATTGCAAAGGCTTCCGATCTGGAGCAGGTTCGGAGTTCTTGAACGAGAATGCCATGAGCGCTTCGGATGTGTTGCCGCTAGCACAAATAGTCCGGTAAAACGACGAGAACAAGCTGGTGCTATCTGGCATCGTTCCGTCAATGTCAATCTCTTCAACCACGCATCCTTTCCTACTGTCATATGTGACGCCGTGGGAGTCATTACCGACCAAGGCAGGCTGGCAGTCGAGGCTTGAACTGAACATTGAGGTCTGAGCAGTCCAATTGCTCTGAAAAAATGCTGACCCCATCTGGTGGTCCACTTGAAGGGTATGAAAGCGGCGTCCCGCGTCGTAAAACTTGGCAGCTTCTGATCCAGCCATAGGGTACTGTATGCATTCATCATAAAACCGCGGTTGAAAGACGAGCTCTGCTTTGATACGGGCAAAAGGCTGGCTGTATGGGTTACACCTGTGGCTGCAGAATGAGTGACAATGCGGTACTCAAACACTGCGCCGCTGAGTGGTGTGATTCCACAGAAGACTATTGTCGACACGAAACATGCAATGACCACACTCCAGTGTCTGCGAGGATGATCAGTAACGTAATTATCTCAGGAGTTGTGCTGCCCACCTCAATTGGATTGCTCTGATGGGAGGCACGAGTTCAAGATCGAAAGGGTAGTGGAGAAAGATCGAGTTGGCCGGCGAAGCCCCTTCGGCTTTTGACATTTGGAAGTACGCTTCGAGCCGTTTGGTATCCAAAGCAATCCACGCCCATATCATACTGTATGTGACAGCAAGGACCGTAGGGAGGTAAAAGTAGGTGAAAGTCATGAGATTTGTGGAGTCATGCTGGGCGAAGACAATGCCGCCATGACGACGGCTTTCGTTGGAGAGATACTCGAAGGTAGCCATCAGTACAAGCGGGAAAGCTGTAAGGCATCCTAGCAATGGCGCGCGCAAGGTTACAGGTCTCCAGGATGGATCCAGTACTACTGCTAACGGAAGTTAGGGTATGAGACAACACAGGCAAGCGCACGTACCTTGAGGCTTTCTGTTACCCAGACGGGCGGAGAGAAAAGCCCGGAGCCTATAGAGCCGCTGCCAGGCATTGCTGACCCTCTCCGTCTCCATTGAATGAGCCATGATAGAGCTTCAATGCCCGAATTCTGGTATCATGGAATGGCAGATCATATCCGGGAACAATGATAGAATACAGCGCCTTGGTCTCAGGCAGGGAATAGTATCTGAGATATTGAGCAATTCGAGAAGTTAATGAGAAGATTGCGACTTCTGAGCTGGAGGCTGGCGAGGGATTGATAAGACTCAAATACTGGTGGGCGCGATGAGAACCGACTGCACAGCCCGGTGAGACGGAGACGGCGCGACCCATCGTGCGCAATCCGCATCTTAATTATCTTGAGGGGGTGAAGTGCAGCGAGCAGAGAGCAAGATCTGCAGAGAAAGGCGAAGCGTTGAAGGATGGATGTAACCATGCTCTTCTTTTTAGGTTTGCGCACCCGCTGCGGAGGAACTGAAACATCAGATGCATGAGTAGCAGGCTGAAAGATAGAAGACGCCGTATGCCTGAAATAGAGTCCGTGGACGTAGTATACCGGGTAGAGTACCGAGTCGTATCCAAGACTTCGGATTGAAAGAAGGAGCAGAAGGCTGAACGGCAAAGCAGAGGACATCATCCGCTAGTTCGGTTAAGGAAAAATTTGCGCGAGATGGCGCTTCAGAGCAATGACCTGGATCAGCGTGAAATGTCGCGACCGGTCTAGATATACTGACAAATCATTTACTGGATCTGCAGGCTGCCATTTTTGAGCTGAAAATGCTGTCTGCTTGCGTCTAATCAGAGCGGCTCGTCAGGGTCTGTCTCCCGTGTTCGACGTGACTGGCAGGGGCGGGTATGTATCGTGGCAGCAGCTGCAAAGGACAAGTGAGGCAGACTGGCTAGATTGATGGTTGAGCACATCATGGATTTGCACACTGATAGGTATGATATCCGCTGGTAAGCTACCGACAGGTCTGTTTGCTAGAGTAGCAGCGGGAGGCATCGAAAACCACACCCCACCGCAGCCTTATCGCCAACTGGAGGCTAGGCCCCATCCAGCCTAGAGCATGAAGTCATCAGGGTCTCCTCCAACTTTCGAACCGAAACCTGACAGGAGGGGCAATACGTAAACAATTGCACCTCCTCCTTCCCCCCACTCCATTCCTATCTCACCCAACCACCTACACATCAGACGCAAAGCAGCCAGCAAACATGGTCAAAGTATTAGAAAACCGTGCCGTCGACCTCGACATCGTTCCCGGATCCAAAGACGGCGGCGAACTCAAAGATCAAGCAGATGCTATCACGTACCTTGAGCCCCACCCCCACTCTTGCTGCGCTATCCTACGAAGGACAGATAATAGAAGTAGTCACTGACTGTTTCTACTCCTTTATGCTCCAGGGGTCAAGCAACGCAGAACCTCCCTCCCGAAGCCCGCCAGCGAGTCGAAGGTGTCACGCAAGGCGCGACCGGTGTTGGCGCCGACGCTCTCCAGACCGTCGGCGGGGGCGTGAAAGGCGTCGTCGATACAGCCGGGAATACCGTACGTCTCCTCCTATTCCCTTCCCTTCCCATCCAACCCCAAAATACCATCTGCA
Organism: Evernia prunastri; assembly: GCA_003184365.1. Lineage (NCBI taxonomy): Eukaryota > Fungi > Ascomycota > Lecanoromycetes > Lecanorales > Parmeliaceae > Evernia > Evernia prunastri. The sequence continues at coordinate 155,507 of NKYR01000071.1, forward strand.
CCTCACGCTCACAACACCACTAACGACATGTTCTCGGCATCCAGGTCGGGACCCTCGGCGGCGGCCTCAGCGACACCGTCAGCGGCGTAGCGGGCGGACTGGGCAAGGTCGCCTCGGGCGCCGGACAGACCGCCGCGGCGCCGTTCACGGCTGCGGAGACGAAAGAGGGCGGCGAGGGAGGAGCGGCCGACTCGGCGAAAGGCGCGGCGGATTCGGCGGTGGAGACTGCGGGCGAGGCTGGGGGGAAGGCGTCCGAGGCCGCCGGGAGCGCGAAGGATACGGTGGGGAACGCGGCGGGGGAGGGTCAGAAGAAGCTTGGGCTGTCGGAGTAGAAGGGACGTGGAGCGGTTCTCGACGGGGTTTCTCCTTTGCGATAAACATATGACATTCCACATATGGGCAGTGGCCCGGACATGGAACAATTTGTAGGTAACTCTGTGGGCTCGAATGCTTCGAAAAGGACGGTTTCCTGTCCCAGAACGTCATCAATTCTTTAGTCTAGGTACATTCATCACTTGCCATCCCCTGGTATCATCACCGATACTCTGCGCTCCATTCCCCCAGCGCACACCGTAGCAAAAACACCCACGCACCAGTCCCACTCTCCGCCGTCGCAACCCACCTAATCATCACCCATCATAAGGAGCCATCAGCTCGTTATTCTCCACCCCACCCGGGAACGCCTCCTCGCCCAACGCCGTCGTATGCGCCCACGGCTTCAGCGCATTCTCCCTACGGATCGTAGCCCCGAAGCAGCTCGACCACTTCTTGCGCGGGAAATGCTTCACCACGTCCTCGATCGTCGCCTTATGCACGAGCTCCGGATGGACGCCCATGTTATCTGTGTCCCCCCCCAACGCCAACGCCGCAGTGTCAGCCCAGGCTCTCCCTCATCATCATCATTCCTCTCCTTCTACAACAGCAAACATAGCAACCCCCCGCTTCACTCACCGAACACCGTAGCCAACTGGATCAGCAACCCGAGGCTCGAAATCGTCCCGCTCTCCCCCAGGTCCTGGTGCCGGATGATGGCCTCGGCGACGCTCTCCGCCTGCGCGACCGGCGCCCGGAGGTCCTGCTTCAGCAGCGAGAGCGCCAGGAAGCCGCCGTAGAATTCAAAGGACATGCGCGTGGCGGGGAGGTTGGCGTCCGTGGTGCCGATGTCGTGGAGCAGGCAGGCGAGGAGGTAGGTCTCCGCGGAGACGGGGAGGGGCCGCGTGGGCTGGAGGTGCGTTTGCATTGCGAGGCCTGGAAGAGTAGGAAGGGGAGGGTGTTGGCGTTAGTGCTTCGACGTTCTGATGGGGCTGGGAGATGGTGGGAAAGAGGGAGGGGGGGGGTTACCGTAGTAGTAGACGCGCATGCTGTGGTTGAAGGTCTCTTCCCGGAGCTCCTTCTTTGCGTATTCGAGGACCGCGCGGGCGAGCGGGGTCGTGGGGAGGGGCATGCGATCGACGGTTTGGGGTTCTGGGGCCGGGAGGTCTTTGCTGTTGCCGAGGAAGGCAGAGAAGTCGCGCGGTCGGGCGGTCCAGCCGTGGGTTTCGAGCGTGGATGGGGACATGTTGGTGTTTGGGAGTGGCTTGGTGGGGGGGGGTTTTTTTGGCAACGGTGGAGAGCTTATGCGAGTCCTGACACAATTTCAAGCCTCGACCAGAATCAAGCAATATCAATCAACTTTTTCAACAATGTCTTCATTCGAAAAATGTTTTCTAACGGGACTTCAACATATTTATGCTCAAGGTGGATGCGGCATTTTGACTTTAGACAGTCATCGTTTCGCAGTCATCCTGACTAAACACATCAACAAACGTGGTCATCGGCGTTCTGGGGCTGTCAGTATTGGATGGCGGACAAGGAGGGACAATTAGGGACTTGGATTACAGGCTGGATTGTGTAGCTACCTTTTCTAGTGCATGCAGAGTCGGAATCATTTCTACGTCAAAGCACTGGCCTACAATGGTATTAGTGCGGTTACCAGGCCGACAGTTATTTGGTGCGACCATTCACGTGACCTGGTCGATCTCCACCACTAGGTGATCCATGCATGAAAACGCTTTTGGGAAGGCGAAACCGACACGAAAACACTCGTTGTATACATGTTGTTCGCCTCGAACTATGAAAACTGACGGTACGATGAGCTTATGGCTCACCAACTCCGAGATCGGATTGTCCAGGTCAGAAACGGCAAGTCACGGTAAATTACCTCGCAGTTGGTTCAGTAGGAGAGATCACGAGACCGATGAGGTGCATCTGCTACTTCTCGAGTTGCCGATGGCTCTTCGGACAAAGTCGGTATTGCGCACTGTAGCAATTGTATCGGAAAGTGGGTATGCATATCGAAATATCGAACAGAAACGGCAAAAGCATCATGAACCATTCAGAGGCTTGACAACAAATTCGAGTGGCCTCCAGAAACAAAACCAGGACGACGACCAGTGGCGCCTTCCATTTTCTCTTCGTGAGCCCTCAGATGTGTGCTCAGCGCCAGCTTTTCCGTAACACTAAGAGATTAGCGTGTCTTCTCATGCCCCTCATTCTCTCATTCTTTACCTAGGTATTCACTTTAATGGTACAACATCAACAAGGCAGATCTTCCATCCCCTGAACATTACCTGCCTCCCTTGTTAAGTATCGAAATGATACCTATCAACCCTTGTGTGCAAGAATCATTTTCACAGGTCGAGATGAACGCTGATAAGACAGTCATCGCACTGCAGGGCGACTCCGCCGCGAAGATAATCAAAGGTGAGGTACACTCAGGTACAGCCGTAACACCCTTGTTCATCACAAATCTGACAATACTGTAGATGAAGCAACAATCAACCGTAAAGAACAGGCAGTCGGATATCTGAAGCCTTTCCGACTCATGGACCTGCCACGAGAACTCCGTGATGAAGTCTATCGAGCATTGTTCCTTCCAGTCAGGGTTGTCAGCGAACCATCAGACCGTACGAGTCGTTACTTTCGCATACACCCTTCGATTCTTCGAGTTTCCCAGCAGACTTACAGAGAATCGTCGAGAGTCTTGTACAAAGAGACCAAATGGGTCTCAGTCACATCCTTTGACGACCAGGAAGACGACATTGTACGGTCCTTCAAAAGATTTGGATTTTCCTTTCCCTCTGTGCAGAGCTCTCTATGTTTCCCTGGAATGCCCGTTCTGCGTATAGAGATGACGAATAGCTCGACGGCCAACTTCAAGTGTCAGACTTCCGTACTTGTTGCACAGCCTCTTCTGCAGTACATCAGCATTACCTTCATAGCCTGTCGATGCGTCCGTATCGCTCTTTGGTTCGACAAGAATGCAATGCAAGATCCTCTTACCCGAGAGGCGCTCGTGCATTTTTGCAGTAATATACGGGGGTTAACCTCTGTAACCGTCGAAGGACTTGATCCAATGTATTGCGCAAGACTTACAGATAGCATGAGAACTCCAATACGCCGATTTGGAGAGCATTTTGAGCGGCTCGAGGCATACCAACAACTCGCGCGTCACCAGCTGGCTCAGGGACGATTCTTGGACGCTTTTGAGACCAACTGTGGAGGTTCCTTCTCTGCAAGGTTTGCCGGGCCGTGGAAACCAAAAGGGGGGCTACTTTGCTCAAAATCCCAGGCTATCCAACTCAAGGGGTGGGCCATTGATTTTTCTCATCGCCGCCGCTTACTGCCAATCAAAGGCTGGTCTGTCCACGAGAGCTAGGAACCTTCTCGACTCAACTCTCACAAACGATTCCCTATCCCAGTTGTTGACAAAGCATCAAGAGATCGAGATCCATTACCACAAAGCCTTGACTTTCGTCTCCGAACACGACGATCTCCACGCAGCAGATGCATTCCTCTGTGTACTCAACGTACAGCCCGGCCATGAAGACGCTGATAGACAGCTAGATGCGATAGAAGCCAGGCTTCCTACCATGCCACAAACCAAGAGACAGGAGACCGAAGCCTACCTGAGGAATGTTGCGGAGCCGTACAGGCACAGAGAGCCTGGGAGTGCGAGGCCCAGCGAGGAGTTGACCGTCGAAGGTCTTCAAATTTAGAGACCAGATCGAGGTGTCAGAGCTTGTGGATATAGAATGACAGAAGGAAGTCCCAAGTGCAAAGCATGGAGTCATCCTGGACGAAACCGTTTCTCAAAGCTAGTGACTTTAGGGTCAGGCCGAGACGTTGGGTCTGTCTTTGGATCGGCAAGGGAGAATAATGTTTCGGATCATGGGGGGCGAAAATCAAATTAGGCGAGAATGAATCTCTTTGGTGAAAAGCTAAGGCGTCAGACCATTTGATTCGAGCAAGACGTTCTCTGTTCGCAATTGCAAGGCGCAACACCATCCCAATGATGCTGGCCCTCGAAGCGCTCTCCTATACCAACTCGAAAGGCACAGATCCCCAATCACGAAACACGTACCCCCAACCCCCTCGTATCCAGTAGACCCTACCAAAGCTCACAGCCTATCCCACTCTTGCGTAAGCTCAATTGCCATCACGCCAAAACCTCCATTCCACCCAGGTCTATACTCACTCAATCACCAACCCATCCCAAACCCCTAATACCCGCCCGTCTTCTCGTCCACTTGCATGTATATGCACAAGCGGCCGACCGTCTGCTATTGCATGACACTAGATGAGGTTTCAGAGCGTGAGCACCAGCACCAGCATGAGCGCAAGATGCTCAAAGGAAGAACCATCTAGATTCCTGCACCACACCCAGACTGCAGATGGAAAAGAACAGCCGACCTGAGGGTTCCAGATACAAATGAAACCTCTTTTCCGATACACGATTATAAACGACGAGGGAGCTCCTCCTCTGACAAGGGACACACGGCGAATAGCCCTTCCCTGTCAAACCACCGCAACCACCCAAAACCAGCCTTATTCAAATCGTCATATCTCCGCTTGCGAAGCAACCTCTCTCGAACCCCTTAAGACCACCCAACCACCTCTAAAAGCCCCAAGACATCTCTTTTCAACTACCACGGAGCAACTTCCACACCGCCGACCTTTCCCTCACCAAAGTTTCAAATCATTCCCAAAAACAGCACTATTCCCTCCACCTCACCTCTTCCTCCTCCGATACGAAAACCATTGCAACCCCACTCGCAAAATCTCCGCCCTCCTTCACTCCTAATGAAAACGTCGCAACGCCTCCATCTCGCGCCCTTCTCTTCCCCTACTCCCCCTCCCCGTCCCCACACCCCGCCTCGTCCCGCCCTCACACACACACTCTCTCTTCTAGAAGCGACGAACACGAAGACCAGCATCAACAGCATCATCTCTCCCCATGATTGGCAAAGCATCTCACCTTCAACTCCGTCTAGATTGGGAGTGAGGGGAGGGGAGGAAAACTGAAGGGAAGGGAAGGGAAGGGAAGGGCGGGGAAGAAATCGCCGCAGCCTTCGTGTCCCTGTGCTTTGTAGGAAGAACGAGATGAAGAGAGCGGGAGAAGAAGAAGAACGAAAGGAGAAAAAGGCGGTGGGGGGTTGGGGGGGNGGGGGGGAGGGTGCGATGGGGAAGCAGAGACGGAGACAGAGACACACCGAGAGAGGTATATCTCGGCTTGCATCGCACGAAAAAGATACATGAATGGTAACTCATGAAAACGGAGAACAAAGAAAGAAGGAAAGATAGAGAAATAAGAGCTCCAGGAATCGCAAGGGCGAGACAGACCTCAAACCCAAACACCGACAACAAGCACAAATATGTATCGTCTCTTCCCTCCCAACAGCAACAGCCACTCATCGACTGCGCAAACCCACCTCACCGCTCTTCGCATGAAATCATAATACTGAAGGTACCCTACGTACCGGCAACCGAAACAGCACCAACGCCAGCATCAACAATCTCCCATGCCACGACTCGACTGGACTCGAAAATCCCACCTTCATCTCGTTCCACATCCTCCACGTTCTCGAAACCACCCACACACTTCTTCCCCTCCTCCTCTTCTCCCCCTTCCCCTCCCCCTTCCACACTCGCCCCATTCTTGAAAACCCCCCCGCACACACTTTTTCCCCCAACTGCCGCCACGACCAACGGCACACGTGTCTGCGAATAAGGGTAATGAGAACCGATAAGCAACAAGGACAAGACAACCATTACATTCTCCCCCCTGCCACAACCACAACCACAACCGCACACCTGCATCACAACTAACCATCACGGATAGCCGTTCAACGTCAACAATATAGTAATAAAAATTATAATTCTATCAACAGCCGTCTAGCGAGCTATACAAACATACACCAAGCCACCCACCAACCCAATTAGATAAACAAGAGCCTGTGAAAGCCATCGTCATCACAATCCTGACAACCACGCCCTCTTGCCATTAAGCATTAAGTAACGTAACCGCCACCATCTAAAGCGCAATCATGAATCCAAAATCCTAGCCAGGGTCGCTGTCATTCAGTCATGAATTAGCCACTCCCCTCCCCTCCCCTCCCCTCCCCTCCACTTCCCTCAACTCCCCTCCACTCTCCTTCACCCCCTTTCCACCCCACCACCCCCTTTCCCACCACAACCGGCATCTAAACCGCCAACGCCAACGCCAACAGCCTCTCGAAATTCGGCACCCCAAGCCCCGTGACCGGATCCCACCCTTCCGTCGCGTTCCAGCTCGCGTAGGGGATGATGCTGCCCCCGATGACGCGCGCGCCCGTCTGGCCGTTGATGCCGTTGCAGCCGACGCTCCGGCCGCCCGTAATGTCCGTGAGGCCCGCGTAGCCGGTGGCGTAGACTGTTGCCAAAACGGAGAAAGTCAGTAATCATCAATCGGCTGATTAAGGGTGTCGGTTTTGTTGGGGGGGGAAAGGGGAAAGGGGAAGATACGTACGGAACGGGTTGAGGAAGCCGAGGGCCGGCTTGCCCGCTTTGAAACGAGCGTCGTTGAGGAGGGCGATGACGGAGGAGAAGACGGGGACCGCGGCGGAGGTGCCGCCGGAGAGGGCGGCTTCCCCGTTGACGACGACGGCGTAGCTGTGGGACGAAAAGCCTGATAAGCATCGCTGGATTGCAAAAAAGGAAGGAATGGAAAGAAACGTACTCAGGGGTCACGCTATGCGCCGACACATCCGGAAACCCGCGATTGGCGAAGTTGGTGAAAGCGCTGAAGTAGTCTTTGGTGGCCGGGGTGATGTGGTCGTCTAGGTAGGTGGTCACCGCGCCGGCTTGGTACGCGGGGCGAGGGAAGTAGTTGCTGAAGCCGCCGGAGCCGGCGATCCAGGCGATCTCGGGTTCGATCGATTGAGTGCCGCCGACTGAGGTGATGTAGGGACACGTGCCTGGGAACTGAGGGGTGAATTGCGGCGTTTTTTTGCCGTCGTTGGATTGACAGGGTGCACCGACGCCTGGCGAGTGCATTAGCGGACGAGGCTCGGTCAGGATCGGGATGCAATGACACCGCCACAACACATGCACGTACCCGTGTCACCTGCAGATTCGAGCACGGAGATTCCTCTCAATCCTAGCTGGCCGATCATGTTGCAAACTCGCATGGCATACTTTTCTGGCACAGTCTGCACACTCGTGTTATTGATTGGCGAAATGAATCAACACCGGGCTACTTACCTGTTCGTCGTCTCCATAGGAATTGCTGATAACATTAGGTAGCGCACTGTTTGGCAGCGAAAGCAGGTACTGATAGTAATTGAGATAAGGCTCGTTTTCGTTATCTGCAGCAGTTGGCTCATCAACATTCGGGATGAAAGGCCTAGACAAACATCAGCATGCTATTCCACATCCTCAAAATCGGTTTCAGTGAGACAAACGGCGATCCTCCTGTGATGTAGCTGGTAATTGGAAGCGGGTGGCTGATTCCACTTATGTACTCGACATCGAGATCGGCTTCTCCATGGTTCTCATCGATGGCCTGATCATCGATACCTCCATTGATGAGCTCAACGGTAATTCTCTGTTGGGGAATACGTTGCGCTAATTGGAACAGAGAAAGATCCTGAGTGCGAACAGATTGATTCAGAAAACTTCCGAACCCGATCTTGCTACCGGACGTGGCGTCAGGGGTGTAGTTGATGTTGTATAACTCCTTGAGACAGGTTGGTGTGATCAAAGTTTTGCAACTGGGATCGATGGTATCGGTGGTGTTACCACTCGTAGTGCCGTTAGTGGTACTATTGGTAGTGCCATTGAATTGGCGAGCCGCAAGTTCTCCTACGTGGTGACCCACTTGCGGAGCTAGAACCTTGGGTGTTGGCATCTGAGGCACTGTCTTTCCAAAGTAGGTGGTAGGCGTGATGAGATCGATGTGGACCTGGAGGTCGTCCGGAATGGAGTATTCTGTAGTTCGCAGTTTCTGAATGCCGGAATTCTCATAGTAATTGAAGGTGGTACGGAGAAGGCTATTCGCTGTGCAAACTGTGGTGGAGAAATTCACGTTTGCGCCATCACTGTACGCATTTGTGATGCCGGCTCCTTCGAGCCATGCCAAAACAGCAGGACTCGCATCAGCTGATGGTGCGAGCATGGCAGCGACAGCGTCAGCGTCCATGTATTGGCCGTATGAGTCACTTCCAGGGGTAGAGACCGCCATAATCTTTGCATCTAATTGATCGAGATTCTGTTGCGCCAAGGCAATCTGTAAGACCATAGTATCTTCTTCAGCGGGAGCCCCGACTTGGTTCCATCCCGAAGGAACCGCGGCCAGTTGCTCATGAATAGCGGCGAAGGTTGGAGAAACGAGGGAGAGCCATAGGCTTACAGCCGGCCAATTGTGCTTAGTAAACATGCTGTAATGAAACGAATGTAAATGGTAGGAAGGAAGGAGGCGACGATAAGGATACTGGAGGTGGAGGATAGGAAGACAAGATGACAAGACATGGTGACAAGAGGATTTGAATGGTCTTTAACAAAGGATGCCAAGACACGTATCGCTCCTGCATGATGGAGAATTGTGCGCCATTTAGGAATCTGACTGCGTCTGACAGGCGGAGAGCAAGATGCCGGCGGCCAGAAGTGAGCATTAGTCGTGGCGGTCGCCCGCCCCGTTATTTCGGAGGTACGAGCGTAGGAAGTGGACCTGCCACGCATGACGGACTTGATCGGGCCAGCCATGTATATTTTCAATTTCTCATATTTTCTGGGGATCTCTAGCCTATCTGTCATACATATGCAGGGCAGCTGTCGTACTCTCTGACCAGTTTGGAAAGGTGTGCCTCTGCCTAAAATCCTGCCGAGACTGATTGGGCCCGAAAAGGAAGGTGGTTGGAACTAGCATGCTCCTTTTATGCGCCTTCGCTGCAAAGTCCGGCCGAAGCGAATGCCTGTCAGCGTAATCGTGCATGCTGAGATCCTAAGCGGTCCAATCCATGATTTTGGAGGCTGATGGTAAATGAGATGGCGTCAGAGCGCAGAGCTTGCTTCTGTTTATTATCTCTTGTTATTGTCCTTTGTCGCCATGCGCGGGGCGGGGATAAAAGTTTGCGCTGGGATCGAGTCATGATGGGTCCCGAACTCAACAGCGACAATATAGTTCAGTATGTAGGTACACCCAAATTTTTCATGAACGCAATGCAGGTGGTAATGGCAGCTGCGTCAAGCAACATTGTCACTGGGAAGTCGTCATCCATCAAGCCTGTCAGAAAGTTGCTCATATCTGCTCATTCCAAATACACCCCGAGCCGCCGTCCCGGAGCCTCGGTTTTGCGCCTGGCAGGATTTGCCGATCCCGCTCCGCCCCAGCCCTCTCCTCTGAGTACTCCGCTCCGAGCCGAGATCCTGTCTCGAGTTCTTGGCGACATTCTTTCCTCAGAAAGCCCGCCGCCTCTTTTTCTTTCCTATTGACGATGTTTCCATCTCAAAAAGACTGGTTCAAGTACTCGAGATCAAGATCTATCCTCCAACCTCGGAAAATAGATCGCCTGCTAAGGGAATTGGTAGTTGCCCCGAAGCAGCCACTTCAATTGGCTCGCTACAACACATGATGGCACTTTGGTGATCAACCCAGAGACGTCATTTAACCAGACACTGAATAGGGGCAAGTAGCCCCAAATTGGACGCAAATCAGGCGCAATACAGATGCAGATACAAGCGCATTGTCTGAGCAACCTTTCATTGAGGGCAAAATCCGGCGAAACTCAAGATCTCGGCGGTATTTTTTGACATCCAGTGCTCTTGGTACAGACCTTCGTGTCGGTTTCGGTTTGGGTGTTGTCCTGGTGGCCACAGATATTACCTAAGAGGCTTTTTAGAAGCGAGGCGCTGGCCGGGAGGCTTGAAGTCAACTTTACTTTCAACATCAGTCGTTCTTTGACTGCAGATCATCGATCTGGATGACATTAAATGAGGTTGCAAGTATTGCGTAGCGGAATCCTTGTAGTGTTACCTTGAAGCGATATGACTGTAGCGGTCGTCTCCGAGTCTGAGTGCGGTAGGCTTTGCGAGTCCAAATGCAAGCCTTCACTTTCACCTTGTCCACGCTACCTTCTCGCGCTTATCCATTACTTCTGAACCTCCTTCGACTGCCCAAGATCCATATCAGAGCATTACTACTCCGTAGCATAGGCAAAATCACCAACGACGTCTCGTGTGTGTTCTTACGCTGTCCTGTGGCCACGTTCGGGGTATGATGCTGATATCATAACAAATGTAGCAACTTCTTCCATTTCCACAGCAATCCCCAGCCGCCAAACACTGACGAGAGGCCCGTGAATATGATGAGTGGCCCATAAGTCGTTCCGTAACCGAAGCTTTCTACCGCACTCCTGCTTCCGGCCTTGAGTAGTGGTACGCCAGCTAGTCCACCACTCACATAGCCAATTCCCCTCGCACCATTCAGCAGACCATACAGCATTCCCGTGTCGATAGCCTCATTCCTTTGCGCGGCTTCGCGCTCCAGCTCATTGATGACGCCTCCCCAAGTCGCGCTGTAGCCTCCGGCAAAGAAGCCGAAGGTGATTGAGAACAGTACCAAAAGCGCCATGCTACCTTGCGACGTCAAGCCCCAGAGGAGGAAAGCGGATAGGGCGGAGCTGACGGCTGATATGGAAGTTACAGTCGTGGCCGAAAGTGTAAAGCGCTTGTTGTCGCTTAGATACCCGAAGAAGGACGAGGCGACAATGCCAGGGATGTTGAAAATGGTGAGCAAAAGGGTGGCCGAAGCCTGAGACAGCAAAGTCACTTCGTGGGCGTACGTGCTCAGATACGTCTGCGGAATGCCATATCCAGAGCTTTGAAATATGATGGCGACGCTGTAGATGTAGAAGGTCTGGTGTTTGAGGAAATTCCAGGGGATCTTCCGTGTCCGATGAGCGCTCGGGGACACGCTCGAGGGATGTGTCGGTATCAAGAAGATTGCGAAAATGCTGGTTCCGGCTGCAACAGCCGTCCATATTCTCAACGTTGTACGAAAGCCATAGCGATCGAGAAGGAATCGCAACAAAAACGGACAAGCAGAACCCACGATGTTTTTGCAGGACAGAACAACCCCATACGCCACAGCGCGATTGCTGGTTTTAAACCATTCGCCAAGCGACAGTGTCGTCGGGCTGTAGACGAGAGCGCATCCCAACGCTGCCATGACTCCCTGTGTCGCGACCAAATGCCAGACCTGAGTGCTGAAGGAGGACAGGAGGAAGCTGAGGCATGTAATCGCAGCGCCGCAAAGAGCTGCGGTCTGGCGTCTACGGGCCCACCGTCTAGTGAACAGTGCAAACAGGAAAGGCATAGAGAGGTACATGACGCCGTTGGAGGTTGTGCCGATGATACCGGTCACTTCTTGACTACCTTGCAGCGTCCAATTGCTGGAATAGTATTCTTGGAAGACGCCGTAGTTCATAGCGAAGCCTGCGTGTGTGAGTGGGATCGCAATCAGGATGTAGGACTTAACCTACCCCAGATTGGCAGCTGCAATATCGCAGAGCCAACGAGAACGCAAGCCCTTTTCCTACTTGATTCCCATGACCTTGAGCCGGACTGATCGACGATAGATGCATCCTGTTCGGTGTCGTGGGGCTCTTGCTCGCGGACGCCTGACGGTAGCGATTCGCGAAGAGAGATGCTCTCATTTCGTGTCATTGTGAATCAACTGGAGGTTGGATTGAATAGATAAAGTTGTCGGCCGGCCAGTGTGCGACGTCTTACTTATGAGGAATGACGTTCAGTAATCCAGTACAGGCACGTGCCCAATGATGTAAGGTAGGTATACGGAGTACCTAAGGTACCTACCTAGTGCTCGAGATTTAGGGCGCCGAGATTTGGTAGTCGATTAAATAAATCTTCAGCGATTCAGCATCCGCTTTTACTTTTCGTCAGAGAAAATTTATGATTAGTCGAGTAGAGTGACGCATAAGCCAAACTTCTGTGATTAAAGTCTTCATTACGAGTATTATTGTCGAGTCATATACGGAGTACAGGTGATTAAAAATACATTTTAACGACTTTCGCGGGCCCTCAGTGGCCAGTGCAGCCTTTATTCGATTTCGCGCACGGACGAGGAGCGTATACTTTCGAGTTTCGTCGCGTGGACATGCCCCAGGAGTCCTAGTAGCCAAAGTCAGTGTTGAAGTAAATAGACGGGTCACAGAGGGCCAAACGTATACGCGCCAAGCCCGCCAAGCGCGCTTTGGACGCGATATTTCTAAAAAAATTCTGCGTACCTATTCAGACCACCAGCAATTACACTACACAACAGGCAAAACCCTCACTCGCAATGCCACCACCCCCCCAACCCAGACCTCCCCCGCCAGCAACCCCCCTCCAACCCCCCGCCCCCTCCAACCCCGCAACGCCAAAACCCCCCTCCAACCCTCTCCGACCGTCCTCCCCAAACCTCTCAATCCACCCCATCACCCTCTCGACCCTCCCCGCCTACCGCCGGATCATCACCCTCCTCCTCCCGATACGCTACACGGAGCAATTCTACAAAGACTCCACCAGTGACCCCACGCCCTCCTCCCTCGCGCTGTGCGCCCTATGGCACGAGACGCCGCGGCCCGGCAAGCGGAAACTGGACTCCCTCGGCGACGCGACACCTTCGTCGACGGCAGTCGCCCGCGAGCCAGAAGCTAAGGTTGTAGGAGGCATACAATGCCGCCTTGAGCCCCTTCCTTGTCCACCAGCACCGAGCGCAAACCCTACCACCTCCTCAACCGCCCCACCAATACCATGCCAGCAGCCCCACAACCTCTACATCCAAACGCTCGCCGTACTATCTCCACACCGGCACCTCGGCGTCGCCACCGCGCTCCTGGACGCCATCATTTCCACCGCCCTGACGCACTACCCGCGGCAGAAGATAAACGTCAAGGAGATCTACGCGCATGTGTGGGAGGCGAATGAGGAGGCGTTGGATTGGTATGGGAAGAGGGGGTTCGAGGTCGGAGGGGAGGTGGTGCAGGGATATTATCGGAAACTGAGGCCGAGTGGGGCGAGGGTTGTGAGCAGGAAGGTTGGGGTGGGGGATTGGGTTGGAGTTGCGGGGGGCTGGGAGGGAGGTGTGGGGGAGATGGCGGAAGGTGTGGAGAGGGAGGGCGAGGGTGGAGTGGTGAGGAAGGAGGGGCATGGGGATGGGTGACTGGAGCTTGGGGGTGAGGGTACTCTTGTGGTATGCTTCGAGGTCACTTGAGTGCCTGTTTCCAGCCTGAGATATATTGCAATTGGAGATTTGGTGCTCTGGCGGTTAGAAGAGGAAGTACCTGTCTACCGTGGAATAGGTACAGTCACGTGAAGATGTATTCACGCCTCTTGGTCTTGGCCCTCGGTCCCGCAAGTCCCTCAAAACGCCTCTAGCCAGTGCGGGTGCGACTGAAACTGACTTTATCAGTCATTGCATCGCCGAGAACGGTAGTGGCAGCGGCCGAGCTCAAGCACGAAACAGAGCACACGATCTTGGTTTCATTACGAGCAGGATCAGGCGCGGTTTACGCTATGGGCTAGAGTGTGCATATGACGTGTGCAAGGTGTACGATGAGAGTCTCGTGTTTCATTTTTTAAACCTGGGCGGGATCAAATCCATCAAGTTCAGAAAATGCGATCGGCGGCAGCAAACCGTTTCTCCCCGCGTCAAGTCAGTCGCTACTTGTTCTTCCCATCCTCTTCCAACAACTTCTCCACTTCGGTCTGGAAGTGGTTCTTGAAGTCCCGGTCCGTCTTCCGAGGCTTCCAACCCAGACTCCGACTCAGCTCCGACTCTGTCCGTGCACTGTTCGCGCAGGGACGTTAGCTGTCAAGCTTGCGTTTCGAGACAGAAGAAAAAGCAACACGCTTACTTGGACGCGAAACCGAGCTCGGCAAGCAGGGTATCTCCACCGGTCCACCTTCCCGCCGCTTCTTCCAGACCGATACTTTTCACTTCCTCCGTCTTGCTGACACCGAGCGTGAACAGCGCATCGCCCAGCCCTTGTGCCAGCTCGAGCCAAGTGTGACGACCGTTCGCCGAGAAGTAGATCCCTTTCTCGCCGCTGGGCAGATCCTCCCCAGCGAGCAGCTTCTGCACAAGGATTTCGTACAAGTTCGCCACGTCGCCAATGTGCACATTGTCCCAGCTCGCTTTCCCCTGACCGATCACTTCGGCCTGTTTCGTTTTCAATGCCGCTTTGATCATGAAGGGTACTTGGATCGACTGCTGGTGGAAATGGCCTGTGCCGATGCCGTAGATCAAGGGCGACATGATGATGTAAGTCTTGACGCCCACTTCCAAGCCCGTCTCAACCACCGTGAGGTCGGTCTGTCGCTGGCCGTAGGGCTGTTTCTCATTGCGCATCTTCTCGTAGGAGTAGATGTCTTCTTTGTCGGAGAAGACGCGGTCTTCGATGTATTTGCCGGTGATGGGCTGATCGCCCAGGTTGGACGTGCCTGAGGTCTGTTTCAAGACCTTGTCAGTCCGGCCTCGCGATGGCATGCAAGCAGTGGCGTACGTGGATGTAGTACACATCTTTGCCCGTGCTCTTCTTCCTTCCTGCCAGGCCGAGGATCAGAGCTTTTGCCGATCCATCATGGTAGCCGGAGGCTGCATGAATAACCACTAGGTGTGCTTGTTGACATCATGGATCCTTCACGACGAGGATGCTAGGGAGGCCGCATACTGTCATAGCCACCGGCTATCTTTTCAATCTCGTCACTTGCATCGAGGTCACTGAAGAGCTCGACATTTATCCCTTTTTCGGACAACACTTTGGCTTTTGCCTCTCCCCGGACGAGACCTGAGATGATAGATTTCTGTAAAATATCGTTTTGGGAATTGACCAGGTCGGATAGCACGGCGCCTCCACTGCGAGGATGGGATCGGTGATCAGCAAGTGTTATTTGGGTATCATTGATTTCTTCTTGTCACCTACATATATCCCGTCGCACCCGTCACCAGAATCTTGAAGGAGGATGTCATGCCGTAATCCTATGCTAATATTCCCCGGAACGCTTATGAGCTCAACGTAGAATCTTTGGAAAGTGGTGAGATTGACCGTAACGTTCTGACAACGAAAAGCTTGTTCTCTCTATTCACAATGATCCCAATGCTTTGTGATTCTTTTTGGGTCCGCTGTACAGTATTGTAGTACCTCGCGCCAAAGATTACTCATCTGTGATTACTCATCGGTAATTTGTCATCTGTGATTGCTCATCTGTGATGTAATCACTCCGTCGTCATCCGACTGTCTCTACCACCAACAGCCAAGGACAGCTGTCCACTCAGGCGAGACGTTATCCGAAGTAATGCGCCAGTGCTGTACTCCATCTGAAGACAGTCCGCCGTGACTATACATCTTAGCCTGATAGCGCAGTCCTACCCCTTTCTGACTCCCAGAAATATGAAGAGGTGATTAACCACAAAAGCTAAGTATCCACTGCCTCCGCGAGATTCGCGCGCTATCTTTTGCCAGAAGTTCTTGTTATCCTCAGATGCCGGATCATCGAATGCGGCAACGATGTGAGACGTGACCAGTATGAGGAGCTTGTACCATTCTTACACTTGCTCTCGGAGACTCGGCAACCAATGGATCCGCGCCATGATCTTCTGTCAGTCGAATTTTCCGCCTTGAAGTGTCACAGATGGTATTTTACTAAGTAGACAGCATTTGTAGAAAAGGTAGTGCTGCAGCATGCTCACCATGGCCATGGAGCAGATGGCTTTATCCCTTGCTAATAATCTCAGCCTTACTATTCGCTTCGCTCATGGCGAATGGTCGTTGTACGATTATCCCTTGCTTACAGCAGTTGAGAATTCAAGGACTATTCACGTCCGCAATTCTGGATACATGACATTCATATCAACGAGTCTCCTCAACTTAAAAAGGAACTCAGCCCTATTGGCTGCGTTTTTCATGAGATCTGTCTGACCCGACCTTGCGTTCGCTGGAGGGGAGACTAGCCATGACGACCTGTCCCTCGGACCCATTCACGTGCAGGCATCCGCAGAGAATAGAGTTCAACGGACGCAGCTTTAGCGGAACTGGAGATGATCCAAAAAAAAAGACCCATCTTTCCTCGACACGTCCAGACTCATTCCGCAAGATCCGCCTTACCATCTGATCGAATCGAACCGAACTTCTCCACTCGCTTAACCCGCGTGCACTCGGCCGGAAGGGTCTGAAGTTGGAGGGCCGCAGAAAGGAGCCCGCGCCGACGCCTGCTGCAAGGCAGCCAATGACTGTTGGAGCAACGGCGCTGCTCTCTACAGTCTATACTTTCGAAGATGATATAAAGCCTTGATCACCGTCATGGCGATTGGAATCGCAGCGACTCAGACGCATGCTAAGCTCTTTTCAATAGTATACAACCCATGAGCTTTTCCATCCAGTTCCCAAATTGACATCGTCTCCAGCTTCATCGTAAGTTTCCTTCTTCCGGCTTCTGGCGCAGCTGCACCACCTGCGCTAGAGCTTGCTTGATGGCTCATCCTACAAACCGGAGGCTATAGCTTCTGGACATGTAATGTAGTTAGAAGCGAACGAAAGCGGAAAGATAGGGGGTGGACGGGTGGGCGAGAGCCTCTTGAATGACATTGTTGCATCATTGCTCTTGCCTCAGACATCGACAATTTGTTCGTTAAGCACAAGCCTTCTCGTGCGCTTACCGGGCCAAGATCTTAACATACTGTATGCATCAGCAAAAAAAAAAAAAAAAAAAAAAAAAAAAACCCTATCATGGGCGCGAATAAACCATGCAAAATGTCACGTCGATGAGGTTGCCGGAGGAGATGTGTGTCAAAGTTTTTTCAAAGCTGAGCATGATCTTAGTTATTCTGGCTGGCATGCTAATGTCCTCAAAAGCCTGGACTTGACAGTTCCCACTGCAGATGACGCCGGTGATGTCAGCTGCGCTGGCTACTTCGCATTCTTATCCTTATGCTTATGATGCTCCTCGACATGATTCTGGATGTGTCCGCTGTCCAGGAATTCCTTCATCTGCGCGATTTTCCCCTGTGAATTGAACCGCACCAAGTCCACCATTTCCAAATGGTACGGTTTGCCTGGAATGGGAACCGATCATGCAACGAATTAGAAAAAAAAGTAGCTTCCCGAGAAGACCAGCGCAGGCTTTCTCTCGCCGACATTTTCCAACTCACCGTATTTAGACGTGGCAGTGCACAGTGACTCCACGGCCGCCCAGGCTGACTCTCCGCCTCCAATCACACGGACGACCTCCAGCCTGATGGTCTCGACTTTCAGTCCCTCGGCGACGCGAGCGTAGATGCCCTCGTGGAAGGCTTCCATGGAGTTGTAATGACCGCCGACGTGGAAGTCTTGGCCCACAACGGTGACATCGATGGGGTCGGCGAGGTGGGTGTGGAAGATGTCGGGATGGTCGCGGTTGGCGAACATCTCTTCGATCTGGTAGGCATTTGGGTACGGAAGAGGCATGGTTGGGAGTTGATGACTGAAGTGGACTTATTTTGGGGGCGGGGAGGAAAGGTAGGATCTTTCTTGTTCTGCAAATGAGACAAGGGGCATAGAACCCCTATGTACCTCTGCCAACGTCTCGATTTTACCCCTCATCCTCTTTCCTTGCCCCACTCGGATGCGACATCATCGTAGACATCATCGTACGTCTGAGGCTGCGGGCTTGTCCGGCCGAACGTTCAATTCGCGGGGCGGTTGGGCACCACTGCGCGGGGTGGGTTTACACTTTTCCACTTTGGTAAGCTCTGTGGAAGGAGGGATGCAGGTTCGCCCGTAGACGATTGACTGAAATTATTATTATGTGAATAATCCAAAGAAAATCAGAGAACCCCAAAAAGAAAATTGATAGAATCTTGAGGCGTAGAAGTTTAAGACCAAAAAATTAAAAAGACGATGAGGTAAGTGTGCATGGCCCCTTCTTCACGAGCATATTCACGTAGAGGTTGACTTACGTCAAAAATTGCGAGCTAGACTTCGTCGGCGCGGATGATGAGTTTGTAGGTGGTGATGGCTACAAAGCATTAATGGACGGGGCCGTTGTTTGAGGCTCGGCCCGAACGAAGGCTCCAATAGATGGGGGATTTTTCGAACTATGTCGATCATAGCTGAAGAGCCATGTTGGAATCAGCCAATGAATGGCCTGCATTGCCAGCTGCAGACAACCGTTTTCTGGAACCTTCTAGGCTGCAGCGGTGTTTACCTTCCTTCGTTGCCTTGCTTTGGTATTCCAGGGCCATATGGCTAGGCAAACCAAATTAACCAAACCAAACCAATGGCTCTATAGCCATGTCTTCTCCCTACATAGTTCAGTAGCACTTACATAGCGTATAAATCATATATGTATAAGAAATCACTAAAACCACCTAGTAACTTATCACAATCTCAAAAAAAGCCAAGGCGTCGGACAGTAATCAATATGAGGGGGGATACAATCAGAGGCTGCTTATTGCATGCTTAGCTCTGGACCCTCTTTTCTCTGATGACATATATGTGGTGTTGACTTTGGAGTAAATCGTGGTATTGCTCGTTATTCCATGGCTTCAAGTGTTGAAATGCAGGAGCGGGCATTAAATATTGACTCCGGGCCTAAGGTATATTCTCAACACATGCTTATCTCCTCAGATCAAATTGACACTTCTCTTCGTGTATTTAACATCCTTCATCTCACTCTCCTCCAAGCATACATTCAATTTTTTACTCCTACCACTAGGTCTCCTCGAAGCTTACGTTCAATCTTTACTCCTACCACTATGTTTCCAAGTATGACGATGCAAACAGCTAGAAAACCTTTTCATAGTCTTAGGGCTCGGCAAAACAAGAAGAGATCTCATGCTTCTGCGATGAGGCACACCGAGATGGGTCGCTCGGAAGACTCAAAAAGCAACAGTGCGCCAAGTGCGGGCAGCTCTTCGGTATGCACACCCTTTTACCAAAGCGACAGTTGACGATAACTGATATTCTTTAGGCTCACCCAATATTAGTCGATGGTGTAGAGAGTCCAACCACACCAACGTTCCGGTTCATGGATCTTCCGCAAGAACTTCGCGAAAAAGTGTACGAAGGTCTGCTCTGTCCACAAGTAGACAGAACCAAACGCCCGCGACCGGTCAGTATGCATGACTATGGTCTACAACCCTCCATCCTACGTACATGCAAGCAAATCTGCGCAGAAGCTTCGAGGGTTCTGTACAATAAGAATGGCATCGCTTTGATCAGAGTGGACCCACAGGCATACCGAGTCTTCCTCAGCACTGGCAACACGATAAAAAGCAAATACGCCGAACCAAATCCGATCGCTAGGGTAGAATGCGGTAAAGTTGGGGGTGAGCCGGTGTTGACAATGGACATCTCTGTCCTTGATCAATATCGGAGGAAGCCAAAGCCGGTGACGCGCAAGCGGGCAAAAGCTAAATCTGCGCCAGAGGAGCCGTTTGTGTTTATCGGGTTTTTGTCGGCTCTTCCAAGACTTTATAGGTCGATCACCTCCTGTTTGTCACCAGAGACACTGCAGCTTGTGATCAACGTGGAGAGGCCACTCGGGTGGTCTTCGAAAATCCGACAGCAAATGCTATCAGACTATCTCGAATGCTGTTGCGAGGCGCGCGGACTCGGGCGCGCAGTCATCCTCACAAGCCCTCAGAACAGCGATATCGCAGCGAAGATGGCGGATCTTATGATGACGCCTTTCGATTCAGCCAGAGACGTCTTGAGCATAATATGTGCGTATGAATCACGTGCTATCAAACACATGGATGAGGAAAAGTGGAATGATGCACAAGATACTCTTCAAAACGCGCTGGATTTTTTTGACTGGGGCCGACATTATAGAAACCTTAAACAAGAGCTCGAAGAGAAGAAGATAGGTCTGCAGTGGAACTACATTTGGTGTTGCCTCGAAACTGGAAGCGGCGGCGACGTGCATCGCCTAATCCGCCCAATGTTTCAGCGCACCTCACAACATCCAACACCAGCCCAACAAACAGGTTATTGGGACCGGACAGAAGACGCACACTTCGCCATTGGGATGGCGTACGTGATCGACGGAGCTCTGAATTCTGCGACTCATAGCTTCCTGCAGGCTTTGCTCGCAATGCCAGGACATGTTAAAACCGTTAGAGCTATCAACGAGCTCGAGCAACGGGTCAAGTCCAGTTCGAAGCCGGAAGATGTGATCGCCAAATTGAACATCGATCGCGTACTGAGGGACATCCGGCTCCAAGCTTTCGGCCAGGATTACATAACATCGGTTCAAGAAGATAGAATTGTTAAGCGCTTCGTGGCTACGTTTGGCGATGCTGATAACATGTCACAAGGGTCTAATTCTTTGGTAAGTGAGATACAGATCCTGGCGTGTGTCAACATCAGGTCTGACTGTTGTTAGGTTGATCTCTCAATCATGGAGCCCTCAAGTGTCCAGGAGTCTTCCGAGGACGAGGACGACTACTGAGACTTCACGACAGCATGGAGGACCCTAGGAGGCATAATCATACTTTGCGGGCGAAGCTTATATGTCTGTGTCTCACGATCGATGATTTGGTTCAGACCTGGATATTGCGGCTTTAATCATTGCGTTGCCACCGTCGCGAAAAGGCTGTATCCAATAACGGCAAATTGATAAGATTTCGTCAATTAAGCACGCGATAACCACAGGCATATCCAAGATCAAGATTGCAGACCCCGAGTGAGCAGACAACTTGATATATCCGATCTTCTCCCCCAACTTGTAATTCAGTTCCCCTAACCTGCAGCCCATCCAATGGTCATGCGAAATTTCTTCAATTCATCAAGTGAGTCTCATAAAAATGTTTTCTTCGCCGTGGGTGGGTTAGTGCATTTCTCTCTCCATTTCGAGCTTGACCCAGAGCGTAGAGAACCTACAAGCAGATGTAGCAGTCGGAGACTATTATTCATAGCTATTCCTACTCTGATGCTGTAATACCGGTCGCATATTCGTTGTACACTGTTCGTTACGAAAGTCAGAGCTAGCTCAGCCCTGCGACCGATTCAGCCCTACGATCGGCTCAAGCCTACTTTAGGGTAGCGCTTCGCGCCAATTTACCTCACGGCTCTAGATAAAATAGGACCCATAAAATAAGAACTTAATGAATACCTAAAATGGGACTAGTTTCATCATCTGCACCATGCCGTTTCCCACCAAAGATGAGAAGCTGAGGTTTTTTATCCTTGCTCCTTCATCTCAGCAGTAGCCTGGGCTCCCAAATTTGAAGAGAAAAGCCAGAGTTACGCCTGTGTGGTTCACGAATAGAGCAAGATGTTGCCAACGACGGATCAGCTCGCATACCTCCTACAAGCCGTGGGCTACCGCACTGTCACAGGTTACCCATACCTATTAGTATATTCCCATCTTCTCGTCGCGGCTCTTTTCCCTATCTACACCGGTGCCCATGCTTCGCTTTCTCGCCCATCATCAGCGGCCAAGCCATCAAGGAAAACGAGGGAGCGAGATGATGACGACGATGAACCGGAAGAGCAAGAACAGACGATGGAGGGCCTCGGTCCTATTGATGCCCTTCTCCTACCTTTGCTCGCTGCGTTCAGCCTTACAAGCTTGTACTTTCTCATGAAATGGCTGGGAGATCCCACGCTGTTGAACAAGATCTTGAACTGGTATTTCGCTTTCTTTGGAGTCTGGGCTTTGGCTCGAATGATTAAAGATAGCATGTGCATCTTCACGTCCTTCGTTCTTCCCGAGACCCACGAGAAGGAATTCAATAACTCCGAGATTGCTAAGCAAGGAGAATCCAAGCTAACCTCGTCAACTTTGGTGGAGCAAAACTCACTGATGTCTAAACCGTCTTCCGCTCCATCGTTCTCATCTAAGGTCACAAACGCAATGCGGTCCCTTGGAAAATTACCATCACAACAGCTTGTTGTGCGTGTCTACATCCACAAGATGGCGCAAGGCCAATTCAAGATAGGTCCTCAGGACGTCACCAGTCTCTTCCTCGCCGTCGTGGCATCGCTTTACTTCAACATCATAGACAAACCGTGGTGGATGACCAATCTCTTTGGTTTCGCCTTGGCCTACAGCGCTCTCCAAGTCATGTCACCAACGACGTCATGGACAGGCACGCTGGTACTCGGCGGTCTATTTGTCTATGACATCTACTTTGTCTTCTTCACGCCTGTCATGGTTACTGTAGCTACTCAGCTCGAAATACCCGCTAAGCTCCTCTTTCCTTGGCCGAGGAGGCCCACAGATGACCCCACGAAGCAGCACTTATCTATGCTTGGCCTTGGAGATATCATCCTGCCTGGCATGATGATAGGATTTGCGTTGCGGTTTGATCTTTACCTGTTCTACTTACGCAAGCAAACCCAACGGACCATCAACGACCCGAAGAGCACCGCAGACTCTGCGAATGACTCAGCAAGCGAAGAGGCTGTCGGTTCTAAGGTCACAAAAGCGATGTGGCATCCTGCAACCGGTGGCTGGGGCGAGCGCTTTTGGACTTCGAAGAATGTCATCCTCAGCTCAAAGAAATTCCAAGGTGTGCTCTTTCCTAAAACGTACTTCCGCGCAAGCTTCATCGGATACGTCTTCGGTATGCTATGCACCATGGGCGTCATGAATATCTACGGTCAGGCCCAACCTGCTCTCTTATACCTTGTTCCTGGTGTTCTGGGCTGCCTTTGGGGCACTGCTCTTCTCAAAGGCGACATCAAAACGCTGTGGGCATTCGACGAATCCGAAAACGGCCAAGAACAGATCACGGCAAGCAAAAGCGAGAAGCAAGATAGCGCCGGGAAACCAGCTTCTTGGATGGACCTTGACTGGAAGAGCATGTTCTCTTCCCAGAGGACGTTGGGCCAGTCCGGAAAGCCAATGGAGTCTATCAAAAGCAAGGATACTGGTAATGCGGTTGACAGAGTCAGCGACGGCGGCCGCAAAGAAGACAAAGCAAAACGGTCCTTCGATCGAGATCGCAAGAACGAGCTCATCTTCATCTCGGTCAACTTTCCCAAAACGGCACCCGCGAAATCTTCGGAAAAGGCGTCAACTTCGGAGCAGGCAAGCTCGTCACCAAACGTTGGGCACCGGACTCGTGTGAAGACGGAGGCGGAGGAAAACGATGACGATGGGCTCGGGGAAACATATTGAGGCAACAGAGCCAAGTCCTTGCTTTGGCCGTGGTTGAGCGCTCTGTGCCGGCAGTTACCTAGACCTGCTAGAGCACCAGCAAGTCACACAATATGCTACCACATAATATAGACAAAAAAGCTTGAAGGGAGAAATGAGATGGATCTGAATCTTGGCTTTGCATAGCGTTGGAGCCTTGCATATAGACTGCGGATCAAGGACTGTGGTGTAAGACACCGATCGATTGATTGTAGACCAGCATTAGGCGCTCAGCATATCAGATAGCCCACAACAGTGAAAAAGACGACCTCGCAGCGAACCTTCTCAAACTCCAGCGCTATGCATACACGCGTACTAGCAACCCCTCAATACCTTCCCCACCTCAACCCATCCCCAACACACCCATCCACTCCTCCCTCCTCTTCGCCGCCAACCCGACCAGCTCCCTAATCTCCGCAACCCCAGCCCCCGCGCCCCCACTCTTCTCGATCCCCACGACCCTCCCCCCACCCCCAACAACCACCGTGCCCTCCTCCCTACACAAACCCTCCTCGAACCCGTCCATATCAACCAACACCCACTTCCCCTTCCCCTTCCCCTTCTCCATCCCTCCCCCGCCCACACCCATCCCCATCCCATCCTCCTCCAAAACCCCAAAACTCAACGGCACCGGGACCTCCCCCATCTCCAACCCCGCCGCCTCCCCCAGCTCATCCGAGCACAGCACCATCTCCCGCTCCGCATCCCACCACGCCCTCGGCAACCGCGTATCCCTCAGCGCAGCCAAGATCGCCAACCACGCGGCGTCGAACGCGTTGCCGTCGAGCGAGATGAACAGGACGTCGATGTACAGCACCCAGAACGCCTTCACTTCCGCCTTCGCCATGCCCTCCTCGTCTTCCTCTTCCCTTGCGCCCATCTCGTACATTGCCCCGCCCATGCTCGGAATCCCGGATACAGTGGCGGCGGCGGTGGCGGTCTCTTCAGGAGGGCGGAACCAGATGCGTAAGGGATCGATGCCGAGCGTGTGGGTTGTGTGTAGGAGGGTCAGGAGGCGCTGGGTGAGTGTTTGCGCGAGGGGGCTGGGGGGACCGCCGGGGAGGTGGGCGGGAGAGCAGCCGGTTGCGAGTTCGAGGTTTGGGACTAGGAGGTTCAGGCGGGCCATTTCGTCTGCGTCTTCTCTCTTTCTCTTCCTTCTCCGTTCTTCTTCCTCCTCCTCTTCCCCCTCACCCCCATTCTTCAAATCCTCCCTCGCCTGATAATCCGCCACATCCTCCACCTTCAATATCTCCCCCCTCACCCCGCACACCACGGCCGTATCGCCGCATCTTACCACCGCGCTGCCATTCGCGTGGGTCAGGCTTCCGGTGTTGCACGTCGGGACGCGCGTCTGCGTCGGGGTGCGGCCGGAGGGTCGGAGGGGGCCATTGGGGTTGGAGAGGTGCGCGGAGAGGAAGGAGGCGGGGGCGAGTTTGGCGTAGGTGAGGCCGGGGAAGGTGAGGGGTTGGGGGTTGCTGTTGACTGTCATTGGGGCGGTGGGTGGGGTTGGGCGACCCAGGGGGGGTTGATGGCTCGGATGGGTTGGCTCGTGGGTTTTTTTTTGTAGGTGAAGCTTATCGATAAGGAATTCATAAACGTAGAGCTGATCGACTGTGGGGATTTGCGATTAGACAACAAAAGTCCAGCCGCCGTCTCATACTCATACTCATGCAGCGTCTCATCAGACAGACAGTGACTTCGACTTCTCAATTGACAGGAACGAAATTAGTTGTACCTTATGTGAGCCAGAGTCAGGCTTCCAAGGTCAAAAGAACCATCCACCACACTTCCTCCTCCCCCAACATGGCAGACATCACGCCCATCCAGACCAAAGAAGCCTGCCCTGGTATACTCCCCCTTCCATCCCATCTCATCTTTACCCCTCCATTCCCGAACCCCCAGTTGACAACCCCCGCACCCACCCAGTAGCCGGCCCCTACTCCCAAGCCATCCTAACCCCGCACGCAATCTACGTCTCGGGCCAACTCCCCGCCCTCCCCGACGGGACCCTGCCCCCCGGCACCATCGCGTACAAAGCCTCCCTCTGCATCAAGAATATCCACGCGATCCTGACCGCAGCCGGCAGCGACCTGGGCAAAGTCGTCAAGATGACGGTGTTCCTGACGGACATGGCGGATTTCGCCGAGGTGAACCGGGAGTACGAGCTGCACTTCCGGGACACGAAGCCGGCGCGGAGCTGCGTGGCCGTGAAGGAGCTGCCGAAGGGGGTGTCGGTGGAGATGGAGTGTGTGGCTTTGCCTTGAGGGGGGTGGGGGCTTTTGTGGTGGGAGGTGGGGGGAGGGGAAAGCTTTGAGGGGACGGTGATGCCCGCGCGAGGGCTGTGGTGATGTGCATGGGAGGGGTCTCTTGGACTTTTGTAGCCCTGTGCTGTAGAACGGCGGGTATGTAAGAGCTGCACGTTACGCTCACGTTGCAACAGAGCGTCTTGTCTAGCCTCGAGGTACAGTCTGTTTCAATGGACGTAGCAACCAGCGGTGATTTAGGATCGTGGACCCATTTCAAGCCTACGAGCGGAGAAGGGCTTGGTATCTTCTGATTGTACCGAGAGTTGAATGACTTTGGAAGTATCAACCTCTCTGCGTTTCCAATTTCGTCTTTCGCTGGTGTCGCAAGGATTGCAAGATTCATCTACCTTAAAAAGACAATTTGTTCTTTTGTCCTAACCCCCAAGCCAATCCTCTTATCCTCTCACCCTGAAATCAACAACATCTACTCGCAAAGCCGTTTTAGATGTGTCTTAACAATCATAGATATCCTTATTACCGATTTGTCACGATCAGCAGTTTAGTTCACGAATTGATATCAAAATAATCATCAAGCTCCAAACTATCCTAGCTAGAGATGCGTCGTGTTACAACCATCAGTCTCCTTCTTCCGCAGCGAACGACACCTCCATCTCAAGCCCTGCCCTGCGTCCATTCCATCCAACCTACTGGTTACAAGGACAACCCCTCCAATCATCGCCTTTGGCCATCGCAGCGACACTGCCAATACAGCTCCCAAAGTTTCCAGGCCCCGGGAGGACAGGGTTGAGCTCACACCTCTGGTCCCCACACGAAGGTGGCACGGCCGGGCATTTGGAAGTTTCGCAGCTGCACGCATTGCCGCAGTTGCCCAGGTTGCCCGACGTGGTCGTCGCGTTTCCCGCCACGAAAGTGAGCACCTGGGCGACGCACACGGGGCCCAGGCTCATGCAGTACTCTTGCATGGACTTGTACTTGGGCGTTGGCCAGGTGAAGGCGGTGCCGGTCTTGGGATTCTTGTTGGCGCAGACGGCATCCTGGGCGTGGATAATTAGTGAGGGGAGGAGTGGAGATTGGGATGTAGCTTGGGGGCACCAACGTTTGGGCCTGGGCTAGAAGTAGCAGGTTCAGTGGGTGGCACGATACCGCACGTCGAGCCGCCAAGGTCACATTCATATTCCAGGTTGCAACCAACGGAGTCCCCACATGTGAGGCCATAGGGACACAGAGAATAGTCATTACAGTAGCCCAATCGGTCGCATGTTGATCCGTCGGGGCAAATCAATCCATCGTTTGGACTGGACTGTCGTGCTGCCAGATTATCAACCTGGAGGCTGGGATCCCCGATGTGTGGCGCTGACGCTGGACTGCTCGCTGTTGGGAGTGCTAGGGTGACGACGGCGAGAAAGGTGTACGTGATGCTGCGCATTGTGGTTTGAGACAGAGGAGGTAATAGATAGTCAAGCTGATCAGATAAAGTGGCAGTGTTGCAGGTGATAATGCTGAAGCATCGATGGAAACGCCAGGAGGGTGGAAGTAATATAGACAGCAAAGAAATTTGGTCACACTGCGCTTGGAAAAGCCTCCTGCCGACGCGCAGGGGCGAGTTGCTGTTTGGCCCTAACAAAGAGGGCTCATGTTTGGGCCCTCGCGCTTTTAGACCACCTTGTGTACCTAGGGTCAGTTGGCACGACGATGCGCATTTGCGACATGAATAGGGGGACAACGTCAATTGTAGTAAGTTGGAAACGTGGTGAAACAGCCGACTCGGAAATTTATTTCTGTAACGTCTCAGTCCCGGGTGAAAATGGTGCGGCCTGTACTGTATGCGCGTATATATGGGAACATATAGGCAACCGTGGCGCGACTTAGGTGAACTCCAAGCGGGAACTAAGAGTTCTGCGACCGTGGTCGGATTCAGTAATAGTTCGATTCCTAATGGCGCGAGTGTAATGGTCGTGATGATGCGGTCGCATTCTCTCCGTTCGAGGAACCCTTGACAGGGATAAGAAAAGATTTACCTTTAAATAGCTGGAGACACCGTCTTCTCAGAGCAACATGAGCTATTCACAGTCGAGTTTGTTGCAATGAAGTACAAAAACATGAGGATGATTTTATATTGATACAGTGTGTTGATAAACAGAAAGTGTTGAAACATTTAACTGAGGCAAGTGATCAGACATGCCCGAGGAGCCCGGAGGTCGCCGCTTGCACTGATAAGCAAATAGGCTGAGTGGCCAGGCGCACATAGAAGAAAGCTGTTCCATGGATGTCACAACATCAACGCCCGCTTTCATAAGATCTTGCGCCGTTGACTGGGAGTTGTCAAGAATGCAGCGCACAAACTCGTCGTAAAGGCATGCAGTTTGCTTGTTCGGGTGAGAGATAGCGCTGCCGTGACGCGGTGGAGCGAAAAATTGGCAGATGAGGATTGACTCTGGCTCAGGCTTGATAGCACTCACCGTGTGGGATGGCAAGATTTGTGGTCCCTCTTGGAAGAGCGAAGTTGTATGCGACAGATTCTGCGATTATGACGATGCTTGTTGGAAATGATATCGCCATCAGAGTACGTGCACGCATACCCACCGGCGGGAGACACAGCTCTGGATGAACTAACCAGGCAACGACCCAACCAACTCGCTACAAACGCCATCCATTCATCTTCTGACGGCAAACACCGGCTGGATCTTTAAGTTGTGGAGGTGGAGCCCGGCAAGCTCTTCGCCCAGCTCTTCGCCCAGCACTCTGCTAGCCTTCTTAATCAGTGAATACAGAGTCTCGTTGCCGTTGAACTTCCTATCCCCAGAGTCAAAGCCGCCACGGTCGTGATCCCAGAGAAAAACTCCTCCCTGTGTGCTCTCAAACTCCTACCGCCGCTGCAAGTTCCCGCCGTTTTCCACGGCCCGCAGATCCGGCTGCGCGTCGACGACAACAAGTAAAACTTCTAGAGAGAAGTAGTACTTAAATATCTCGGATAGAGTGGCGACATCAGTCTGAGACAGCGCATCCTGGAACAGCGCTTCGGGCACGGCGATGCGCGCGAGATCCGGTGCTATGTTGACGTCCCGTTCGCAGAGATCCGGTTCCGATCGCCGATCGTCCGCCTCCCAGAGGAAGTTGCTCCATTTGTCAGGCGACACGTATAGCGCATCCTGCGTTGGGTCGTATGCGCGTACGAAGAAGGCCGGATTCTGTCCATTCTTGCCAGAACGTACCTCGATGCCCTGCTCGCGAATCCAGGCTAGGGCGATGGCACGGGACTCGCGGTTGACGAAGACTAGCGGTATCTCAAATTGGGCATCATCTAATAAATCGTGGCGGAACTCGAAGTTCAGCATTTGCTCCTCATTTTCGGGATCGTAAAACTTGTCGGATTCCGATAGCTGTCCGGGGCACCAACACCCCTTTTTGTAGAAAAACAAGGCCGGCCCGACGTTGTCGGGCAGGGCGTCACGCCATATCTGGTCAGGTAGCTCTTGAGGGAGGCCCGAGAAGAGAGTAAATGTAGAAGGGTAAACTGCAGTTACTGCCATGGTCTTTGTGTAGCTTTGTGCGGCTGCGTGAACAGTATGGAATTGGGAGAGTCCTTGACGAGTGATAGAATCCAGTGGGGCATTTACGTGATTTGGCTTGGTGCAGTGCCCGCCCTGCTTAAATCTCCGAGTTCTGCCTGTTTGAAGTACTCTTGTACCAATCTACCAATCTATTGAGTCATACTTCTGACTCTGGTTCTCGCTACCTTAACCTCGACTGTCGATAACGCGAGGCCTTCGCTGCTAAGCCTTCAGCAAATTTCCGAGTTCTGCCGGTTTCAAGTACTCTTGTATCAAGCTATGAAGCAATGTTCCCAACGGCTTCCGTCGACCGCCCTCTGCTAAGACTCAACCCACTTTTGCAGGCGGCGCATGCGCTAGGTACCGGGCTCCCGGAAGCGCTTCGTAGCTCCCCTGCAGATCGCCGCTACGGGGGCGGTTTTATTGCGCCGCACTCCGTAGGAAGACCTGAGTATAGCATTATTGCAGGGAGATCCACAGCAACTTCACGGATGAGATACGTAAGTCGTATACGAATGCAAGAATACAAGTACCATAGTTCTCTTACCCCCATCATATGGGCAAATTTTCGCCAATATCATAGTCTTTCCCATGTACAAGTTATTGTTCCTCCTCTTCACGATCAAAGTTTGTAAATTCCCCTTCAAATTTCCAGCGGTGGAGAGTATTGGGACGATTCCGTGAGATGGATGTTTGAAACGTTGATAGGGTGTGTATTGGACCTTGATCTGAGGCCCGTTTGAATCCAATTGATCTGGGGAGATGTCCAGATTGGGTTTGGCATGCGAATCAGGAATATACCGATGCGATCTGTTGAAACTCTTATCAATGCTCCTATGGATGACATGCCATATTCATGCATCGTGGCTATCATTTTATCAGGAAGATTTCTACCTTCGAGATGGGTGTACCAGTATTTCGAGTACGTATGTTACCCATTAATTCATTACATCGTTAAGAGATTACAGTCCACTGAGACTGTGCAGCAGTTTCAGCCTCATATCTGTCGTGGTCTCCTTCCCATCTTGAATACCATAACATCTGCCCTGGCTGTCCCCCTCCTCGCACCGTCGGCTGTTGATGACCCGGAGCAATGCCGGCGTCGCTTCCGAAGATCGCTCAATGATGAGGCGGTCCTTATGAAGGAAGGAGGATGATATTGTCTAGATGATACTTGAGCATAAGGATTGTTTCATGTTAAGATGATCGCATGTGACGTGAGCGTTGTTTTGAAGGGACCGTAGGATGAGAGTGCTCCGAGAAGTGCACGCTTTGGACCGGAGAGTTATTTGAGAAGGGGGGCGGATTAGAGGAAGGAAGAAATCGCAGGATATAAGAACCACTCCAAGACCCATTGTAAGGACCTTCGACAGAGAACTCACAAGACCTCCCTGCAAGAACACTACCAAGAACATCCGCAAGACTATCCCCAAGAACCTACCGCACCAATCCCAAGGCAAACCCAAAGCGAAGCTACTGCTTGTGAAGCAACTCACAGATTCGCGATCTAGAATTTTGTGATTGGCGTTCCTCTTACTGGCAGCCAACGTTTTCGCCGCGCGAAGCAATTACAGCGCAAAGTACAAGGACGGGGACAAGATTTCGCGTACTTCCAAGAACGGCAACGTCCCAGACGACAGGGAGCAACTCATCCTGGACGACATGGCTTTCACCGCAGTCCGCAAGGGGACCTATTCTCAGAGCTTCCTCACGTACACTGGCTTTCTTTCTTCGACCTTAAATATCTTGAAGACTCGGAGGCTCCCTGATCACATTTTGAAACAGGTCGACCCCACTTTGAAGAGGAACGCCTTGGACCTCTGGCCTTCTTGACCATCACAGACTAAGTCCCACGTCATCAGAACAGCCTCATACGCTGCCAGTGCATTTTACTATCGCTACGCGTGTGGAAATCGGACATAAGTCAGCTTCCCAGAGCTTGTGCTGGTTATTGAGATCCGTGATTTCTGCACCTTGAGAACCCTGGATATGTAAGGCTCCGATGCTTGTAGCTTTTGGGAAGATTACATTTCGGACGCTTTGCAAGATTCGGAGAAGTCAACGTACAAGACGGCAACGGTGAGTGCGGCGGGTGTATCACCGATGAGCATCAAGTTAAACACGAGAGCATCATAATGACGTAAAGTACACAGCACGATCGATACGCATAACAAAACCCTTGTACCCGCTCATGTCGCGCAGCAATGATCCATCCACGGCGTGTGCAGGCCTCGGCTTTACCTGCCGTCGCTGGCTAAACATCCTGGTCTTAAAACGCCTGCTGTTTGTTGGCAGAACAGTCTTGAGGACCCCGAACGTATCCAGCTTCTAACTTAGCGTAATCCCGAGATTCCGTTGTGGTACCATTGCTGCGAAGCGACGAAAAGGATAACATAGCGCGCAGACTTGAAAATGTGTGCTTGGCTGAAGTATCTGTGAAGATAGGCCGAAGCAAAGGGAGGCAGGCGCCTACAACACCTAGTGACGATTCGACCATGGGCCAGTAAACAATTGGTGTGAGAACAGCTATTATACGATACGATAAGTGAGACTGCGGCTTTTGGGAAGCATTAAGTACATACATGTCAGATCCTCGCCTCCCACGGCGCTGTCTGGAAGTGATTAAGTTTCAGCATACTGCGAGACTGTCTTTAGAGGACGGACCGGAATAGGAGACGCGTACCATGAAAAATTCTGTAAAAGACTACAAGCTTCGCAATCCCTGCACAAACAACGCTAATGGCTGTAAGTATACTGAAGAGCATCCAGAAAGGGCACTCACAGTGCTCCTAGTTGCAATAAAAGGACCACTGAAACTTTTCGCTTTCGAGACATCTGAAGTCTCCAGATCTAATCTTGATCAGCCACGATTCAAAATGACCGGAAGCTTCACATACCCAAGGTAGGGGCATTGAAAGAATCAAAACGTCCGTGAAAATGTCAGACCAAGCTTGCGCCAAGTACATCATTATTGTGTCGACACAAGCGCCTGGAGCAGAATTCAAGCTACTCCAATTTTCTGATATGGGTAAACACTGTAGCAGGTTGGCTGCAAAGAATGCGATAGTCCATATAACTGTCAGACCAATCATGGCTGCCGAGATGATGGAAAAAGTCCTCGACACGAAGATACTGTCTCGGAGATTAGTTTCCCCGGGTATTGCATGATGAGATTTCTCAACTATAATACCTTCGATAGAACAGTATCACCGCAAGTTTGGTGAGTCCAAATGTGACAGTCTGTGTTAGTTGCGAGATGTAGATGATCTGCGAGATATCTAGGTTAGTAACACCAGATACAACATTACCGGCGCTTCGGAGTTTTATGGCTCACTTTGAAAAGTATTTCCATACGGCCATCGAATACTGGTATACCATCAGGAGTAAATTGGGTATGTCTACCAAGGCCTCCAACTGCAGCACCTGTACATTGGGAATCAACAATTGTACGGTATCCGCTTGGTAAGAGATACTTACCGACGAACATGCAAATCCCTGTGCCGATGGTAGAGACCTTCAGAGATACATCCGTAAGTCTACCCGCCTTGAGATCGATCTTAAAAGGGGACGTGTCACCATCGCAAGCACCACTAGATAGTCGTCCCACGAGGGACAGATCTTCTTTATTCGTCGTGCGTAAAATCTTAGCATAACAGCCACGATTGCCAAGAGAGTCAACACAGCTGCCAAAGCATACATCTTTCCCGGAGATTCTTCCATGGTCCGGTTGCAGGATGGGTAACGGCGAGACTTTCTGTGAAGGTACGAGACGGATCCTATGATTTAAAAATTGGGAGGAACCTAGATGTCTTATCTTGAAGGCGTCAAGACGTAGGAAGGCAAAGGGGAAACCAGAAAAGCCAGAGACGGAAAGATAATCTTTTTACATGGGCCGCATCCTCTCATCGCGCTACCTCGGCAAGTACCACAGGCGCTATGAATGTTTTCACACTGATATCACCTACCGAGACCTAGACCGGAATGAGCAGAGATGCGAGGCATATTTTTGGACGCATGTCAGACTCAGGTATGCCTCATGTTTCCCCTGATGAAGGTTGGCATGCAGATAAAGACTCCATTTTCTAAAAACGAGCTGAAGGCATAAGCAATCACTCGGTCGCTTATGGAAGGCTCCGTGCTTCAATGCAATTGAGGAGAAGAGTGATCTGACTGTGACCATACCTTAAGGTAGTTACGAAGAGATTCTATCTGACTGCAGGATTTGATTGGGGCTGTGCGGGAATTTTGAAATTTCGTGGTCAGCCGACTTTCGCATACCGAGGGGTAGAGTACGTGCCTGGTGCGATGCCTAAGGGTGATGCATCGAGATTTGGCTGGAATGCAACGCATCGTCTTGGCCCAGAGGCTGGGCTTCCAGCAGTTGCAGCGAATGACCTGAGCGAGAGGACTACGGCTGAGGAGAGTAAGTCCGCGCTGAGTAAGATTGAATAGTCAAAAAGACCGCATTGAGCCGCTCCACTAGAATACTCTGGGATGTCATGTCGTCGGAACAGCAAACCCTATCATGGGTGAAGTCGAGAGTGTATTTCTTTTTCAGCGTGAATCAGCACCTAAACAGTTCCTCCGTTAACTGTTCGTATTCTGCTGAACGTCAATCGTCAGCAGCCGTCGCTGATTCCAAAGTCTTGGCATTGTCATACACTCCGTTGACTTGGCACCGGAGCTGAGACAACGCCTCCTTAAAGTGGAGCCCAAAGCGTTATTCAGGTGTCGACCTCGCGCCATTATCGCCGCTACTGCAGTGTCATGTCCCCGCTTTCGTCAATCTCTATACAATGAAACGTTATCACAGCCTCACAAAGTTCGGGTCCGATACTTCAGCCCCCAATCTTGGCTATTTGGGATGCATTACATCTGTCTAAATACCTGAGACGCACTACATAGGGGCAAATAGTATACTGAAAGGCTGTTATTGATCGAGGAAGACTTCCCGAGGTATCCGTCCTTTAAGTCAGAGCATTCATTTATATAAGAAGAGACCGCACATCATTTTCAGCATTCCGACAGCATCTCGACAAAGTTCTTGATTCCCATTGAAGCCTTAATACACCAGGTTAAGCCCAACCTCATTTCACGAAACCCAAATTCCATCCGCCAACCATGCGTTTCTTCTACTATCTTCCATCGCTATCCCTTTTCATTGTGTCAATAGCCACCCTACCAGTCCCAGACTCTCCAAAGGGTACGTCATTCTGTATATGGCCATCTTGGCACTCAAGTTAACATGATCTTCGAGGGGGCATTTGTACTTACAAGCACCAATGTGGTTCCGAAGAGAACGCGGTCGCAGACCTGCCAGACCCCAGCATGGCCACTTTCTAAACCCGTCAGATCGTCGATACAGCATCCAAGCCCTCCGAATGATCTCAGCAGATCCTTCACCAATTTTCAAAATGCGAATTGCATCGATGGGAAAGTGGTGTCAGGCCAAGTTGGAGCAGCGCATCACAGGCGTTTACCGCATGAGGCCTCCAGCGCAATCTTTGCGGTAGCGGACTGAGTGGATGCGGTATCGATTGGGCTATGAGACGTGTTTGACTAGGGGTTGCTGTACACCATATATGTCTTAATTAGCGGTGGTCTCACAAACATTGGCTTTCCAACGTCAATCACTCTTGCGCCACACTGGTGGTGTATATATTTCTTTTGGCCTTATGTCATACCTATGAACTCAATGCACGCTCATAGGGCTGCAATGCTCGTCCCATGAGCAAAGCCCCGCCAATCGCTTATACCCTCCCATTAACATATATTCACACTCATGTCAGTGTGTTCGCTTATTGTCTAGCCTTCCATGCATACTTCATCATAGTGACTCATGATTGCTCAACCAATCACTCATGTAGCTAGTCAATAGTCGTCCCCATCGGCCGTCTTTACGGCTGATGGCCCCCTAGCTAGATTTTCTGCGTATCATCCTTCACCACTGCTGTGCCGTGCTGAGACATCACAAAATTCATAGAGAAAGATTCTCTTCTGACACCTCCAGCACTGATACAGCACTGAAAATCTACCCTGCTGATCCTTTCTACCTCTATGTATACTCGAGGGCCGTCTCTTCCTATAAAGATATCCAAACACAATACCCTCTTTACCTGACCATGTTCTTCACATCCACTCGCATTTCTTCTTTCTTTGCCTTGTGGATCCTGTCTCATGCGGAACCGTCGCAAGAATCAGACATCGGGGACTTGTCACGGTCTTCGAAAATGCTCATGTACATAAAATGACTCCTCGAATCATGTTGAGACCCCCCGGACTACGAGGACTCGGCGAGATTACGTGGTGCCTAATTGTTATGAAGCACGAGGGAAAATCATAGCGACGCTTCTCTGCAGGATGATAGGCTCTCGATATGGACGATGGTTTTTCGGAACAGGGCATTGAGATTGTTTCATGAAATCTATTCAGCGCAAACTAGGTCTTTCGCGTCAAAGCTAAGAGCGAGAAGACGACGTACTATCTAAAAATCCAAAATGTCGCGAACATCAAAAGACTTTGTTACCATGTATCGTGATTGGAGGCCGTAATATTTGACCAGGACCACAAGCACGCCCCGACGTTGGGCCTTCTCCGACCACCGGAGTATCTGTCCGTTGCCCAAGACAGACTCTTGTCTCACAGAGCCCCTGCAACATCGCTGCTCTGAAAATTGCGCTAGTCAAGGTTTACTCCTTGAGTATCGACCAGGGGAACGTCTTGGAAAGAGTTTCGAGGTACCTCCGAGTGGCCATGTGCCCGTTCTCCTTGGCGAGTTGCATAGCTCTCTCATACTCAGAGCCGTGGAAGTTGGCACCAGCGTTGAAAAGTAGCCTCAGCATATCGATGCGGCCATGCTCTGCAGCCCCTTCGAGGGCCGTTCTCCCGTCAAATTTTGCACCTGGTGCATTGACTTCGGCGCCATGTTCCAGAAGCAGTTCCGCAATGCCGATGAAGCCTCGAAATACGGCAAGTTGTAAGGCAGTAGCCCCTCCCGACCTCGCGGGCTGGGCATTCACGAGCGCACCACTATCGATTAGATACTGTGCGATCCGAAAATTACCTTTCTCAGCTGCGTTCTGCAGCGGAGTCCGTTTGACTCCTCTCGTTGCAGGCCAATTGACATCAGCTCCAATGTCAATCAACAGCTGCACCTTTTGAATGTTGTTTGTTCCGATGGCTGCTAAAAGAGCTGTCTTTTTGTGGTACATTTCGACTCCAAATCCTTGAACGACACTGTTGGGATTACCGCTGGCGTTCAGAAGTCTCTCAGTGACTGTTAGACTTGTGGCGTGCTCAGTCTTGATTGCAGTCCCTAAAGGGGTGAGATGTCCATCCATCTCCGAGGGGTCAAGTCGTTTAAAGTTCCAAGGTGCTTGACCAGCTCTATCAAAGGAATTGGCATCGATTTTCGCCTTGAGAAAAAGTTCGATGATTGGGATATTTTGTTCTCGAATCGCTTTTTGAAAGGCGCGGCAACCGTATCCTTTCTTTCCATGAGGGTAGCGTTCTTTGAATGCTCTAAGAAGCTTCTTAATCATCGGCGTGCCATGCGACAGAGCTTGAAGTAGTGCCAGAGAATCGCCTGGATCGGCACCGATGAAAAGAAAGTGCTCGACCATTTCAATGTCGCCATTGGTGACAGCGGCTGTCAGTGCCGTCTTTCCCGGGCCAGCATTCATATCTGCTCCAGCATCGAGCAAGAGATACGTCATTTTAGTGTCTTTGATGTCGACCGAACGTACAAGTGCTGTGCAATTATGATTTTTGTCAAAAGCGTTGACATCAGCCCCCTTGGCAATCAACTCTCCAATGATGTCGTGGTTCCCCCAATTGACGGCTTCAACAAGGAAGTTCTCTCGCGGATCGTCAATTACGACATCAGCATCTAGAATTAACCATACGAGTTTCACATTCTTCTGCCGCAGGGTTTCGAGAAGTGCAGGTCCTCTATGCGCATTTTTATTCGTATTGATGCATGTAACTGTCACACTGCCGACGTTCACATCAGCGCCAGCATCAACGAGGACCAGAGCAATTGCTTCTTGGTTTGCGTGAATTGCCACGATTAGAGCTTCTCCTAGCACCCTGCTCGTAACATTTGGTGACCCAAGATTGAGCATTTTTCGAACAATCGTTACCTACCCTGCCTCCGACGCAGCCTGCAGAGTAGCTGTACAGGTCTGTGTGAATTTTTTCTTGCCAATCCAAGACCAAGCACCTCTGACTTCAAGTAAGCTCATGATCTCAACGTCTCCCCAGCGTATTGCTTCAGCAAGCGGCGTAGTGTGAGCCTTATTGAGACGAGTCTTGGTCAAAACGTCAACTTCCGCTCCGGCGTTAAGTAGAAACCGTACCAAATCTTTGTTTCTACTTTTGATGGCCAGGACAAGAGTTGCTGGAGTTAAAGTCACATAAGAAGGGAAAAGAAATTGAACTAATCCAAGGTTGCCGCGCTCTGCAGCAATGTCTAGCGTAGGGCCTAGATGTTCACTGACTGTAGCAGAAGCTCCGTGACTGGTACCAACGCCTGTTTGTAAAATCCTGGTGACCATTCTCGTGGCTATTTCGTTCTCGAATTTTTCTGTCACCATCTCGGATATTCTGGGATGTACTATGTCGAAAAGCTTGGTCTTGGCCCAATAGTCTAAGAAGACGTCGAGTAAATCATGATCACAGCAATCGGTCACTCTTCTAAGCACGTCTTCTCTGAATTCACCACCAGCGTCGAGAAGCATACGCACGAGCTCAAGGGGTACGCTTTTGTTCTTGCTCCCAAAGACGGCCGAATGGACTGCTCCATACACATTTCCTGTGAGAACTGTTTTGTTGACATCTGCCTTCGCACCCAGGAGGAGTCGTGTAATATCAATGTTTGATAGCATGGAAGAGCGTTCTACCGGAGTATAATATCTCCCGTGAAAACTGCACACCAGATCATTAACGTTCAATCCTCTGCGCAGGAGAAACTCAACGAGTCGCGCATCTTCGAACTCGATAGCAGCCACAAACAACTTCTCTACAAATGCCTCAGATTCCGGTCCCCCGTTGCTAAGAACGTTTTGTAGAAGCTGCATGTTCGCTTGGCGAATCAGGAATTCCAGGATCTCCTCAACTGGGACACGGTTTAAACCAGCAAAGTTGTTGGCCATCGCGAATATGAGAGGCGGGAGAAGCTTAGGGAAAGCCGAGTCCGAATCGTGGATGTTTGGATTTATGATCAATTGCTCCTGCGCTTGGCTCATACAAGCTGCTGTCGGAAGCAGAGCTTTGACAACTGCAAATAACGGTTTGAGACCTTGAGGGACCGTATGCTGCACGCTAACACCATTGTAGTGAAGATGTTGGTCACCCACTAGCCACTGTGTGGTTTCAAATGGCAGTTCGAGCTCAAGTCTCTGCGCATTGGTTGAGTTCATTGGAAGATGGACTGCATCATGGTCAACCGATGCTCATAGTCTTGTGAATAGACTGCTGAATTTTGAAGATAGTCTAGAAATGAAAATCGAACAGAAGAGGGACCAAATGTGAGACATACCTCGAGCGTAGAGACCCTCTTCAAGTTGCAAGAAGGGGAGGTCATATGTCGAGGGCCAATTGACTACCAAGGTTTGAGAATGGTACGTTGCGTCATTAGTCAGGAAGAACGAAGTGTCATCCGCCCATATCGAAGGTGAAGAGGCTGCGGCGTTTGTAGATTGAGGGAGCAATGAATCATCCGCCACTAGGCTAGATGGCGGGAAGGGTGATGTGTTTTGCAACTCGGCGAGCGGAAAACGGTCTGTGCCCGTAACAAGTGGCAAGAATGGCGTTATGTCTTCCATCTGGGAGAACGGCGCCAGTTCATCCGCTAGGGGTGTGCGAATTTCGAAGCCGTCCGGAATTAGCGGAGATGTTGCTGAGAATGTAATGTTAGCTGGAACGACTCATGTTTATCCGAAGGACGGTCGCACCCTGTACGTCTTGTTCGAAGATCGGAGTAGCAGCATGACGTCTAATCTGCTTCTCAACCCTCGCTTTTGGGATGATCGCTTTATTGAGGTAGACATTGCTCTCTTTCCCTGCCCGTTTTCTCCTTGCAATCACTCCGCCAATAAATCGCCAGTCGTGCTGCTTTCGATACTTGCGCAAGCCCCACTTCTTGAAATATCTCTCATACTGTGCTTTGCTGCACAAGAATTAGAAAGCCAGAATTTGGTTTGGGTGGACACTTGGATCTCAATACCTTCTCACAAATACATGATCTTTTGCCATGGTCTTCATCAAGCCTTCAAGTTGGAGGTTATCTTCCATATACAAAGATTCGATTGTAGCCTTGTGGCGTTCCCATTCAGGGTCAGCCTTGTTACTGGTGGACATACTAGGCGCAAAGAACTATCTCAAAACACGCCCTTCTCATGAATTGCCACAGTGTCAAGAAGGGACTGCGAGCACCTTTAATATGTGAGATTCACAGTATTCTCCACGGCGGCCGGTCTTAGATTTTGGATCTGGCCAATCGTGGTTGTCATGTTGAGCGGCTGTCACAAACCCCTCAGCCGAAGTTAGTCATCCACTGCTGAACCAGACTGAGTGAGATGGGAAGCATGTATTGTGACGTAGACGGATCCTTGTGATCCGACTTGTTTCTGTGGGGCGAGGCGCTATTCGGGGAGACTTGACTGCGGACGGACTTATCATAAGCATCAGCTTCAGGTTACGTACCTTTATTTGCGTGGCCCCGCTACGCTGAGTGGCTGGGGACGAAATCTGCCCCGGAAGATCTTCGGTCATTGGTGCTGTCCCAAATCTTTGTGCAGTAATCAGGCATACTTAGTGAGCCGTATGACAGCATTTCTTAGAACCCAATTCTTATTCAAGGCTGTTGTTTGGACCGCGGACTTCCGAGACCCAAATGCGATTGACAAGGCTCTCTGTCCCAAATCTGAGTCGCATGGCTGCCTGTCATGAATCTGCTCTCAGTCCCAAATCTGGCTCCCATAGCTTCCTGTCTCAAATCTGCCCTCAAGTCCCAAATCTGGCTCCCATAGCTTCCTGTCCCAAATCTGCCCTCAAGTCCCAAACCGCTCTCAAGTCCCAAATCTGACTCCCATAACTTCCTGTCCCAAATCTGCTACCAAATGGCAAATCTGAGTTGCAAAAATATATAGTCCTGCCCAGGCCCAGGAACGAGCTGAAATGGAGCCTTCGTGAATGCGCGACTGGAATTACATAATGTCCTGGCCAGTAGCAGCCATTATTGCTCTCGTGTCTTTGCTGGCAACTTGCGCTCCTATTCTATTAGTCATCTGGCGGATCGTCATGCAGAAGAGACGAACCTCAGGTAGGTGCGCCTTGGGAATATGGACCCGAAAAATTCTGACCTGCATTCTTTACAGCTTCCGTCTCAGATATTCCTCAATTTCACCCAAGGACTCATACATCTCCTGATTCTTGGCATTTGTATACCATCTGCTTGGAGTCGAGACGTGAAGCGGTGATCGTTTCTCATCAAGGCCACAAGTACCAGCGTCCCATGGATCAAGGATTCCCACACTTCAGTATGCGGTTTTGAGTGCCGTATGATTTTTTCTCGCTGATTTGGGGTTTTTATAGACTCTGGAGGGGATACCAGTGCTCTAACCTGAGGTCCACGTTGCGCTTCAGCTGAAAGGCAGTGATAAGGGAGATTGTCGGTCTGACATGATGTTTGGATGGCAGGGAAGACGTGTAGGGCTGGGACACATAGCTTAGGAAAGCCTGCTGAGGCAATATAGTCCTGAAACAAGGTATCAGCACCACGGTCCAAGCCTCTCGAGCGTAGCTTGATCCAGCAGGCAGATCTTCGGCAGGCTATCTTTGCACCCGACGTGCTACAACAAGGTTCATCAGACAATACATTGATTGCACGATTGAGGAAACAGATATGCTGTTCCCTCAGACATAATAGAGAGAATCAAATGTGCTGAAAACCGTCAAAAAGCGATAAGACCCCAAACCGTGTCCTTACTTTGCTTGCTCACTTGTACTTTCCTCTATCCTGTGTATTTGGCTTCCCCCTTTTTGGGGATAAACATTTGCAACGATAAAGACGAGACTTTACTCACTCATTCCTCAAAAGTCTCGTTATCATGTACTGGCGGTGAGCATCGAGTAACTGTATATTCGAAGTCAACAGGAAAGGAAGCCAATCGATACGGTGAGCGCTCGCCAATACCTGCAGTCAAATAGCCGGAGTCAACCAATAGCTAGCATGGTGTCATACTAGAAAAGGCAATGTTGCTGACTTCCTATCTTTAGTCGGTAATGTCACAGCCGCCTTGATCCAAAATTTCTCTGCTGGTATCCACTGTTACCTCAAGAGGAAAGCCCGACCGTACTGCCGCCGAATGTGGTTCTCATACTTATCAATGAATCGACAGAAGAGCCAGGCTCATCAGAGTAGTAAGGAATTAAAAGGGAGAGTGAATACAGATCCTCGCAATGATTCGATCCGCGCTATGCCTCATAGGGCAAGCTCGCACCAAATACACAACACCGCCCGGAAAGATCTGACTCACTGTCTTCTACCCAGACCTACTGTCTCTCCACTAACTCCCAGATCATTAGCAGATACCACCGTCCTTGACCTAAAGCTCTGCAGACCATGGGCGGTGTTTCAGCAGCGCAACTGGCAAAAGTCAGTGGCGTGATCTTGCCCTCGAAGCTCCCTGGAGGACAGCGACCACTCAAAGCCATCAGAACTCGACCTACTTCCGCTTCATTAACTGATAGTAGGAACAAATGTTCAATCTGCGGTCATATCGCGGCAAAGCCGCAGATCATTCGGGAGCACTTTGTGACATGTGTGAAGAGGAACGGAAATCCCACCGGAGCACGTTGGGACGATGGAGTCAGATGGACTCGGCAGATGACGCGGAGCTTGACCGATGGGGACAGGAGGTGAGATCTAATTCAGCGCCAGTTCTTGAGTTTACAAAGTATCTGATCGCGAGGTAGTCACAACCCCAGGACCCACCCTACCAGACAACGAACCGCACGTGCTTCAAGATTCCGACCAGCAGAGAAACGGCACGAGAGACAACGTCGGTATCACGCTCGTCTTGCGACTGTAAATGGTGTCGTCATTCCATCCAAGCTGACTCCGGGCGAGGTCCCGGTCCCGAGAAACTTGCAGGTCATCCGAGATTCCAGATATCAGTGTCCCATCTGCGACGGGTTTTTCAAGAGAAGCTACCATGTGCAGTCCCATTTCGCACATTGCGTGGAGCAGAACGGCAATCCCACTGGTGCACGATGGGATCAGGCATGCAAGTGTTTGAGACCTCGTGCAGGCCATGTGAACAGGGAGGCTAGGTAAGGGGAACTCTCAGTTGGCTAGTTGATACTCCACCTAACTGAGATATCAGCAGCAAGACGGAGGACCATCCAGTGCAAGACCCTCGGACTGGAAACTACGAACTCGCCCAGCCTCAATTCGATATTTCCGTCATGGAGAATCTTTCTCTTGACGCGCACCAGCACAGCGAGCCACAGCCGGCATCTTCATCATCGAACAGCCTCGAGCCATACGATCCTGATCTCGAATTTCTCGACCCGCAACTCCGAAATTTGTGATCCTGACCTCGACTCCCTCGACCCTCAGCGTGCATTCCCTTTCTCCTACAACTTAAAGACGTATCACTCGAACCCCTGCCAATGGAACATTTCTCTCAATGGTTCAGGAACGGCAACAGG
This sequence comes from Evernia prunastri, assembly GCA_003184365.1. NCBI lineage: Eukaryota > Fungi > Ascomycota > Lecanoromycetes > Lecanorales > Parmeliaceae > Evernia > Evernia prunastri. Next base: position 198,522 of record NKYR01000071.1, read on the forward strand.
ACATCCACAACGCTGAAGAAAGTTATGGAATGTATAACATACATCACCCACAAGTCGAGCAGACCATGAATGAGCTGGAGTCTTGGGGCATACAGTCTGGACCTCGAGTGTGCATATTGAAGACTTAGATTTGGGTTTGACGAGGACGAAGGTGTAGGGACACCTGGCGGGATGCAGTAGCGTGGTAGAGAACTGCTGTTGTTGCAGTGGCAGTGTTGTACAATGCACGTTTCCAACATTCGCAAGATGTCGAGGTTCTCGAATGCAAAGATAGTATTTACTAATAGGCATCTGGACGGGGGGCAGTTGAAGCGATTTGAAGGTCGGGTCTAGAATCCCCGACAGTGCCCGCCCCGAGCCACCCAACAAAACCAATCCTTCAAGCCCCACATCTCCCAGCCCATGAGTCCATTCCATTCTCTACCATGAGCAAGACTTTCGCCTGACCGTACCCAGTCTAGCCAGCACAGAATCCCCCATCTCCTGCGATTTCCCGACTTTTTTGTCGTCATTGCAGGCTGGAACTCTTCTTCAAGTACTATCTGAGTAATCCGCCAAGATCGGGCTTCTAGACTGTACTCCCAGGGCTGCTGAAATTCGACTGGGTGGCGATCAAAACCGCACCGTCATCGATGTGCTCGAATCTTTTGACACCAAATTCGCCCGTCACAGTCCAGCCCCACCGTCGCATCGCATCCACCATGCTCAGATCTATACTGATCGTAAAACCAGCGTCCTTAACCACAAGCTCAACCCTCGCGTTCCCTTTGACCTCCTCGATAAATGTGTATAAGTCCATAAACTCGCTTCCGACATCTTTGACCAAGTGAAGGCGCAGAACTTCAAGCTTTGGCAGCTGTTTGAGTGGTGCTAACTTTGGTGTCACCGAGAAGTGGAGTAATCTGAATGGCGACATGCGGAATTCTAAGCGACGTATTGCTTTGCGGCTTATGTCAGTCAATTCGCCTTCAAAGAGGCTGAAAATGGTTCAGCCATCATCGTCCAAGGTGAACTTGAAGGTGTTGCGACCGTATAGCACGGGAGCTGCTTCTTCGTAGACGTGCCTATTCCCGAGCAGTATACTTGGAATGAGGGACTGGTTGTCTGTACGTTGGTCATGAGCAGGATACTTGCAATGAGGAGTTAGTTACCTGTACGTTGGTGATATCTAGTTATCATCTTCCAACCCCCATTGGACTGTCGAACGGGATCGATGTGGATTGGTTTAGACAAGATGAGTGTTGGAACGACTCAACACTCGCTTCCACTAACACTCTTTCGGTCTAGTACATTGATATATGAAGGCCTTTCCTGTACATAGAATCCTTCTCGGCCGGCGACGAGATCCAGCTGTACGTGCTGCCGGCTACGAANAGATGAGTGTTGGAACGACTCAACACTCGCTTCCACTAACACTCTTTCGGTCTAGTACATTGATATATGAAGGCCTTTCCTGTACATAGAATCCTTCTTCCTTAGACATCATTAGGAATACCAAATCTAGTGATTCAGTCT
>NKYR01000072.1:0-202135 GCA_003184365.1 Evernia prunastri
ATGCTGGGGTGCTTGCACGTATGCAGCGAGACCTCCTCGTAAGGGGTTTTCCTTGTGGTCAACAAGTCCTAGCCACGAATGGTTCGTTTTGCCTGTAGGCAGGCCACACCCGAGTGTCCAATGATCTACTATCGAAACAGCTTCACAACGGTCCCGTTTGACAATTTTATTTTACTGTTCGCTTGCCAGTACGAACGGAAGGGTGGATGATCTAGTTGTAGTGTCAGAACCGTGCCCAGAGTCAAGTCTAATGGGGGTAAATTGAATAAGACAACTAGATAAGGAGGAAATATGTACAGAAGAAGAGCGCTTAAATACTAGGAAGAATCCCCGCTAGCCTATGTGTCAATGGGAATGTGTCAATAACCAATAAACACTCTATGTGCTAGACACATAGCCATAAACACTCCCTATGTGCCTGACACCTAGGGTACGTCCGTAACATTCGAGATCTAAGCGAGTGGAACAAATAATGAGACTTTCGGAGTAGTCTGGCGGGGTGAAGGGAGAGTTTGGCGTACTTTCTTAAGCACTATCTCTGGATTATATGGAATAAGGCCTGTATTTCTTCAAGCTGACTGTATGATAGTAGATTTTAATGCTTGACGGCGAAAGATATTGAATGTAGCGAGAAATTTCATCTTAGAGAAGCTCGTATCTCCGATCGAAATTGTCTGATTGATAGTCTCGGAATGATAATGTTTGACTGACTGAAACACACACACATTTAATGATTGTAATAGATGCGTACTATGTGATGAAAATGTGAATGAAATAATGTTGTATTTCTCGCAGTACTTCAGAAACTTCTTGATATCGTGAGAGTTATAGTCGTTTATAATGAAAAGCCTCCGCGAACTCTGTTGTTCACGATGAGAATATCGCTCAAAATGCTTGGTTTATTGCAGTGAAATTCAGTTATTTGAGAAGTCAGACTTCGAAGTCGTTACAGCGACGTGGGGATTCAAATCATTGACAAATCAAGGTGCGAGAATGTTGATTCCGATGACTATTAAGAATAAAGAAATTTCGCCTTCAATGTTATTAATACACTCAATGACAGTTAACAGCTCTCGATTATTCGGACACTTGCTGTAGATAAGACGTATAGAATATATCGCAATGACTCAGTCGCTGCGAGTCATTTCAACTCGATAGTCTATCTCATCAAAATTTCATATATCGTGTGAATATATCTTATTCTCTTCGCAGACCTTTTTAAATCTAAGAAAATGTCTCTTTATTAACTTTAGATTATATGTATTCTTTCTTTTCATAGTTAGAGATTTTCTTTTGACTTTGAAGTGGTCTTCTTGACGATTTATTTATCTTTTAATTTAATGTGAATTAATTGAAGAAGAGAAATTGACGGGGTTATAATCTTGAAGTAACAGGCGATTGACTTCTGCTTTAAGCGCATTTAAACGAACTGATTTATCTGCTTCGGCGAGGTGTTGGCAATATAGCTTCAGGGCTAGCTCTTGATCAGATTTTAGACGTCGATTATGAAGATCTCGAATCTCTGACTTGCTGAGGGTATCTAACAGACGAGAACGAAGTCGATCTGAAGAAACGTGAAATTCTCGCGCAATTGCACTCAGATTCTTCTTTGAGGACGTGTTATACGTGTTGATAGCGTTTATCAAGCGACTTTCGATAGCTTTATATGACATATTCATGGTGTTGTTGATAAATAAGAAATGGTAGAGGGTGGTGTCAAAAAACACGTTCTTTTGGTGTATGGCTGGTTTTGGCGCATGGCTGGAGAGCACTAAGCGAGGGACGAGCTTAGTGCGTTGCACGATTATAGATTTTTCTTGACATTGGTCGATTTGTTCGAGTTGATATCAGCAAGTTCATTGCAAGGATAGTCGTCGAAGCAGCAATAAAATTTGCTTAGTCGTGACATGACTTTTCGCAGAATAGGGTCCACCTTTCGCTGTTTGATGATAAATGCAGACCTCTCTACTGCCTACTTTGTATCTTCGCACAAAAATGAAGTTCCAGATACTACTGTTCCAGACTGAAACCCTTTCACGCCATTGCTCAGCACAATTATCTCACCATGCTTGACGCTGCTAAGCTCGACCACCCCTGGCTTACACAGACCTCTCTCCACGGCCCATCGCCGAGTGGTTCCACGATTCCCTCCACAGCTTAGTTTTGGGGTAATCCACTCACCGTTGCGCATGAAATATGGCGTGGTTATACAGCCCTCCATAATCTCTTCTTCCTTGCTGTTGTTGACGATGAGAACCTCTTTCATTAATCCATCGTTGTTGTGTATGTGATCCGATCGTTGAGCAGGGACCGCGTCTAGAGCTTTTTGGTATATTCCGCGATTTGAGGTCTTATGCATCGTGAACAGGGTCGGTGTAACCTTTTCCAACGAGACGAAGACGCGCCAACGTAGGTACGCAGGACTATCGGCAATTGAGGATAACGAGCCGGGATAAAGCTCGGACACAGCATCATCCCGAGGCAGAACAAGGGATCGTTCTATGCCAGCAGGCCCAGGATGGGGCCCATTCGATGTAACCGTGAATTTACCGTTGGCAGAAAGCGCAATGCGAAGCTGGGATTCTGTGTCAGAAATACCTGGGTCTTCGAGGATCAGGTCCAACCGTACCTTGAGGGGAGCGCCATAGTTCCGGTCGCCGTACTCGCGTTCAAGATGGTCATGTAGTATGTTCAGGAGCTCTGCAAAGGCTTTAGACCCCTCGAGTGGAGAGGTATCCCAGTGAAACGCCGTAGCTGCGTTTAGCATGCGGTCTCGGTGATATTTAAGCATGAAAAATTGAACCGGTTCTCTGCTTAAGCTGCCCTCGATGGAGGCATTGACAGAGGTGTTCAGCTGACTGTGAGGCAAGATTCCGTCGCTGCGTATGGAGGAGAATATTTCAAAGACACCGGAGCTGGGGGGTATAGTCATGCTTTTGGCTTTTTTACTGATACCTTAAGATGATAGCACAATGAGGGCAGAATGCCACCCTTCATCCTACGTATAGTGTGAACGGAGCCTTAGGAGGAGACCGGCAATTCGTGAAGTGAAGGAGCAATACAGAAGACATGGCGGTATCGAGTGCATTACAAGAAGTCGGTGCTCATAGTGTCGGGCCTATCTTCCGAGTAAAAAATTGAAGCCATGATATCTTTTTCCAGTAAAGTGATGGTGTGTATATCAAGAAGCCCAATGTGGCAAAGTTGTGGACTGTTGACGTCGAGCGCTAGAGTAGGTAGCTAGCGGAGCTTTGCCTAGCCTCGCCAAAATTTCGAGACCAGCTTGCCCAGGCTTTCTGCATATCGTTGACGAAACCAATTTCTTATTCTCGCATTGCGGATAGGGTACCATTACTTTTTTCTCCTCTATGACCGACACCTAAGCATTGTCTGGCTGTTCTTTCCTTATTTAGCATCCGAACTCAAGCAACATGTCCTCCGAAGCTGTACCATTACCTCAGCATAACACGAACCTTGGCACCTCCTCCCTCTCATCCGATGCGGCTTCGTTGCCTCTATGGGATCGTCTGTCGACATGGGCATCCGAAAATAAAGTCGTAGTATACACAATTGCAGGTGTGGCCGTAGCGGTCTCCGGGGCTGGTGTGGCATACTACCTTTTCGACTCGAGAAAAGGCTCGAGGGAGGTAGCGGCAGAAGAAAAGAAACGATTGAGCAAAAAGGAGAGAAGGAAAGCAAAGCAAGAGAAGGAGAAAGAAAAGAGTGCGCCAGAAGCTGAAGCAGCACAGGAGAAGCCTAAAGAGCAGCGTGAGTAGCAATTCTCGACCTTTGGTGGCCGAGAGAATGTTAAAATGCTGCAAGCCCATGCGAAGACGTCCACAGTCGAATCAGATCCATTAGAAGGTATACCGCAAATAGATGAGAACAATGTCGACACCTTATCGGAGCAGGTAGCATGCGTCTTTTGCATGACCTTGTGCCCAACTGACTTTCATCAGGAGCGGAAAGAATATGCTACCAAGTTGAAAATTGCCGGCAACAAGGCGTACGGCGACAAGAGTTATAATGACGCGATCGAGCTTTACGGCAAGGCCGTCTTGTGTAAGCCAGACCCAATATTCTATTCGAACCGAGCCGCTTGCTACAATGCGCTTGGAAGCTGGGAAAAGGTTGTCGAAGACACTACAGCTGCGATCAATCTGGACAATGAATATGTCAAAGCGTTGAATAGGAGGGCAAACGCATACGAGCACCTCGAGAAATACAGCGAAGCTCTCTTGGACTACACTGCAAGCTGTATAATTGATGGATTCAAGAACGATCAGAGCGCGCAAAGCGTGGAGCGACTGCTGAAAAAGGTGGCCGAAGCCAAGGGCAAGGTAATACTTGAAGGAAAGGAGAAAAAATTGCCTAGCCCGACATTTGTCACAAACTACCTGCAGAGCTTCAGACCACGGCCACCGCCACAAGGTCTAGAAGAAACCGCGGAACTGGATGACGAAAGCGGCAAGGGCCGACTACGAGCAGGGCTGATGGCTATGGATAAGAAGACTGGCGAAGGGTATGAGGCGGCATCCTCGGATTTTGACAAAGCTCTTGAGCTCGGCGATCTCGGCGAACATGAGGCATTCGCGTACAATATGCGTGGGACATTCAGATATTTGCGCGGCGAAAATATAGATGCGCTCGAGGACCTTACACGAAGTGTGGAGCTCCAGCCGACTCTGACTCAGAGCTACATCAAGAGAGCCAGCATGCATCTCGAGCTTGGTAAGTCCAAATGGCGACAAGTTTGCAAGCTCGGTCAACGTGCTGACCGCAGCAGGGAACCGGGAAGCTGCTGCAAGTGACTTTGAGCAAGCGATGGAGCAACAAAAAGAGGACCCTGATATTTACTACCATCGAGCTCAACTCCATTTCATCCTGAGCGAATTTGCGGATGCAGCTAAGGATTATCAAAAATCGATTGACCTGGACCGGGACTTCATCTTCTCCCACATCCAGCTCGGGGTGACCCAGTATAAAATGGGCTCAATTGCTTCATCAATGGCGACTTTCAGACGGTGCATCAAGAACTTTGACAAGGTGCCTGACGTTTACAATTACTACGGAGAGCTACTTTTGGATCAGCAAAAGTACCAGGAAGCTGTGGAGAAATTTGACACAGCTGTGGAGATGGAGAAGCAGACGAAGCCCCTTGGCATGAATGTACTGCCATTGATCAACAAAGCCCTCGCTCTGTTCCAGTGGAAGCAAGATTTCCAGGAAGCCGAAAAATTATGCCAGAAAGCACTAATCAGTATGGTTCCTTCTCCTCTCTCCATATGTCGTCTCAGCTGATATAAAGAAAGTCGATCCTGAGTGCGATATCGCTGTGGCCACGATGGCTCAGCTGCTGCTACAACAAGGCAAGGTTACGGAGGCGCTCAAATACTTCGAAAGAGCCGCAGAGCTCTCAAGAACAGAGGGCGAAATCGTCAACGCGTTATCATACGCCGAGGCTACAAGAACACAGTTGGAGGTCCAGGAGAAATATCCTCAGCTTGCTGGCCGACTGGTATGTAAATTCTTGACGCAAACATGGTTTCTTTCTGTTTTTCCCGCGAAGAAAGAATGCTGACTCCGAAATCTTTTATAGCAGGGTATGGGGGCCAATATAGGGGGTCCAATGCGATGATAGCCATATATAAGAGATTTGCGAATGCGGGAGATGCCTTTCTTGTCAATCTTGTTCAAGAGAGGGTTACTCTATCACCATGAGCTATTCAGTCAGTCTACTATGCTAATTCTCCACTTCATCTTGTCCCAGCGAAAATTACGTTGGATGCAAGGTCACTTTGCAATGCTGTATCATACAATATCTGGAACGTTTCTATTAAATAGGGTGAAGTTACTCAAGTAATCTAAATACCCTTTTGACGTACGAGTACCATAACAGTCTGTAAAAACAAAAAAAGAAAGACAAAAAAGAGAGAGAAAGAGATGGTATCAAAATTGATGAAAGCTACCAAGACTTGAGGCGCTCCGACTCCGAGTGAGAGAAACGCCAAGAGACATGCAGAACCAATCAGGCTTAGTGGTATGGCTGAGCCAAGCCCCGGCGCCGAAAGAATCTTGAAGAGACCGGAAAGATGTCATCAATCCTACACATGCCGCCGTTTTCCCAACTTTCTTTTGACATGTTACTGCTACTATATCTCTTGGTGCTGGCCGTCTCGTAGTCATTCATGTACACGCAATCTTCCTAACCCACCTACGACGCATGTCCGCATTTTCCCCTTCGGCGTCGGTGCCTGATCTAGCGCCACAGCTCTTATTTCTTTTAATACGCTCCTTTACGCCTCGTCTCTTACAACGACCGCTTGCGCACCCGTAATCCACCATGGGGGCTCCACGGCAGAAGAATCTCATCAAGAGTAGGAGAAGGGTGGAAGATGACGGGGAGGACGAAGAGGGTTCGGTGGCCGCCGGTGTTGAAGAGGACTCATTGAGCGAAGGATCTGCCATAAGCGACGCGGACGACGACGCGGATGCTGAGGGAAGCGATGGCAGTGACTCATCGCCTCCTCGGGTGGATTCCAAGGCGGATGCCGCAGCAAATGGACATAGGGAACGTCTTTCTAACGTTGCACCACAATCCAGATCAGCCCCATCAAAACCTCCTCTGACCGCCACGGTGGACGATACAGAGGCAATGATGAATGGACTTAACGTATCTGGTGAGCTTGAGGATGAAGGCACAAACTTCGAAGACCTGGGCAAACAGCCAGAAGAGGAATCTCAGCAAAGCGTCGCACACGAAGGAGCAGCCGAGGCACCTATATCAGACAGTATAGGGGACCGGAGGCGACGAGAACATGAAGAATACAAGAAGAAGAGGGACGCGGATCCAGCCTTTGTCCCCAATAGAGGCGTGTTCTTCATGCATGACCACCGGTCTGCTGCGCCAGGCCAGAATGGCTTCAGGCCCTTCGGCAGAGGTCGGGGAAGAGGGCGAGGGCCTATGGGAGGCCCTTACCCGTCGTTCAGGTATGCTTGAATACTACATGTTTGAAGATAGTAGTTGCTCACTAGCAAGCAGAGAATCGCAGCATTCGGGTCCCGCAGATGCTCCTTGGGCTCACGATCTTCATGAGAGTGTCACCCAGCCCAGTTTGCAGACACCTCCTGACCACGGAGTACCCCTCGACTCCAGCACAGCGGATCGGCAGAATGAAAGATCGTCTCCATTGAAACCACAGCCGCCAAATCGATCATTTTCGAAGACGACATTGATTGGAAACGTTCAGATCAGGGTCTTACTCAAAGGCATGTCGGATGCAATAACGTTCCCCGCCGTGCCCGTAAATCAACATACTCGCCTGCCCCACCACCGCCCACCACTCCGCCGAGACAAACCTGTCAAGATATCCTTGCCCGAAATGCCTATCCGGTATGTCTTTCCATCGCTGGAGCGGTCGTTCATTTTCATTCCTCGAGCCATGCGACCAAATCAACAAGGCTTTGGTAGAATACGGGGAAGAGGAAGCTTTGGTGGAGGATACAGTGCTTTCGGTGGACTTTCCAGCAGGAGGACGAGCGCATATGCTGGGAGCGCTTATTCGCCGAGTGTGGCCTTGAGTAGGAGGTCGTCCATTGCTCGAGAAGTGGCGGTCGACGGCATCATTTCTTCAGGAGGTGCAGCTCTACCGCGACCTGCGCCAGTGGTCCGATTACCTCCAGCAGGCGAGCACGTGGAAGTGTCGGGTCAACAGCCTGCGACTAGCATCAACATGGCTCCCACGGTCAATCTTCCTCAGTCGTCAGCCTACCCACTCCCTCAGAAGCCTACGTTCCGCGAGAACCGCCCAACAGCGCTACCTATGCATCATCCAAAGCCCGAAAGGACACTGCAGGTTGCAGACATCGATTCTCCTGCCACACTTGAATTCAACCCACCGCAGCAGCAACAGCAACTGCCGTTTCATCAGCAAGTACCGACCCAAATTACTGGTCAAGCGTATCCGCAAGAGTTGCAATATCCCCATTCTCGACATCCATCTCATCCAAGTCAAGCGTCTGGTGGTACCCCGTTGCCTCAAATATCCGAGAGAGCTATTCACGCTCAGCCGTTCCAACCCTATCCTTACCAGCAACCACCGGGCTTCTACCCAGCGCAGTTCCCTGCGCCTGTCTACTTTTATCCCCCTCCAGATCAAGCTGGCGGAGCTCCCTCTGCCGCAGCTCCAGCTTTCGTGCCTGGCCAACCGTATCATTATCCGATCCCCCTTGCACCCGCACCGCCACCGCCGCCGCCAACAGAACCGACCACACAAGCAGGCACTGTCGCTCACGAAAGCAATGGAATGGTTTACTATTACGATTCTACACAGCTTCCTGCGCCTACAGAAAATACACCTCCTTACCCTCCAGCGGGATACGTGATGCCGCCACCGGGTGGAGTGATGGGCACGGGTGGGATGATGACACCTCCTATCTTCTATGCACCGCCTCCAGGCTTTTATGCACCACAATGAAAAGCCGCAGATCTTCGACACGGTGGCTTTAAGTGTTCTTCGTCCTAGTTATTTAGCGTGTCCGTGTTGCATTTCGAGCGTGGACTTTTCAATAAGTAACTATTTTTAATCGAGTCCTTGGTGTACTTGATAGTTTTATTCTATCCTCGTTGGCTTTCTCGGTGTATGAGCAAACACGCTTCGGGTCTCGACAGAGAGAAACCGAAAGCGCGAGCTCCTTTTTCTGTAGCTCAGGCCTTTGTGTAAGAAACAACACTGGTTGGATGCCGCGAGGTCTTCTGTTCCAATCAGTGTACTATTGCATAGCTATGGTAGCATTCTGGGCTTTTGGCCGACAGCTGTCTCGGAGGAAGTAAAGCTTTAGCCAAAATAGTATTCATATAAAAAGCACGGTGTTATGAGCAGTCTCCGAAACGACTAAAAATGGTGAAGAATTCAAAGAGACATAAAGTGGCTTGATTACATAATCACAGGCAACGATTTCCTCCGTAACTTCCCCCACTCTTGCTCCCTAGATCCTATCTACCTCACGACTCCTCCTTCACCGACACTCATCAATTTGATGCTTATGATAAGTGAAGGTCACGTCTAACTATCTATCATCAAGGAGCTACACAGCTTGTTCATATTCCTCTTCTGCCCGACTCTTTTACCCCCTGGTGGATATCGGTCAGCTTTCGTCATCAAGAGAGTTCCTCTAAACCGCAGCTGAAGATGGCTACCAACGCCACGGCATCGTCTCCAGACATGCCTATTACTATCAAAGTCATTATCAGTGGCAAAGATGAGAACCGAAAATTCAAGCTCCCTCTGAGGGAACTCGGTGCCAACTCACTGCCTGACAAGGTACGTAACTCTATCAGCCTTGTCTTCCCAGCAGCTTCTGCATTTCTACACCGTGGACCTTCACCAGGTGTTGACATGTGCTAACACAATATCTTTCATAGCTCCGCACTTTACTTAATATTCCCTCAAGTCAGATCACTGTCTTTGAGCGGTACTCGGACAGCTCGTCTTCGTTTATCACCCTAGATAGCAGTATCCCATCTGTGTACAAGCAACTGTATCGTGCTGCCAAAGCCAAACAGAAGCTTAAGATCCGGGTCACTGTTACTGACAAGCAGGCTTCTAAGCCAATCGAAATGCCAAAGTCAGGCTCCGCTGTTCCAGACCGTCTTCCTACCCGGTGCTATGTTCACCCTTATATCTCGGATCCTGTTAAGGCTGAGAGTGACTTGCTGGATGAATCAAAACTCGATGCAGTCTTCCGAAAGAACTATCCATCAGCTGCGACACTGGTACCCTCCGTCAAGTCTAGCTCAGACTCACAGCATGAGGAAGCTGAAGATACGACTTCAAAGCCATCTCAGCCTTATCACTGGCCCATCTCGGAGAATGGCGGTTTCTCTGATGCCACCAAGACTGCCTTCCAGAAGAAGGATGCCGCCACTGCAGTAATAAAGGAAACGCTCGACGAGAACGGTAACGAAAAACCCGTGCCGCGCTTTTTCTCGACTAAGAGTGACTTTGCAGCTGTCGATGACCATTTGAATATCAATGAGGCGCTGGAGTCAATGCGACAAGCTAGCGCTAGAGACTGCTCGGTTCCAAGCAACTCATTCACCATCTGCTGCAACAACTGCGATAAGCCAATCCCAGATGCCCACTGGCATTGCAGCATCTGTGAGCGTGGTGACTTCGATCTGTGCCAAGACTGCGTTGAGAAGGGTTGCCTTTGTGACAGCGAGCACCATTGGTTAATCAAACGCTTCGTCAAGGGAGGAATGGTTATCAACAGCACGACCGAAACAATTGCCCCCAAAAAGACTACCAAGATTGAAGAGAAGACAATTCCGGGTGCTTTCACATCATCAGACACTAAGAGAGATGGTGATGGTATCCCTGATGATCTCACCCGAACTTGCAACTCGTGCGTTGGAGGTGAGATCGCGCTTTGCTTGTAGTCCAAACTCAGTGCTGATTTTCATAGTATTCGACGAGTCAACTTTTGTCACATGCACTGTCTGTGACGACTACGACCTTTGCATACCATGTCATGTTGGCTTGAAGCATGGTCATCACCCTAGCCACGCCTTCGAACCTGCTTCAAAGGAGACAGTCCTTGACACCTTAGCTACCAAGCTCTGCTTTCCTGGCCGCAACATGCGCCATAGTGCCATCTGCGATGGCTGCGACGAAGTAAGTTCTTTGTCTTTGATCTCAGATCTACTTGCTAACAAGGCTAGGATATCTGTGGAGTCCGTCACAAGTGCATGAACTGCCCAGACTTCGACTATTGCTCAACATGCATCAAGAAAGCTCACAAGACCCACCCAGGGCATCGTCTAGTCCCGCTGTACGAGCCAGTGTCCCAGAAGCCCCGAAGTTACCAGCGTCACGTTGGTATCTTCTGTGATGGCCCTCTTTGCGCCGACAAGGGCGAATATATTGTAGGAGACCGATACAAGTGTGCCGTCTGCCACGATACGGACTTCTGTGCGAACTGCGAGGCTCTGCCTAAGCTGATCCATAACCGTACTCACCCATTGATCAAGTTCAAGACCCCAGTTCGCAATGTCTCAGTCACCACCTTGGGCGAAAAGGGCAACGGAGAACAAATGCGCACCATGGGCGACCAATGCCCACAGACGAGCTCCAAGTCCACCGAGACTACTCCAGCTGCACCGTCGGCCAATGCCGCTACCCAGGTCCAGACTGTCGCCGAAGTCAAACCCACCGAGTCAGCGAAGGCAGAGCCCGGGGTTGCCGCCACCGAGCCCATCGCTACCCCAGAGCTTCAAGCTCACTTCATCCGTGATACCGTCCTCGATGGCTCTGTCTTGTTGCCAAGCCAGCAATTCGAGCAGACTTGGTCTCTCCGCAACCCTGGCCCGCGTGCTTGGCCTGCAGGCTGCACGGTCTGTTTCATTGGCGGCGACGGCATGCTAGACGTTGACCCCAACCATCCATCGCACGTAACGCAGATCTATAAAGCGACCAAGAGCAACGTCATTGATCGCGTTGTCGAAGTTGGAGAGGAGGTCGACTTCACAGTCAAGATGCGGGCCCCTGAGCGCCAGGGTAAGGCTATCTCCTACTGGCGTCTTAAGGACACTACTGGTCTACCATTTGGTCACAAGCTTTGGTGCGATGTCGACGTTAAAACACCTGAGCCTGATGTGAAGAGTGAGGAGACAGCCAAGGCCGAGCATATCGAAGATATTGCCAAACACGCCAACGTGAATGATGAAGAAACTCAGCAGACCGAAAGCAAGATGATTTTCCCAAAGCTCGACAAGGAATCGCCTGTCTCGAGCACTCACGAGGCTGAAGCTGCTACTACCCCTGCCGCCGTACCCTCTGCCCCTGTCAGCGTCAAGGATTTATTGGAGGATGTCGAGAGCCTTGAGCTTGATGATGAGAACACTGACACCGATGAAGCGTTCTTGACCGATGAGGAGTACGAGCTTATTGCTTCCGACGATGAGATGGAGACGGCGAAGAACGGGAAAAAGTAGACGAGCTGAGAGCGAGTCTATCACTGGTTGATGAGAAGTCGAGGGGACATGGAGATGGTGGATGGGGATTTACAAGAATGGCGAATATGCTGATGGCTGAAGATGGCGAAATTGAAAACCATGGTGGTACACGAGGGATCAATCTTTCCTTTTCTTTTGGTGTCTTGTTAGGATGAGGCTGCTTGCGATGCTTGCTCAACCGGATGGATGTAGTCCAGTAGGAAACGAATCAACTCTATCAAATGAATTGACGCTCTTTGCACATGATAATGGAAACAGTGGGGAGTAGGAGGCTTGTCATTAGAGAAGCTCGTCTGCGTCTTTGCCACCGTCATCACCCAGTGTTGAACGATTGTTAACCCCTACCCGTAACTCATAACCCATGTGCAGTCCTAATCTTTCTACTACCGGAGCTCAACTAAATTTGGTCCATCAAGCAGAATCCATGCCAAACGAAGGACGTCGACACAAGAACTCAATCCAACAAAAGAAAAATCAATGCGAAAAGGATACGCAAGCCAGTCTGAAACTCCAACCCCCCAACGATACGCTGCTGCTCACACGGATTTGAGGTATTGCACCACCTGAACTACTCCCCGCAGCAAGCTTCTGACCCGCTCTGCGCACCCAACGACTTCGCCCCCCCTCCTCGCTCTACTGACCCTTCCTAGGATCCAGAAGCGGGGATGGTGGTGTTCTGCGTGGGCTCCGAACGGGAGACGGCGCCGAAGCGGGTGTTGCCTTGGTCGAAGATCTGGAAGTCGTGTTAACTCCTCGTGTAAAAGATGGTTGGAGGGGGTAGGAGAGGGGTAGATGACTCACGGCGTAAATGCTCTTGAGGAAGACGTCACCCAGAATGTCAAAGGTCATGCTTCCGCGCGATTGAATGCCTCCATAGGTCATGCCGTTGCCCGCGTCGGCGAAACCCAGGTCCTCTTTCTGCACGGGGAATTGCTTGCCGCCGACGGCAAAGCTCACCACCGGAAGCTTGCTGACGTCGGTGTTGGAAGGGAAAATGTATCCTTGCTGCGTGGAGTCGTATTTGCCGCCTGGGATCGCCTTGTAAATGGCTGCGCAGGTGGTGTCGTCGATGAGAGCGAGGGTCGTTCCGGTATCAGCGATGGCGGTGTTGCCGGAACGATCGATCGTCTTGCCGGCGACAACGGCAGAGGTGCTGTCGAACATCCAGAAGCCCTGGGAATTGTCCACGGGCGTGTAGTATGGGGTTTGGCCGCCAAGGGCAGCTTGGTCGATGTAGCCAAAGGTGTAGAAGGATTCGCCTTTGTCTGGATCATTCGCGTCCTTGACGGAGCCAAGATTGGCGGTGAAGAGCTCAGAAGCCTCTGGGATGTCCTTTTGGGAGATCATGTTCTCGACAGGAGTCTGTACAGGGTTGGGAGTAACAGTATTGATGGAACCCCAGGCGAGACCGAGGAGACCATCGCTACTGTCCTGCTGAAACTGGGTCGAGAGGGTTTTGGCCAGTTCGATGGCTTGGTCTTTGATGATGAGACCGCCTACATTGACGACGTCTGTTCCCACGGTGCCAGAGGCAGAGGAGTTATCGCCGTAAGATATCTTCCACGACGAACCAGAAGAGTTCTTGAACGTGCTTGACTTGGTGGGGTCGAAGATGGTATGGCTGGTGCCTGATGTGGTGGCTGCCGGGAGTTCTGTGGACCAAAGCTGCACGGCTGTTAGCGCTGGGTAATGGAAAATAAGTAACAAAGCGTGGTACCTACCCAGAGATCGGCTGATCCAGTGTCGAAGTCTAGAGTGAAGGTCTTGCCTGGAGTACCAATGGTGACAGGGCAAAGATACTCGGAATCGTTCTGCGAGTCTTCGGCAGGGACATCGCCGGTCTGGTTGCTGGTAGGGGCCTTTTTCTGGAGAACCTTCTGCATACGAGTCTTCCCACCAATTGCTTGTTGGTCACCGTGTTTGCCTTGGTGGTGAGCCTTATTGATGACGGTGTATGGGCCGTCCAAGGTAGGCGTGAACTTGTACTTGTGGAGGAGGGAGACGTAAGACTTGGGACCAGAGCGTTGGTACTTCTTGTTGTGCACGAGCCTGATCCTCTGGAGGTTGGATGCCATGGTGACTAGTTATGTGGGTCTGCTTCTTGAAGAACAGTGTTTGATGTCTTGGAAGACCAAGACACGAGTTGCAAAAGGGTAAGAGATTTTAGGGCGTGAAAAGGAGCAAAGAAGAGCGGAGTGCTTGTATGAGAGTAGCAATGTTTCAAGCGATGTAGCGTTGTAGGAATGTGGGATTTGTTGTAAGAAGAGGAAGAAGGATGAGGGAAGGGTGCTTGCTAAATATATGAGAGATCCTTCACAGCTGACGAGAAGGTAGGTCCCTACGGTAATGACTTCTTTGTTTCACTATCGACGGCCGTGGTTGCCTGAGCTACGACATACATACCTTTCGCGCCTGGCCGTGAAGGCTATTCCCGAAGGATATGCCTCGGACCGTGTGGACATGGTGTCAAGAGACCAATCGAAGTGGCTGAGAGCTCGCTGTTGTTTGTTCCAAATCCTGTTAGGTAGTGATGTTGCATCACAGAAAGGCAGACATAAAGGGATGGCGCTAATTGTCGGTGATCAGTAGCCTGTAGGCCGACTGCGTTTATTCTCCGTGGGTGTAGACCCTGATTTGGACCTGGCAGAGTGGCAGAGTGGCAGTGAGCGTAGCAGGGACAAAGATAGAGATGGCCCATGGATCATGCATGATGCAGAGCTGCGGCAGTTGGCAACGCAAGCCTCGGTGCCTCGTTGACTTTAGATGTTGGTGGAGTGGGGGATTTGCGCCTATCATCCATCGCCACCCCACCTCACTGGTCAACAGACCAATCTTCAAGTTCCCAGCTTCTTTGTTCGATATGATCACTCGATCCCCTTCTTTGTTCAACCAAACCACCTTTGATATGGATATCGCCTCACGCCTCATGTTGTCCCAGTGTGACGTATGATCACGCCGTTGACGTTCTGGCGGGGGCGCGTAATGACTCCCATTGTCTCGAGCATGTGTCTCCTCTGCTTTCTCATTGTGAGAAAGGCCGAAAGTCTTCGAGGACATGGAGAATTATGTATACGTGCGAAGTAATGAGGACAAATTGTAAGATGATTTGATGCAATCGTTGAGGAGAATCGTCGAGGATTAGATGGATCTCGGCAATCGAAAGAAGCATAATGCTGCCGCTGCAGGTGATGCAGGGTGAGCACTTTATATTCCACGGACGTGCACCACGCAAGGCTGCGACAATCGACTGCTTATAGGTCGCTTTTTGAACCCCTTCGTTTTGGAGAAGTCGATGCTCATGTTATAGAAGCTGACTTGTTCATGCGCATTGATTAAGTGGCTTCCATCAAGTGGCTTCCATCAAGTGGCTTCCATCAAGTGGCTTCTGTTCTGTGGCTTCTATCAAGTGCTCCTCTCAATCTACGAGTACTTGAAAGGGCAAGTCTACTGTTCCATGTTTTTCAATGCTCTCGGTGCCTCTAACTACACTTCCTGGCTTCAGAGCGCATCGCTAGATGACGGGGCCCTGGTGTGGACGAGACACTGGGGGACAGACCTGCGTTGTTCGGGTCGATGTGAGAAGAAATCTCGTAATCGACCCTCGTTGCCCAGATGCTCTCCAAAAATTATTGCTAGAGCAAGATAGACGCAAATTTCACTTTCGCAGTACTAGTGTAACTTCTATATCTTTGACGTTCGTCCCATGCTTTCTGTGGGTGTCTGTTCCAATGCTTCTATCACAAATCGATGCGCTTCTTTAACCATATCTGGGCTCATCTCGTGACCTACACCGTCAAAGACAATATCTTCGATCAGGATCCCGCCTTCATTGAACCATCCATTGGAAGCAGTGGCATTTTTGAGCCAGCGTAGAAATGGCTCCCCACATTTGTATGGAACCAGCTTATCAGCCCCCCCCGCCATGTTCAATATCCTTTTCCCCTGCAACGAACTTCTCATCAGTGGCAATAGCCTTTTCCGCTCTGACGGAGTAGGGTCACGGTTGTAGACACTGTCATCGTGAGACGCAATCCTGCCCAAAAGCAGTCCCGCCGGATCATATCTCCCCACGGCTTCCAATAAACCTTCTGGGAAATCTGTTGATCCTAGGAACGAGGTTCCTGGAGGATCGCTGTTCCTCCACGTTGCAAGCTTTGAGAGCCGAGCTCGATCAGACATCAGACGGACGTAGTCAGGACAACCAATGATGACTACTGCAGTCGTGATTCGAGGATCATGCATTATGCAGTGCCATCCAGCGTGCCCACCAAGGCTTACTCCCAACACCAAATGATTCGCAATGAGATGCTCTGACCTTGGGAAGACATAGGAAGTAACGTAGTTCATAAGATGGGATGTGTCCGTTGCAGTCCCGTCTTTAGGTGGTTAGTGCTCGTTTCAAAGGGCTTCTAGAACGGACAGGATGTACGATAGCTTGCAAACATGTCCTGAGCATGTGTCTTATTCCCGCTTCTCCAAGCCTCATTCGAGAGAGCATTCGCTTCTCTTGAGCCGTGGTTTCTTTGATCAAAAGAGACGCATATGAGACCCAGTGCCTTCCCTTCCTTCGAAACCTGTTGCTGTCGTTCCCAGGCATTGATGGTCGAGGCAGCCATGGGCGCCATGCATTCTTGCGTTTGTAGACGCGGATGGAGAAGCCACAAGCATGCCACATCCTGGACTCTTGCATCTAACTCCTCAGCACCGTATACTGTCGTAATGATGCCAGCAATGCAGAAGGTCTTCTTCGAAACTGGTGAGGGGGGCATAGGGAACGTGTGAGCCATTGGATTTGCAGTCGCCATTGCATTTGATTAAGCACATGCCTCTCAGCTCAGGGTTACGCATGTATAGACTGTAACTTAGAGCAAAGGTAAAACCGTAATCAATTTAACCGGGAATCCGCCGTGACAGGGATCCGCGTGATATGCGACGTGAGCTCTTTACGGATCAACGCTAGCAACTTTTTTTCGCTTGGACTTCGTTTGCTTCCTGATCCCCTGCAATGCAGACTCTACGAGATGTAGGATACAAAGCCCCCGAGCTTTAGGTACAGAGCGGTGTCCTTCAATTGCAAAAGCTGAATCTATCAATCGAGAACACCAACTCCTGTGACACCACCTCCCCCAAGACTGCCCCTTGAACCCTCTTAACTTACTGATATCACTGCGTTTTCCCAGGATGACATGCCCACCATTGAGCACATAAGGGGTACCAAGCCTTGATTCCCTCTTAACGCGAGGTTCACACAAAGAGAAGGGATTTGCATTCGATATGGCGGATGCGGACGCGTCAACAGACGTAGGCATGCTCGCGCATGACCATGTCGAGGATGCGGATAATGCCCAAGGTGGATCTGCTTCTGACGTGGAACTTATCCCGCTGTCGGCAAAAGGAGAGAACGGCGAGATTGATCCTGGGGCGCCGACTATGCACCTCGAACCACCCCTCAATTCATCACAGGATGACTACCCTTTCTCTTTCTCAGCTCTTGGCGAAATATTCAATGAACAGGCTGTGAAGAGAAACGGCCTTGCGGTCATTGTTCCCCCAGCGCAAAATCGCTGGGAATATAAGGTCTTCCAAGAAGATGATGAAGTGGATGAGATCTTGGAGGAATATGACGATGCTGGTTTTATCGAGTACCTTGTTCTGTTCTCCGACGGTAGTGAGGATGTGGTAAGTTTATCATTCCTACCTATTCGTCGACATATATTAGCTTGACTACCTACACCCTCATCGTCATCTTACGCTTTATTCCCTCTACATCATTACACACTTGTTCAGCCATCTACGTACCGTCCAACAGACCTTCCCTCAACGCAGTCGTCTATCTACATACCTTTCTACGCATCCTCTCACACATTTTCCGTCGCTTACTCTATAACACATTCTTCCCACGTACCCCTCCACGTTCCCAAACCTCTATTCGTTGGAAGCAAGGTAATCTGCAATGAAGTATTTTTGCTGAAAAGAACATTCTGCTTCTACAGATCTCATTTGATGACCTGAGGAAGCTATCAAACGGACCTACTCTGATAGCCGACTTCAGCAATCAACTCACTCGTGATTCCGACTCAGCTGGCTCAGCTTCGTCTTCTGACGACGAGCTGTCTATGGCGAGACCCTCAAAACCAAAGGCACGAGGCCGTCCTTCAACCAAGAATTCGAGGAACGCTTTGTCAAGCAGAACATCGCGACAAAGCAACTCGCAGTCGCAGCTGAGCTTAATGTCAATATACTCGCAATCCGACGAGGATGAAAATTATGTTGGTAGACAGAAGAGGCGTCCTGTTGCTCGTGTCCGTGATGCGAGAGCCACGCGGGCTGCCGCCCAGAAGAGGATAAACTACTCTGATGTGCCTCCTCCCGAAGACATTTTTGACGATGAGAGTGATGACGATCTAACTCAGCTTGGGAAGCGCAAGCGATCATCGTCCAGTCGATCGGGTCCAAGCAAGACTAGGAAACTGCTTCGCGGACCCAAAAGAGCTGACCCTGACTTGGAGAAAACCTCTCGGA
Organism: Evernia prunastri; assembly: GCA_003184365.1. Classification (NCBI taxonomy): domain Eukaryota; kingdom Fungi; phylum Ascomycota; class Lecanoromycetes; order Lecanorales; family Parmeliaceae; genus Evernia; species Evernia prunastri. The sequence continues at coordinate 18,539 of NKYR01000072.1, forward strand.
GGTCAGGTCGCAATACGGGCAAAAGCCGAGACATGCGTGAGGTCGGAGAAGAAGATATTCCTGAAATAACCACGGCCAATAGCGTTGCCAGGTATACCGTTGCAAAAGAGGCTTTCAAGGAGCTTCCATCCGACGATGAATTTCGGCTTCGCCATCTGCAGGTTTGTGATGTCTGCAGAGAAGAAGACGACGACGAGGTGAAAGGCATGCTCGTCTTTTGTCAAGGATGTACATCGGCCTTCCACCAAAAATGTCTTGGCCCCCGAACAGGTCGTGATCACCTCGTCAGTAAGATCGGATCAAAAGACTTTGTTCTTCAATGCCGACGTTGTGTCGGTACCGCTAGACATAAAGACCCTCTCGCTCCAGACCAAGGACTATGTCTCTCTTGCCATGAGCCGGGTTCATCAACCACAGCCTTTCGGGAGCGCAAGACGGCCAAAGAAGAGCAAAAGGAACGGGAAGAGAACGGCGGAGAAGACCCAGTTATCGATGTGCTCGCAGACTTGATCAACAATTCCAAGCATGTTCTCTTTCGTTGCACGAAATGCTATCGAGCTCGTCACATGCATCATCTACCGCCAAGAGGCCGGGAATCGAAAGAGACAGAAGAGGAAGAAACGGCCGAGGCTCGCTTCAATGAACATAACGAAGATTGGCAATGTAGGGACTGTGTTGATGCTCCTGGAGAAGTCGAAACTCTTGTAGCTTGGCGCCCTACGAACATAGACCGTTATGAACCTGGGCAGACCGTGGACGTGATGGAGGAAGACGCCAAAGAGTATCTTGTGAAATGGAAGAAAATGTCCTATTTCAAGGTCAAATGGATGCCCGGTGCTTGGGTGTGGGGTGTTGCGGCCTCCGTGACCCTCAAGGCATTCGCCAAAAAAGATGACATCACCAATACACCGAAGATGAGCACGAAAGAAGCCGTCCCTGAAGACTACCTTCGCGTTGATATCGTATTTGACGTGGAATACACCAATATTGTGAATGCTCCCTCGGAGAAAATTGCTAAAGCCCGCATCAAAGAGGTGTCAAAAGTATTTGCCAAGTTCAAAGGTCTAGGATATGAGGACGCAGTCTGGACCGAACCTCCCTCACCAGAAGATGCTGAGCGGTGGACCGACTTCAAAGCCGCTTACGAGGAGTGGGTTATGGGGTCATATATCCGACCTCCCGCGAGATATACCGTCAACGCTCATCTTACCAAGGTCCGGGCTCAAGATTTTGGTAATGACCTAGCGATGAAGAGTCAACCAGAAAGTTTAACTGGAGGCGAACTCATGGCCTATCAGATGGAGGGTCTGAACTGGCTTTACTATCAGTGGTACAAAAAGAAGAATGCAATACTCGCTGATGAGATGGGTCTCGGGAAGACAATTCAGGTGATTGGTTTCCTAGCGGCTCTCAAGCAGGTGCACGGCTGTTGGCCCTTCCTGATCGTCGTCCCCAATTCAACCTGTCCGAATTGGAGACGAGAGATCAAGCAATGGGCCCCTTCGTTGAGAGTAGTAACGTACTACGGTTCAGCTAGAGCAAGGAAGCTAGCCCTCGATCATGAACTCTTTCCAGGAGGCGGGAAAGATCTCAGATGTCACGTTGTGGTGACTTCTTATGAGGCCGCGCAGGATATCGAGTTTCGTTCAAAGTTCAAAGGGATCTCTTGGCAAGGGTTAATTGTGGATGAAGGACAACGATTGAAGAATGACAGAAACCTTCTCTATGGCGCTCTGAACGCTCTGAAGCCTCCCTTTAAGCTGCTATTGACTGGTGAGCAGCCCCCAACAGTTGTTGTGGCTTTTTTTTTGACCAAATGCAGGTACACCGTTACAAAACAATGCCCGAGAGCTGTTTAATCTTCTGCAATTTTTAGACTCTTCAATTGATGCCGAGGCCTTGGAGGAAGAGTACACTACCTTGACGAAGGAAAATGTAGCTAAGCTACACGAGAAACTACGCCAATACTTCCTTAGACGGACCAAGGCAGGTGTCCTGAAGTTTCTCCCCTCCATGGCGCAAATTATTCTTCCGGTCACTATGTCTATAGTGCAGAAAAAGCTGTACAAGTCGATCCTGGCCAAAAACCCGGAATTGATCAAGTCTATCGTCGGACCAAGCAAGCGAGCTCTTGGTAAAACCGAGCGCGCCAATTTGAACAACATCCTAATGCAACTACGCAAATGTTTGGCTCATCCGTTCGTTTACAGCCAGGATATCGAGGAGAGAAGCAGCAACCACATTGTGTCACATCGGAACCTCGTCGAAGCATCATCAAAGTTACAATTACTAGAGATTATGCTGCCAAAACTGCAAGAGCGAGGTCATCGAGTTTTGATCTTCAGCCAATTTCTGAATATGCTCGATATGGTCGAAGATTTCCTCGCAGGCCTCGGTCTATTCTATCAGCGTCTTGACGGCAACATTGGATCTTTACAGAAACAGAAAAGGATAGACGAGTTCAATGCTCCGGACTCGCCCTTGTTCGCTTTCTTACTTTCTACTCGAGCTGGGGGCGTCGGAATCAATCTTGCTACCGCTGACACTGTCATCATCCTCGATCCTGACTTTAACCCACATCAAGATATCCAAGCCCTCTCACGTGCGCACAGGATAGGTCAAAAAAAGAAAGTTCTCGTGTTCCAGCTTACTACTCGCAACACCGCTGAAGAGAAGATAATGCAGATCGGAAAGAAGAAGATGGCCCTCGACCACGTGCTCATCGAACAAATGGACGCCGAAGACGATGCAGGTATGGATCTCGAGTCGATACTGAAATATGGCACCGAGGCTCTTTTCAAAGACGATGATACGCAGGACATACATTATGATTCTTCCTCTGTTGACCGACTTCTGGATCGTAGCCAAATTGAGGACACCAAAGTCGACAACAATGAGTCGGCGGAGTCCCAATTCAGCTTTGCTCGAGTCTGGGCTAACGACAAAGGTGTCTTGGAAGATAATCTAGGGGACGCGGATGCCCCTGAGACGGATGTAGACCCTCTCATATGGGAAAATATTCTCAAGGAACGTGAGCGTGTAGCAGCTGCCGAAGCCGCTGCACGTGCTGAAGATCTCGGACGAGGAAGACGAAAGCGTCAAGTAAGTCGATCATCTAGGTTCTGGGAAAGCTTACATCACTGGGTGATGATGGAGTCTTCCTAAATGGCTGTAGCTAAAAACTTCATAGGCTGTCGATTACTCCAAGCAGACTGCGCGAGATGTCGAGTTATCCCCAATGGTTACCAAGAATGGGCGGAAGGCTCAAGAGTCAGATAGTGATACCGACTTCCAAGAGCGAGATGAGAGCGACGAAGAACCAGAGAGTGATGAAGGAGGCGTCGAGTTTGTCGCTTCTCGCGAATTGGCATCTTCACCCAAGCATACGGGTAAACTCGTCCCGATTTGATGTGATTCACAGCTCGAGTACTGACCTCTTACATAGTTCCCGTTTTCAAGCGGGCCCAGGTTCCACTCATAGCTCCTGACTTTCAATTGCAACGTCACATACCGGGAATGGATGGGGCAAACAGTCCTCCAGCCAAGTGCATTGCATGCGAAAACTACCATCCAACAGGACACTGTCCTCTCAAGCTTGCTGGAGTCGAGTATTGTCCGCTATGTGGAATCGCTCATTTCGGTCGGGGCAGGACATGCCCTCACATCAACTCAGTAACTCAGCTTCAGGCGATGCAAGAGGCGATAAAGCATAGCCCGGAGTCTCCAGAGCTCAAAGAACTAGCCAAGAAGAAGCTCACGGGCATCATCGGATCTATCAGACACAAGAGAAAAATGGAGGAAGAGGCGAAAGCGGCGAAGGAGAGTCAGGCCCTACGCCCATCCGGGCAACCGGATGCCAAGTTCTTTCCTGGTCAGGATGCTACTATGAGCCGCCAAGCAGCATCGAGACAGATGAGTGGTAAGGAGAATAGGATGGCTGGACTCTATGCGCCTCCCCCTCCGTACAGGCAATGATTCGGGGGAAGGTGCCTGTGTGAAGCTGTCGAGAAGATGGGTCGGCCCTTCTTCGATAGCGCCTCGACGTACTGGCAAAAACTTCGCATGGTCTATCTGAGAGAATTCGGGCATATGCGGTGGTATCTTCAGCGTACTTTTCATAGTATCTAGCTCTCCGATACCGATGATACCCATTCCACGCGTACGCTAGGTCCGAGAGGCTTCCTGAGATCGTGTGTCTTATTTAGTCCCACTCTATTTCATATTACCGTTCTCCGCAATCTTCATCGCATCATAGAATCGATCAGATCTCTCGACGTGTCAAACAGAATTGGTAGCGTGGTCCGCGAAGACCTCAGATATTTCTATGGCACGCGAAACCTCTGCAAGGATAGATCAACGATATATCCCCTTCCTCCAGCTTCCGTTTTCCCCTGGGTTCTTTCCTACACAGCCGCCCACACTTCCTATCTTACTCTGCACAGCGTGACCACATCTGGGGAAGAGGCCCCCGTTGCATCCTGTCCCCCTTCTGGTTCGTGTTGGCTAGTCTCTCCGCTCTGTAGACCCTGCTCATTTGCTGATTTTGTTCTGGGTTCGGAGTAGACGAATGAGATTTTTTTTCTTTGTAAACTGCAATTGTTGGGCCCGCGGCGGCCAACTTGCTGGTGTTTGAGGTATCCGCGGTTTTGAGGTTGAGGAGGTTTCCTGATGGGCACGCCTTTTGCGGGTGGGGAGAAGGTTGCGCTGGTCTGGGTTCGAGAAAGCTTGAGCGTTTGTGTCAGTGGTGCTTGGTCGCTGGCGTTGGGCACGGTGATCGGTTTTGATGGGTGGAGAGTGAGGGGGAGGGCTAGGACTTTGCTTTTCGAGAAGGGTGGTGTTAGAGAGAGGTTGGGGGAAGAAGGGGGGAATTGCTGTATGGAGAAGGGCAGAGGGAGAGGGTAGCTGGATGAGGGTTCAAAGTGGTATGTTAGCAGCCAATCGATCACAGGATTCAGAGTTCGGGAAAATTGCACTCAGCACAGCCAGGGCAAGGGCAATCCTTTTGCATTGCTATGGCAATTCTTTTGTGGAGACACTACGATGTGGTAGTGTTTGCTCAGACCCCCTTCATTTTTGTTCGGCTTCGACTCTTTCCGCTCCCTGGGGCATGCACCGGCCTTGCCACCTCCTGTCTAGCCCGAGGGCCTGATCGTGTCGGTGCCCTGCCTGACGTTGTTCCTCACGTCATCGTTGCCTGGGTTCGCCTCCTCGTAGATGGCTTGTTTGGTCTCTGGGCCTCCTGGTCCCTCGAAGTCTCGTGCCTTGGTTGGGCTGCCGAGGATGTCAGTTTCCTGCCCACAGTACGCATTCACGAATCGAAGGCTTGACTCACTGGCCTGATCCGCCCTTCTCCCCGGGCTTCGAAATCAAATCCCCGCCCTCGTCGACGGGGATCTCTCGGTTGTCGCCGGCGCCTGATGCGGCGGAGCCGACTTTAATGGTGCTGCCGGGGAACTTCTCGGTGACGCTTGTGTCGACGCCGGATTCGGTGGCTGGGAGGTGTTCAGTTGAGAGATGAGGCAAGGAAGGAACGGGGGACCTACTTGAGTCTGCGTTGCTCACACCGTGCTTGGCTTGATGGGAATTGAGGTCACGCTCTGCTTGCTGGGCAAGAACCATAGGGTCCTGGCCTTCGTATATCTTCGACATGGTGAGGGATATTTCGGTCGCTGGTTCTGACAGTGGTGAAGGAGTTTGTTGGTGGCCGTTAAAGTAGATGCAGTAGCAAGGGAGTCTTAGGATGGAAATTTCGCTGTGAAATTGAAATGCTGATGATGTCACATGTTCTTCACTCGTCGGCAAATTGATAAGGCTGAGATAAGGCTGACGCTTGGCCAATACGGCAAGCTTTGAGATGTTAACAATACTTAGGTACCTACGAGGGATGCAATACTACCCACCTTACCCTATACCGCTCGCTTGGGCCTCGACCCATACCGGCCATGTACAGCTCACATCGTATGGATTCCAAATACATTCAATTGATTCGCTTCAAGGGGCACTTCCTAGCCATGGCTTCCGATCCAACTGACCGTGCTCAAAATTATCTTTCTGTACTCCGTATATCGGACTCAGAATACACGGTACTATGGTAGAAATACTACTACTTACTACTTGAGAGTACCTATGTATGTACATACGTCTGAGATTAATTCACCGGCATCAATAGCATGGACTCAATTTCCGAAAGCCTTTCGCCGAGCGAATTACATAAGTTGCATGCAGGACAGGATCCTCGGAGTTAAGGTACCTCGATAATTATTATAATAATAATAACAATTGATAATAATAATAGATTATAGCTATTACCTACCTACCTACCTTAGCTCCTTAGCTGCTACTCTAAGCCTGATATGTTGATCATGCCACACCTCGTTCCAAGGCACGGGTGACGGCGCGCATGGTCGGAAAAGCTACTTAAGTTCCAGCCGAGAAGCTCAAATTCAATCCCCCGCCGAGTCTCTCTTCCACACTTGCTATTGAGACTTTGGACACCCCATTGCTTCAAACCTTCCAAACATGTCTCTACAAGAGACTTTTGCAAGCGGGACCCCACATGAAGTAGCCCAAGCGTCAGGCCAGCCGCCTGCTCAAGCAGAACCGGAGCCGGAGACTCAAGCAGCACAAGCGTGGTTACAAGCACCAGCACCAACACCAACACCACAAGCACCAGCGCCAGCACCAGCACAAGCGCCATTACAAGCGGAAGGTGACATTGCCATCGACGACAGCAATTCGGCTTACAGTGATGATTTGTAGGCTGTTAATTTTTTCAAACCCGTAGACATTTGTAGCTCGCCTGCTCAAGCCTATCCAGGTCCACCTTCACCGCATCTCTCTCCTCAAGTGTGCTAAATTTTCCTACCGAGAATGGTCGCCGTTATTCGGCTTTCAGGGAAGGCACCTATGTCTTTCCAAACGACGAATCCGAGCAGGATCGCATGGACATCCACCACGAGATGATGGTCAAAGCATGCGCCGGTAATCTTCATCTGGCACCCCTTACTAACCCAGGACGAATCTTGGATATTGGAACAGGCACAGGTATCTGGTGCATCGAAATGGGCGATCTTTACCCTGATGCCGAGGTGATTGGGAATGACTTCAGTCCCGTCCAACCTAACATGGTACCTCGAAACGTCAAATTTGAAGTAGATGATGTCGAGGCACCCTGGACGCACCAAACCAAGTTCGACTACATCCATTCCCGTTTCATGGCCGCCTCAATAGCAGATTGGCCAAGACTTATCCAAACCAGTTTCGATAATCTGAACCCTGGCGGCATTGCTGAGTTTCAAGATGGGGACTTCATTGTGTACTCTGAAGACGGATCGATGAAAGGTACCTGGTTTGAAAAATGGAACCTGGATATTTGTGAAGGATCAGAAAAGGCTGGGCGTAGCCTTGCTCCTGGACCTCGTCTAGAAGAGTGGTTCCGCGCGGCGGGCTTTGAAGACATCCATGTAGAAAAGATCAGGCTACCTTTCGGCTTATGGCCTAAAGACATGAAATGGGTAAGCAGCACTCCCAAATTTCGTGTGAGATTTTTGGAAGAGCCGTAGCTGATAATCTATACGTGTGTATAGAAGGAAGTTGGTGCATTCAACGTGGTGCAACTCAGAGAGGGACTCGAAGGCTTCTCACTTGCATTGTACACTCGCATGCTAGGTTGGACGCCAGATGAGGTACAGGTCCTGCTGAGTAAAGTCAGAAAGGATCTGGAGAACAGAAACATCCATCCGCAGTATGACATGTGAGGTTCCCCAAACCTCAAGCAACAGATTTGAGAATGTCTAGCTGACAGTGTCGCTCCAAGGTTTATTGTCTGGGGTCGCAAACCTGCAGTCTAGATGCAGGAAATTGCCTTCAGGTTGTCCTGCGGTCTTTGAGATATGATGTCTGATGTTGGCTTACTGGCCTTCCAACTTCGTCTTCTAATACGAAAATTAAAGGAGTACAGGTTGGAGTAATGATGTCGCTAGCATCAATATCGTCAAGCTTTCCCATCTTTTCCTCCAAGCCTCCGCAGCTAGCATAACCGGCCGGCGGACTGCATTTTGCAGAACCCGGTTATCACAAATATAATCCACCCTTATGCGTATCGACCGAGGAAAGCTTGTATTTAGTCTGCAAGGATTCTTTACTACTGCTGTAAGATAATAATAGATAACCGTTATCGTAGGATTTGATTAACGTCTACGAAATACGGTTGTCTACTACGTCCCCATTTCTATGGCGGGCGAAATGTAACACTAGTGTAGAGTAGCGCTCTGTGCAGGGTTTGTGTTACTGTTGAGATAACGATCTCTCTTCAAACAATTGCCATCAAAGTGGATCATTGTGACAAGGCTTTGGGGACGCTTTCAAAGGATGGACCGTTGCTGTAATTCATCAAATGCCATTTCCTAGTAAAGTAGTGTTAAAGGACAGCGATGGTAGATAACGCTGTGTCGTAACAGAAACGGAAGGAACGATATGTAAAGCGGCCCGGACATGCACTGCCAAGCTTCAACGCAAGGCAGCGTCAACAAAACTTCCTCACCTTCCACATCAGGTCGCCGTCAGCGCTACGGGCGAGCTGAACCGAAGACTTCACAGAAATGGCAGGTACTGCAATCGGTGTGCGGAGAAAGCCTGATAGGGGTTTTAGCGGATCCAATCACCCTGTCTCCGAGATGAACTTGCCTCGGATCTGGTGTGGCCAATACGATCGCTGTTGAACAAATTACAGTGCCTTGCACAAGCTCCGGCTTAGTTCGTCATCGATAAGGTAAGGTAGCTGTCTGTCATGGTCATTACAACAGAAGCTGGTCTTCTCAAAGCATAAAAGCAAGCAAAAGCAAGCAAGAAGCTGCTTTTGCTTCAAATTTCGCAATTTCCCTTTCCATTAAATTCTACAGACGTTGTGGACACAATGCGTATTTTTACTCACCTCAGCCTTTTAGCGATTGCCAGCGCCGTTGCAGCCAGAAGCTCACAGCATATTGGGAAGACATTGCTGGAGCGCTCACCTAGGTCGCCCAGATTAACAGAGGACGTACGTTACCCTCAATACGAGAAGCGACAGTATGTTAATGCCACGAGCAGTGAGTCTCTAATGCAGGCATCTCTTTGCACGACACTGACTGGAGTAGAATTCGCCGTGAATGGTTCTGCTATCCCAGACGTGGATTTTGACATTGGCGAGTCATACGCAGGTCTGTTGCCCATATCCTCCAAAGCCAATGAGACTCGAGAACTCTACTTCTGGTATTTCCCGTCCACAAATCCGCTTGCCGAAGATGAAATCACTATTTGGCTCAATGGCGGACCGGGATGCAGCTCTCTCGAAGGCCTTTTGCAAGAAAATGGACCCTTTCTTTGGCAGTATGGAACTTTTGCTCCAGTCCCGAATCCGTGGGTACGTACATTGTGGAGCGCATCCCCTGTATCTCGTATCACATTTGGCCCTATATCATGCAAACTAACAATTCTTGTTCCCGAGATCTGCCGTGCAACTCAAACACTTCCCTTGAAGGAGCAGGGCTGACTCCAAAAATGGCGTAGACATGGGTGAATCTCACCAACATGGTTTGGGTAGAGCAGCCTGTTGGGACTGGTTTCTCGCAAGGAACTCCTGATATTACGGATGAAACTGGTGTTGCTTCGGAATTCTTGGGCTTCTGGAAGAGTTTCGTGGACACTTTTGGACTGCAGAATCGCAAAGTCTACATCACAGGGGAGAGTTATGCAGGATACTATGTCCCATACATTGCGAATGCGATGCTGAACAGCAATGATACGACCTATTACGATGTCGAGTCGATCCTGATCCACGATCCGAGCACTAGCACAGAAGCTGTGCAGCAGCAGATCCCTGCTGTTGCTTACGTCGATTACTGGGCCCCTCTATTCTCTCTCAATGCATCTTTCATGAACTTTCTCCACGAGCAAGCCGAGTCCTGCGGATATACTTCCTTCCTTGATGAATACCTCGTATACCCTCCCGTTGGGCCGCTACCCAATCCTCCAATGTCCAATGATACCTCGGGCCAATGCGACCTGTGGGATGCTATCTTCTACGCCGAATTGCTCATCAATCCTTGTTTTGACATCTACCAAATTGCCACCACTTGCCCGCTTCTTTGGGACGTGCTTGGGTTTCCAGGCTCTTTCGAGTACACCCCCGCAGGAGCGACCGTGTACTTTAATCGCACGGATGTGCAGAAGGCTATTAACGCGCCAGTAGAGGAGTGGATGGAATGTACCAACAATGACGTTTTCGCCGGGGATGGGTCAGATTCCTCCCCGCCAAGCGGGCTCTCCATCCTACCCGGTGTCATCGAGAAGCTGAACAAAACCATCATCGCCCACGGTGCTCTCGATTACATCCTCATTGCCAATGGCACACTGCTCATGATCCAGAACATGACCTGGAATGGCGCCCAGGGCTTCTCGAGCAAGCCGTCGGATGAGTTCTTTGTGCCGTACCACACGCAGGACAACCCAAGCACCTTGGCCGGTGCCGGTGTCTTCGGTACCACGCACACCGAGCGGGGCTTGACCTTTGTAGAGGTCAGTCTCAGTGGGCATATGATCCCTCAGTACGCGCCTAGTGCCTCTTATCGTTTGGTCGAGTTCATGCTGGGGAGGATCGACAGTATCACGGAACAGGGATGCTTCACGACCGACGCGGCGTACACGAATGGGGATGGGACTACGAATTACACCACTTTGTGCGAGAACGGGACCTGCTAGGGCATGGTGGTGGTGATGATGTGTACATAGAAATGTGTACGGTTTGCCAATTTAGACGCGCTTGCGTAATTGAACTTCAGCCATCACTTTTTAACGATGCCGAGTCAACGCGCTGTCATTGGTCGAGCGCCGCTGTATAGTAGTGTCTGACTAAGCATGCTCGGAAAATCTCGGCATCCAATATCCAATCAAACCTCCTCCCAAAGCGACTTTCATCGCGTCCCGGGACCGAAGTAGCTTTCCATCCATACCGAGCAAGAACAGGTGTGCATCATATCCCCGCGCGGTGGACTCGTAGGAAGTCGGCATGCCACCGGGTAAGCATGATGTGTTTCAATCGTTCGTCGATGTTTGCAGGTTTCGATCTAGAGGGTTCGAAGAGGGAGCGTTTGTTCAGGACGATGAAGAGCGATGATGATGAAGAGCGATGATGATGATGATATGGTTGGGGAGAGGGTTTGGTCGCGGAATGGACGAATGCGAAGCGGAGCGGAGCGGAGGGGTCGGTCAAGCTAGGGACTGCTCTGTTTGCGGTGGCTGGGGAGTTTTGAGAAATGATTTGTTCGGTTTTGTGCTAATGCATGAGGTCGTATGGAATGAAACGAAACGCTAGCTTGTGGTGGTGGCGCTCATTGCATCTATCCGAAACGCTCGACATTGGAACCGGACAATCGAAGCCCAAAGCAGGAAGAAGGAGCTGTATGCAGTACCGAAACGACCAAATGCCGAAAACAGCCCGAGAATTTCCAATATCCTTGTGACACCATCAGATCCCCATGTCTCTTCACACTTTGCGAAACATCAGGCCTGCCGAGGTTATCGCAATCCTTTAGGAGCCTCAGCGGTTATGGCCTTCACTTGGACAGGAGACCATGCTAGCGTCAGATCTTTTAGCATTCGTCAGTGCAGACTTGGCGATCACCTACCTCTGCTTGACCCGCACACTCCTTGCCGCTCCTCCAGCGGGACACTAGCGCCAGCGGGGACGGGTCCGCTCATAGGCGATCACATCTCGACAATTGTTCTGAGTGTGCAGCTGTCGACGAGAGCTATCATGCTTGCCGTTGCGAGCTTGAAAATGGGGTCCGCGCGGAGGGCGGGATAAGGACCGCGGCCGAGATGGAGGTATATTGTACGGCGAGGTAGCGCGTCGAGGGCGAGATTGTGACCTACGGCGGAACGGAGGCGCCTCGTAGCGCGAGGGAGCGCGTCGAGGGCGAGATTGTGACCGATTCCGGCGGGGAGGTGGTTCGTGTCGTGGGCGAGAGCGAGGTGGAGGAGAAGGCGCTGGACGTCGACGAGAATCAGAGTATGCGGCAAGAGGGGGTGCTCGGCTTCTTGGTCGGCCCCGAGTATCACGCCGGTGTGGGGGTCCTGGAGTCTGGATATTGCGGTGATCCCGATGATGGCCACCGTGACCTCTCTCGTTGTCGTTGGGATGGTTGTGGTAGTGAAAGCTATTGTGTCTGTGATGATGTGTATCGTTATGGATGTGGTACTCGACTGTCTTTTTCGAACTCCAGAAAGGCATAGTTTTATCGAACAGGTGGCAGCGTAGTCTCTACAGCTGCGTCAGTCACGAAAGTAACGAAGGCAGAGGGGTTGAGGCTCTGTTTGATGTTGAAAAAGACCACGAGGGAGCGTCTGTTTTGATGGCAGAATACCGGCTGTTGCTACCGTTCCCTGAGATGATAGCAATGGATGATCTTTTTGACATGAGGGGCTAGGGATGCGGTCGTCTAAAGGAAAAGTCGGCCATTGATGCTCGTCTTCCATAAAGCTCCATGGTCGAATAAGAACATTTCTATCCCGGCTCCTCCACGAGAACCAACCATCGAAGAGCATTGAAGAGAACCAACCATTGAAAGTATGAAGCACGCCCTGCAGATTTATGTTGTTGGATGCGAGTGGACCAGTGGTTGGCTGGAGGGTCTCTATCCGCGCTGTCTCTTCCACAGACACAGTACAGAGTCACGGGTATATAATGCAGGTGTCTTTTGTGAATTGAGGGCCAGCAAGTCCCAGAGTAGTGGCCAACGCACACTCGGAATTGCATTGACGGCTCGTGGTTGGGCATCCATAAGAGGATCCACAATTCCCTGCACGGCATCAGCAGACAGCGTATGAAACCAGCTCATGGCTCAAGTGCGTTAGTCGTCAGGAATTCTTTTGATTCGTTGCAGGGCCGTTTGCCAAAGATACTTTTTCTGCAATGTGCCCTAAGGGCGTGTGTTATCCACCTATGAAGACCACATGATCTGGCTGGCAATGCGGAGGTGAAAGATGTGCCTGCATACTAGGAAACTGGATGAGATTTTCTATTGCATGAGAACGAGGGGTCGTTCGTCTCAACAGCAAAATGTCTGTCTAACAAGCCATAGAAAGATCGAGGATGAAGGATGAAGAGGTGATAGTTGAATCAAGAGTACAGTAAGTCAACAAAAGACTTTGCATGCCATGTATCACACTGTACGCGTTCTAGCTGCTCATCAAGCGGGGTGTATTATGCTTGTGTCATGGTAAAGTATTCAAAGCGGCTGGAACGGTGGCTGGCGCCAAGAATACCAGTCCGCTTTCCTTGTATGCTGTTAAATCTTCCCTTTTATCTGCATTTCTTTCAACCAGAGGCATCCCATCAACCATGGCGGGAGCCTTTAGCCTTGTGACCAAAGTATGCCTGTCTCTGTGCACATTTTTTGCGAGCTGTTATACTTGTACGAGTGAATGCCTCACCATCCTAGCAAAATGAACTTGATTCCTTCGGCTTAGGACCAGCCAAGAAAGCGTCTGCATAACACCGCCGTTCACCATCGGCTCGACCGGCCGATGACTTCTTTCGACAAACCTGAGACCAAGATTAATCAAATGTATAACAGAATGGACGAAGGAAAAAGGGTTCCGTGTCACAATCTCGAGCGAAGTTCACCAACCATGCCAGGCCTGGTGTCAATCGAACAACTATCTTTCAAAGATAAGAGAGTCAGATTACCTCGATTTTTCAAATACTGTAACCCACGTAACACGCTTCGTCCAGACATATGCGAGCGGCATGATGATGGACTTCGGTCTTGGACCAGGAACCCACGCTCTTACTGGAACGGCTGGAGCATCATTGGCTGATACAGTGATTAAGTAATGAACTTCGCATCACCACCTTGGGCAAGAGGTCTTACGCCACATTAGTGTGACAACTAAGATGTTAGCCCATACGCAAGACCAGTCGCGTGGCCTTTGGCTTTCGATGGCAGACTGCTCCTTCCAGATCCCAGCTCGCTCTATCAACTTCCTCCTCCCTTTGCTCTACCTTTTGGATGCAAAAGGTCATTTTTAGGGCCGACGCAAAGTGCGTTCGCAAGCAAGAAGCATTGATAGTATACAGGATTAGTTGGCAGCATGTGTAAGTAGCTCCCCGTTTTCATTACCTGTTGTGGACCAGGCCTTGAGTCTTGAGAAACGTCTGGGGAGCTCCAAAATCCAGATGCACGCTAAGGCTCAGGAATATCCCTCAAACAGGCCGTACTGACTGAGAGACTGCCATCCAGGTCTCTTCAAGCTTGAAATCTTTGGATGCGGACATGTCAGTTATTCCATAGTGACCAGGTGTATACACGAACAGTTCCACTCTCTTCTTCGGCAGACGACAGACCCGGCCATCGACCCACCAGGTCTGACTCGGACGCCATTTGAAACATACTCATCTAAATTCTTGTGCTGTTCGTAATCCATTCCTTCCACTCTCATCCTCATCTACCGTTGTCCTATTATGTTAGCAACGAGCACAACTCACAAGCTAAAGCTAAGAACTTGACTAAAATTCATTCATTAGCTGGCTGTAACACCATCTTCCAAGAGATTCGCCGGAGAGAGGCCGCCTTCACAATTGCGACAATGCGATACAGTCGACGATAGGACTTCTATCGAGCATACTGGAAAACATTACAAAGCCGATATTGTACACATACAAGGAGGAGAAAACACGAACCACCAAGCAACACTGATGGGGACTGGAGCAGCTCGAACAGTCGCTCGTATCTATAGTAAGACGATTCCATTCTTGATCGGCTTCACTAGGCTAATATGATCTATTTTAATCCCATCCAATTTCTCTTTTCACTAGGTCGCCGCGCAGCCTCTTCAAAACATCCAGGCCTTCCATTGAACCCTACACGTCAGGCAGGCAATAAGAGTATCGAGATCGATCAGGAGGTAGCTAAGATTCCGTCTTGTGGACTGGGTGTTCGGTGAGATCGGACATGTTTGGGTCTGCCTGATGTTGGCCGGGTTTGGATAATGGCTTTTTGAGACGGACTTATGTGTGCGGGAGGGAAGCGATCGCTTTTGGTAAGTCCACAGGGCATGGCCATTAGCCGTCGTTGAAACATTTACTAATACTTTGGAAGAGTAGCGGAACTACTGGAGTCAACCACGTTTGACATCACTCGCGAGCTCCATTAGAATAATGCCAGAGTAAAACGCACTCTTGACCTAGACGCACTATATGACTGAGCACGCATCTCTTTATGGCTACAAGAAGCCAATTAGGGAAGCCTAAGGTGTTTTTGTAAGTGTCTTTTGTTTCCTTATCTTCGTATCAAGCATTACAGGGACCGTTTCCGGGCCTCAAGTCAGCAAATCCGTAATCGGAGGTCTTTTTGTGGCCGACTATAGGCTACGAGCTATAGCTCACTGAGTATCTGAAGACTTTTGGTGGTCAAGTACAGTAATGCTGGATATCATATTCATTGAACAAGGAGCTACCTATTCCACAACGAGATCCTCCAGGACGGAACGCCAAACCCCCTAATACCTAGGAACAGGATCCCTATCCTTGGGATGAAGCACTTGGTTCTTTGGGTAAAAGACCGGATTCTTGGACACAAGCGCCTGGTTCTGCGGAATAGGGACCTGGCTCCTGAACCGTGCAAGCGCCTGCACGACCTTCCCCTCGTCATCCTTGCTCCATGACATCTCTCTATCCTTCATCGCTTGCCACGAGCGGATGCCGTTCGTGTGCATGTCCGGGTACCGTTGCAGGAAGCGCCACAGCTCCGCGACGTCCAGCCAGGTCATATTGGCGCAGGGTCTGTGCAGCATGCTACGCCCGGATCCGGAGTCAGCAACGCTTTCCACTCGCCAAAGAGCATGCAGTCACGAAACAATTCTGAGTGATACAGAGACCGTTTCGCCTCCAAATTATTGTCTTGTGACTCAGGCTTGGGTCGCGGATCGGGGGAAAGACTTCAGTGGGGAAAGGACGAACCTGAGCGCTCTTGCGATTTCGGCGTCGGACATGGCGTTGCATCGTTCGGGGAAGAGCTTGCAGCAGACTGGGGTCACGTTACGGAGTCAGTCGGCATTCCCTCGTCTCGAGACGAAGCGTTGATGAAGAGAATCTGACACGTTTGAGGAGTCACAAAAGGGGCTGGTGAGATAAAGCTTGCGACCGTGACATGTCGGCGCGGAATCGGGAACGCTGTTCGAGGAGGGAAAGGAAGAATGAGAATATGGCGCCTTACTGATCGAGTCCAGGTAGTCGCCGCGGCCCCAGAGAGTCCATTTTCGGGGCATGTCCAGGGTCTCGTCGATTGAGGCGGGGGTTTGCCGGTTGAGGTCTGTGCGGTCCACCGGATCCGCTGGTCAGCTTTTTTTTGTTTTCAAGGGTCAAAGAAAGGGGAGGTTCGAGATGCACCTGGTATTGGTATGGGTTCCATGGTGAGAGCTTGACTTGAGTAATTCCCATCTGCGGGGGACGGGGTTTGTGGAAAAGTCATGGCAGAGTGAAGTCTTGATGAAGAGTTTATTCAGTAGAATTTTTGAGCGGGGGGAAAGCCTTCCAGAGAGAAGACTTAGTAGTTGTCCCAAGTCTAGGAAATATGTTTATATGGTTTTTTTTGAATCACGGAAGAGAAAGGACGTCGCAATGTTTCTCGAGAAGTCCGGAGTTGAAGTCGGGTTCCGATTCATTCTTGAATGTTGATATGCATGTGACCGTAAGTTTAGCAGGAGAAATATTCGTGATCCGACTGGCTGGGAAGGTGAAAGCCGGGGCCATTTAATATCCGGGCAGAGTGAGAGGCGGTGCACGCATGAGGCGTTTGGCCACCGTCTGTTGAGTTGTTTTGTCCGGAGGAAAGTGGTAAACACGGGTAGTGATAAAAATCATAAATGTTTTTTCTATCATACAACGCTGGTCGAACTCAATACAAACCATTCATTCCACGGGCCAAAACCATATCTCTTGTTACTCGCTCCTTTCTCACCGCACCCTCGGCTGACTCCTGCGCCCGAACCTCAGAATCGCCAGACCCACCAACCTCCGATCGTCCTTCTGCCCCATGCCTCGAGTCCAGGATCTCCTGCCACAGTAGCCGATCGGGTTGCGGCGCAGGGTCGGAATTGGCCTGGAAGAACCCGTAGAGCGCCGCGATGCCCAGATGAAGTGTACCGCCAGTGTGGGCGCCTCCTCAAGTCCCGCATGCTTTGCGACCCGGCGAATGGACTCTCGGAGAGGTCCTCGTGTTTCTCGAGGTAGTTATACACGTTAGTGACGTCCTCCGCATGGATGCCGTTTTTGTGTGCTGACTGGACGAGTTCCAGTGCGGCGGTGATGTCAATAACACGTGAATGGTGTCAATCTCTCCACAAGAGGTACGCAATAATAGAGTAGACGTCCTCTGGGTGGTGCCAGGTATTCCAGTAGAGGTGAATATCGTTGGTTCGGCTGTAACCGAGGGTTGGCATGATCACCTGCTTGGTTTCGTATCTGAAGGTCGATAGACCATTGTTGAGAGATGTGATGCAGACAAGAGGTAAAGCTTGTGATCACAGGCGTTGCGAGAGGTGGTACTTGCGCGGATCTTAAACAGTGGTGAGGGATAGTGGCGGTTGGTATTGAGAGCGAGTCGAAGTATTATGAGGTTCATGTTGCATGAAGATTCGTCCAGCTTCCTCACGAGACCCTGTTTCCAAAAATAGCTGCTATCAGAAGGCTCATGCATGAAATTGAAACTGTGTAGAGGAGACACGATTGGCAGCGACCGTAGCCACATGCGACCGAGACGAGTACGCTGGAGATTCTGGTACTAGCTAAAGGCTATCAGGCGATGGCAGCCTGTCAAGAGCGATCAAGCACCTATAGAAAGGTGAAGCGCTGAGGCCGGAAGTATCAAGGAAGGGTTGTTGATGGTTGGCCGGGGGGGGACCACCCACCAGTCTCCACGCTTAAAGCCATTTTAACCGCGGACGTAAGGTTCTTGCTCAGCGTCGTATTTTCCATTTATGTTACAGCAATTTCATCCGTTGCAGGGTCTCTGCGTGAAGTAAGGACTTGCAGTTCTTATAATGATGCTTTGCACCTCTGGAAAGGAAGTGCAGGCTTGTTGGAAAAAAGATGCCGTTAGATTGCGTACAGAGGAGGTCTGCGGGGCTTAAACCCGTCTCCGTCTGCCTAGACAGTGACTAGATGACAGGAAGCTCTGACCCCAAGAGAAAGTCCAGGTACTTTATGTTACTTCCTAGCAAACAAAAAGTGAAGCAAGCGGTTAGCTACAGGAAGACAGTTGTCGACATCGTAGATTCTCGTCGATTCGTCAAGCTAGCACGGGGCAAACTTGAGGATCGAATAAATGTGCAAACGGATAGAGGACTTGTTTGATGGCTTACTGGCTTGAAGAATTGTGTCGTGCATTAGCCTGATGCTGTGAGATTAGGAGCACGAGAACATTGTCATATCTTGATTCATTTTCGAAAAGGAAATGCGCCCTTGGATTTTGTAGCTCTGTAGGGATTTTACGAAGCTGAGGCAATCGTGGTCAGTAAGAGCCTCAAAGCCTCACCTCGCTCCGACAGGCTACCACAAGACGGTTAGGCTCATCAAGAGCGGTCTCGAAGCGACGGTAGGCATGGGGGTCTGATTGGAGGATGATAATAGAAGCTCTGTAGATGTAGATCAGTAAGCAGCGGTTTGAAGCAAGTCTTTGACAGAAATGTGTTAAACCCAAGACCGTCCACAATGCAGCGCAATTGGGTCTCGGCAAACCCAAGGCATCCAACATCGGCTCCAGCACCGCCTTATCTTTCTCTGGAAAAAGAAGCTCCTAGCCAATAGATTCTGAATAAAGCAGCCCACTAGCTAAAAAGCAGGATGACCAATGGGAATTGAAATGAACAGTACCATGCTCATGGATGGCCTCCTTGTCCTTTCAGAAATTTGCTTGATAGATATACAGCAGTCTCTTCGCTCCAATCCTCCACTCTCATACACTCATAACCAGGCACACAACCGAGAAACCTACCATATCCTGACCAAACACGCAAAGCCATCATGTGCGAGTATCTGCAGGTCGTATATCGTTGCGGACATGACACCCTGGACATCCGCACTTGCAACCACGCCAAAGCCGGCGGGCACTGCAGAATAAAACACTCTCGGTAGGCTCCCAAGTCATGTCCCCTTGCGGCTTCTTCTCCCACTGACTTGCAAGTGCAGGGAAGATCCCAATTGGAAGTGCAGTCAGTCTCAACCTGGGAGTAACTAAGGAGAGAAGGAGACTAACCCTCTCGATGCTAGGGGAATGCAGGTGGCAGGAAAGCTGGGGCAGACGAGCACAGGGAACCCACTGGGGATTATACAGCAGAGGCCCACCTCGGTAGATGGCTTATGCTTCCATCGCGGAGGGAGAATGGCTTCGAAGAATAGCACCGTGGAGATTGGTACAAGGTGTAGTTGATGCAAGCATTTGCAGAAGATGTCGTGGAAATAAAAGCCATTCATGCCAGTGGTGGCGGCGATGCTGCCACAAGATAATCTAGTTGTTTCTCATGCCCTATTCCATATCTTGTGGAAATCATCCTCAGACACGATTCTACCCCTCTGCCGAGAACTCTGAGACTTCTTTTTTGCAAATGGATAGTCAAGAGCGAATCTTCTATGCGAAACTCGCAAATGGAGGCCCAATGACTGTACAAGAGCAGATTGACGAGGCCTGCCCACCGTATTCGGCTCGACAACGCCCCTTTGTGAGCTCGTAGAGACGCGAAATCTGATGCAGGATTGCAGAAAGCCTCCGTACCTGTAGGACACTGTTTGGCTTTGGCTGTCTGAACATTATCTCGAACAGCAGGTTCGAATACTAACATTCTCTGGTAGTGGACATCTGACGACTTCATGTCAAATACCATAAGAGGCGTTTATGATCTGTGGACTGTGCGGGAATCGTATAGCATGCTGGTAAAAGCGATCCGGCAAATGAGTTGGCGAATGGAAGGCCGAGAAACACCTCGAATTCAATCTCCATAAACTCGGAGCTTGCTCGCTCGATGTTTGCTGCCGCTGCTGTTCGGTCCTTCTTTCTGTCTCCACATGAATCCACCTGACGCACGCATATCAACGTGGCTGACATGATCTCTCTATGTGACACGTACCAGAGATGCTACACCTTCAACTTGAGGACTAGTTAAGGTTAAGGCTTCCAGCGCTTTCTCACGCCGGGCCCACAGCCTGGCAGAGGAGCTTCTTAGCTTTAATGGCGAAATCCGTGAATCTAATTTTCAGCCTTTGCTCTTGCAGCTTCCTCATTGGCAACGAGCAGTTGAAGGTCCTGTATCTTTAGCCACTCTTTTACACTCAGCATCACCTTGTCAAGCGATTCTCCTCCCTCTAGAACGTCATCAAGATTATGCAACGTGATTCCACTTCGATGATCTGTGACTCTCTGCTGACCCCAGTTATAGGTCCTGACTTTGTCACCACGACCCATTCTAGAGACTCCAACGATACTCAGACGTAGATGTGCCATCTCTTCTTCTCTTGCATCACGCCGTGCCTGAGCAAGCTTCGCTCTCAGGATCTGCCACGCTTTCGCACGATTTTGCTGCTGGGATCTCGAATCTTGTATGGCGACGACAGTATTGGTAGGCATATGCGTCAAGCGAATCGCGGAGTCTGTTGTGTTGACGTGCTGACCACCAGCGCCCCTTGCACGCATCACATCGGTTCTGACATCTGTAGGGTCAACATAATAATCGTTTGACGGGTCCTCGAAATGACTTTCCGCGAGCTCGCCTTCTCCTTGACTGGGAAAATTGGGCAACACTAGGACGGATACAGCACTCGTATGTGTCCTCCCCTTGACTTCAGTAGCTGGAATCCTCTGCACCCTGTGAACCCCAGACTCACATCTGAGCATGTCATATGCCCCCGGAGTTTCGATTTCTAAGACCGCCTCTTGGACTGAGTGCTCAAGACCATGGGTTTTTGTAGCATCAAATTTGAGAATGTTCACCCGGAGACCCTGCCGCCTGCAGTAGCCCTGGTACATCTGTAGCAGATCCCCAGCAAATATACCAGCCTCATCACCACCGGCTCCAGGCCGAATCTCAATTAAACATTGCATTTGGGCAAACGGATGCTCTGGAATCAAACTTGTCTGGAGGTCGCGCGAAAGCGATGAGAGTTGTTCTGCGGTTGCTTGCAATTCTTCTTCTGCAAGGGATCGTAGCTCTGAGTCGGTTGAAGGGTCTTTAATAAGTTGCTGAAGCTCTGGCAAAGACTATTTGACTATTAGTGATTATGCATCTGTCTGGCTGGCTGGGGACGAACATTGCTCGCTGACTCCCAACCGTTCAAAGCCGTAGCGACAGCGACAAGAGACCCAGCTTTCCGAGCTATTTTAGGATCATACTCGCTGTCAAGCTGCTTCGAAAGCTCGGTATGTTCAGCCGCAAGAGCTTGAGCTCTCTCGAGTAAGGCGGGAGAGACGGTAGAGGGTGGGACAGTGCTTTGGTGACGTAGCCCACGCCATAGTAGATACCGACTGGTCGTTGCGAAGGGTTGTAGAGAAGCCCATCGTCGCGTGGTCAACATGCTACAGAACTGGAGAAATGATTGGGTTCATGCAAGGGCGATAGGAGGCTAAAAAAAGTTGTCTCCTTAGGTACCTAATCCTTATCCAACACCTTAGAGTAGTTACCGCTCCGCTGGTTTTTAGCAGCCGCCCTCTCTGCCGGTTACAAACATGCACCTTCCACTCATATGCCTGTTCACCAGCCTTGCTACTCTAGAATAGTCAAGGCATCGCAAAATGATCTGTTGTCTCCAATAGAATCCTTATCTAACGTTCCCTTTAACCCTTTCTCACATGCCATCTGTGAGAACTAAGGAGGAATGACGTGTGCTGTTTGTCCCATTAGTAAACCCTACACTACTACAACCTCTCTTTCCCCACCTTCCATTGTCAATAGATCTATCCATTCTTTACAAGGTAGAAAGTATTCGTGTTGCAGGAATAGTTTTATGCCTTGCCAATTGCTAAGCTGCTATACCCACAATGCCTCTCGATGCCTCTGCAATCTATCCATCCTCAGATCCCGATTTTGTCTCCTTCCCTAGTCGTCGAAGCGTTGTCCATAGTGCGAATGGTATAATTGCGTGCACCCAGCCCCTGGCTGCTCAAGCAGGCCAGAGAATACTGCGGGCTGGCGGAAACGCAGCAGATGCAGCCGTGGCCGTAGCAGCCGCCTTGAATATGGCGGAGCCCGCTTCCACCGGAATCGGGGGCGATATGTTTTGTCTCTTCTACAATTCTAAGACGAAGAAAGTGGAATCTATTAACGGATCTGGCCGTTCTTCGGGAAGCGGGTCAGTGGAACAAATGCGACAGGACCTAGGCATCAAGCCTGGGGAGCCCGGGGCTATCCCTATGACGAGCGTTCAGGCTGTTACTACACCA
The DNA here is from genome assembly GCA_003184365.1 of Evernia prunastri. Classification (NCBI taxonomy): domain Eukaryota; kingdom Fungi; phylum Ascomycota; class Lecanoromycetes; order Lecanorales; family Parmeliaceae; genus Evernia; species Evernia prunastri. Next base: position 41,005 of record NKYR01000072.1, read on the forward strand.
GGGGCCGCAGCTGGATGGATAGACACGATTGAGGGATTCGGTAGTGGAAAACTCAGCGTTGAAGATATTCTGACACCTGCGATTGAGCTTGGCGAAGAAGGGTTTCCAGTGGCGGAGCTCTCTTCGTCTTTCGTGAGGAACGGAATTGCATGAAAAGATGGATCGGTGCTAATCATTGATAGTGGTGCGCAAGCGAAAAGCACATCCGCAATGCTTCCCCCAATTTTGGTGAACTGTTGAAAACGGACAGCAAGGCACCAGACGGCAAACGAGCTCCTAGGCCGGGGGAATTGTTCTACAATCCAACCCTCGCTAATACGTTTCGACTTCTCGCCAAGAAAGGCAAAGCTGGATTCTATGAGGGTGCGGTAGCCGAAGCCCTAGTAAAAGTGGTTCAGGACCTTGGAGGTCACCTAACTCTCGAAGACCTGAAGTACCACGCCCAAACAGCGAGTGAAGAAACGAAACCAGTATCATTGATATTCAATGGCCAAGATATCGGTGCTGTCCATGGTAAAGGTCTCAATGGACAACCTAGCCAAAGCAACCCATCCCACGGTGTGGAAGTTTGGGAGCACCCACCTAATGGTCAAGGAATAGTTGCTTTGATGGCTCTTGGAATACTGGAAGAACTCGAGAAAGCCGGCAAGATTCGTAAATTCGCGGAAAACGAGCACAATTGTACGGAGTACCTCCATGCGCTCATTGAAGCCCTCCGTATCTCCTTTGCGGACGGTGCCTGGTTCGTCGCAGACCCCAACGTCGTCACGGTACCAACTGAGAAACTGATCTCAAAGTCCTACCTTGCTGAACGCGCCAAACTTTTTGATCCCAAGAAGGCATCGCAGCGTCCAGTCCGCGGCTCACCAGCCCACAACCACAGTGATACCGTTTACTTCGCCACCACTGACAAGGACGGCAACGGCTGCAGTTTCATCAACAGCAATTATGGTGGCTTCGGTACGTGCATCATTCCCAAAGGCTGCGGCTTCACCTTGCAAAACCGTGGTACGGGGTTCTCTTTAATAAAAGGCCATCCCAACATCTTCGCACCAAGGAAAAGGCCGTATCATACCATCATTCCATCTATGATCACCAACCCAGGCGATGGTAGTTTACACTCCGTATTTGGTGTCATGGGTGGTTTCATGCAGCCACAAGGGCATGTCCAAGTGTTGTTGAATATGCTAGCTTTCAAGTATCAACCACAAGCTGCGCTAGACGCACCGAGATTTTGTTTAGGGGCTGGAATGCCTGATCAAGGCAATTTGCTGGAGACTATTTATCTTGAAGAAGGCATCAGCGAGAAGGTACAGAAGGGTCTGAGAGCATTGGGACATAATGTTGAAATGGTCAAAGGATATGAGAGGGGACTATTTGGCAGGGGACAAGTAATCCGTTGTCATATGGAAGACGGGCGCCATATTTTCAGCGCTGGGAGTGATCCTAGAGGGGATGGGGCGGCATTCCCTGTGTGACGGACTCGGCGGGACAATAGTAATCTTGTACGTATACGCTTATTAAATGATCATTGAAACTCCTCGTAAGAGAAGCTCCCATTAGATCAGCGTTCGAGCAGTCTCGAAGGGAAGTAGCAGGTGTATTTTTAGCCGGATGGAAGGCGGAAAAAGCTGCTTTTTCTTTCACGAGGCTTGGCGTCGCGCTTCGCGTCTCGTACATCTAAATAAAGTAGACCACCGTCACCCTGCTACGCAACGTTCGAAAGCACGACGGCTCCGCAACTGAAGTTTCGGCATGCTTACCATTAGCATTGTTGAGCATCTACCAGCCACTTCAGCTGCTGGTCTGAGGCCACAATACCTCTGCAATCATGACAGAAACGCTCCACAACGCGCCCATAGTGCTGGATAATGGGAGTGGGACAATTCGAGCTGGCTTTGCCGGCGAGGACCTCCCGAAATGCTACTTCCCATCGTTTGTGGGTAGGCCAAAACATTTGAGGGTGCTGGCTGGGGCTCTAGAAGGGGATGTGTTTATTGGCAAAAGAGCGGAGGAGCTTAGAGGGTTATTGAAGATACGATATCCGTTGGAGCATGGCATAGTCACCGATTGGGATGATATGGAAAGGATATGGCAGTTTGTGTATCAGGAAGAGTTGAAGACTTTGAGTGAAGAGGTACCCTGCCTACAGCATTCTCTCTGGGACTTACACCAAGAATTGCCGCCAAGACTTGGCTGACTGAGAACATTGATGAAAACAGCACCCAGTCCTGCTCACGGAACCTCCTCTTAATCCACGAGCGAATCGGGAAACCGCCGCTCAAATTCTCTTCGAAACATTCAATGTCCCGGCACTGTATACCTCAATACAAGCTGTCCTCTCACTCTACGCTTCTGGTCGTACAACAGGCATAGTCCTTGATGCAGGCGATGGCGTTTCGCACGCAGTACCGGTCTACGAAGGCTTCGCAATGCCAAGCAGTATACGGCGCATCGACGTTGCGGGGAGAGACGTGACGGAATACATGCAGTTGCTGTTTCGAAAGAGTGGCTATGTATTTCACACGAGTGCAGAGAAGGAAGTTGTGAGGCATATCAAGGAGAAGCATTCATACGTGGCACTGGATCCGAAGAAGGAAGAGAAGGAGTGGATCCAGCATGTGGGAAGGCCGGATAGCAAGGTGCAGGAGTATACGCTACCGGACGGAATCAAGATGAAGGTGTGTCTCTCGCAGTCGGTTTTGAAAATCACGATACTAAGGTGATTAGATTGGTGCGGAGAGATATCGTGCGCCTGAGATACTGTTCGAACCTGAGATCATTGGGCTCGAATATCCGGGGGTGCATCAGATCGTTGTGGATGCCATCAACAGGACAGATATGGACCTTCGAAAGTCCTTATTTGGCAATATCGTGCTGTCAGGGGGCTCCACGCTGACCAAAGGGTTCGGAGACCGATTGCTGCATGAAGTGCAGAGGTTAGCGGTCAAGGATATGAGAATCAAGATCTTTGCTCCTCCCGAGCGGAAATACAGTACTTGGATTGGTGGTAGTATCCTTGCCGGGTTGAGTACTTTCCGGAAGGTCTGTTATCGAGTCCCGATTGGTCCGATGTCCATACTAACGTATTGACGCTCACCTGCAGATGTGGGTCAACATTGATGACTGGCACGAGAATCCTGAAATGATTCATACGAAATTCAATTAGAAAGCTCAACACTGTCTAAAGACCAGCCTTTCTCCAGCACAATGTTCGAATATAGCGCAACTATTACTTTACGTCAAGGAATAGTGGATCGAACGTATTTCCGATGAGGGGAGAGTAACAGGTTAAGCAGGTTAAGGAAGCCCAGGCCCCGAGAGTTTCAGACCGCTGTACCAGGCTGGCCGCTGTGTGCGTACTTCGCTCTAGGCTGTTTACTTAGGCTGTTTACCCCAGGTTTCGGACCGTCGTTCCTGGTGATTGAAATGCGGGGAAATGCACTATTACACGAGCCCCATCTTAGGGGCAGAAATCTTCAAGCTGGCCTATCTATACCTTAGAGACTGGACCATGGCAACTGAATCCCACAGGTGTGCTGTTAAATAATCCATCAAGACGCGGAAATGAAATGAACCGCGGCTGGGTATATTATTCTCAATTCGTTATACCTAGGTTTTATTGCTGTCAAAAACAGGTCAAGAAATGCAGGGAGAGTGCATTTGGTTGTGAAGAGTGAAGAGTCATGAGTATCACGGCATCCAGTGGTAGCATCACGTTTCTGCACCAGGTTCTCTGGCTGGATCTGGTACTAAATTAGACAAAATGCTAGAATGCACTTTTGGGAATTTCCATTACCCCCATAATACCCAATTATTACCCTCATGAAACTGGGTACAGTGGGACCCCTCCCTGAAGCCAAGGAGAATTCAAGGGAACAAGGAGTCAAGGCGTAAGCAAAAATTGCTGAATCTAACAACGTCCTCCCAAAATCTGGCGTTATGACTGGATACAATGTTTAGTCTTACGCAATACCAGCTTCTAATTACGTTTTGCCTTTTACCTTCCGCCTCAAAAGCAGCGAGTGCAAACTTCCCTCATAATCCGCTGCCTCTTGGCGGAGCGTGTTCCGACCGTTGGAAGATTTCAGCTCGGAAGGCTTGGGAAGCTTCTGGCGGATTCGACGCCGCTTTGTTGGAGCTCCCGCCTTACTTACCTCATCGCGTCGGTTGGCTGCGGTCAACTCGGTCACGCACGCATCAGATTTTCTCACTTTTAATTGGGCACTTTCCAGTTAACGGATTAGTATTGGCAGTTAACGGCATAGTAAGGGGAGAAAAAGTTGTTCAAGTCTCCAAGAAGCTTCCAACATGTCATTATTATCCACTTGGCGGTGTCTCCGATGTGGGAAGGGGATATATAAGGGCGGTACGGTCTCGTTGCCTTTTGATTGAGTATTCACAAGACACATCTACTTCCACATCAGTTTGATATTCAAACAAACAAACAAAATCAAATTACAAGACATCTAGCAATCTTCCTGAAAACCCAGTCGACCACCCCTACTACCTCACACATCACACAAACCACCTTCCTCCCACACCACAAAACCATACATGAGCGACGCCCTCGTCTTCGAATACATCACCAACCGCCCCACAACCCAAACCAACCTACCACCACATCACCACCACCACAACCACCACCACCCACCCACAAAAATGACGACCCCAACCCCCTTCATCACCCTCCGCGAACCCGCCCCCCACCACCCCCCGCGCATGTCCTTCGGCCGCGGCGGTGCCGGCAACCGCACCTCCCCCTCCCGCCCCTTCCCCCCATCCACCCTCACAGCCACAAACGCCACCACCCACAGCCTACGCTCCCCTTCCTCCACATCCACAACCACCACCTCCTCCAAATCCTCGCACCACGCCCAGGGGCCAAACTTCAGCACTGGCCGCGGCGGCGCGGGCAACATGCACGTCGCGGACGAGGAGCGCCGCATGTTCAGCTTCGACGAGGAACTGGCGAAGGAGGGGAAGGTGGGACAGGTGCCCGTGTACCATATCGGGCGCGGGGGCTTGGGGAATGCGGTGGATGAGGGGAGGAGGAGGGGGAGTGGGGGGAGTGGAGGGAGTGGGGTTCGGGGGAGTTTGGAGTGGGTGAGGGGGTTGGGGTTGGGGAGGAAGGGGTGAGTGGGAGGGGGAGGGGGAGGGATGCGAGTTTGGGGTGGTTGATTTGAAAAAGTCCCGTTTTTAATTTTCTGGTTGGCTTGTGCCTTTCTTCGGAGCAGGGCTGTTGCATGTGGGGAACGGCCGGGGAGGTTAGCGATTGCTTTACGCGACATGATTGTTTTTGATGTCTTTCTTCGGGCTGGTTCCCGGTGAGTACCGTTACGGAGTTTCACTGCACCAGATACCCCAACATAGCGAGCGAGCGAGCATCGGCATTTTGATGAATATATAGTCACACACAGCAATAATAATCAGTTCGTCAAGCACATCTCTGCGAAATTCGTTTCAGGTCTTTTGTGCATACATACGATGAAAGATGACCGTATGATGATGATACGACTAGATACCACATTCTACGGTCTCGCCAATTCCAGCACGCTCCTTATCCTCTCCGCGCTGGCAGCCAACCACGTCCCATCGCCATTCCCGTCCCCGTCCGTCCCCCTCCTCGTCTGCTTCTTCCTCGCCTTCGCCGTCCTCGCCTTGATCCCGGCCTCCGCCGCCTCCTGCAGCCCTGGCGTCCAGGCCAACCCGACGTGGTAGTCCAAGAGCCGCAGCAGCGTCTCCGCGCACAGGCTGACCTTCGTGTTGTCCGCGACGCTGCTCGTGTTCGCCGCGTACGGCAGGTAGCTCCGCTCGAGTACGTCCTGCGACATGTTGTCGTTGAGCGGCAGCGGTGCGGACGCCGCGATGAGGGAGCGCAGGATGTACTGCGTGAGGGAGGATGCTGCGGCCGGGGCGAGGGCGCGGAGCGTGGGCGGGGAGATGATGAGGAAGAATGCGGGGACGGGGAGGGAGCGGATGTGTTCGAGGAAGTTGTCGTAGAGCGTGTTCAGGTCTGTGAAGTCGTCGGGGAAGACGGCGGAGGCTTTGGACAGGAGGGAGAGGAGGCGGAGACGCAGCTTGACGGAGTCCATGCCGCCGAGGTCGTCGGCGACGTTGGGGATAGCATCTCGCGATGGAGAGGTTTGCTCGGGCGGAGAGGAGTGTTCCTCTCCCGAATCTTCCAAGTCCTCGTCATCTTCGTCTTCCATGTAGTCACCGTAGTCGTCGGCTTCGATATCAATTTTCCTCTCCGCTTTCTTGACGTCGGTGTCCTTCCTCAGCTCCTTCGTCTCGTTCTGCCAGATTTCACCAAATTCCGCAACGGTTTTGTTTCGACCGTCTGCGAAGACGGCCCTCAAGATCTTTCGTTGCCTCCCTGCAGTCGTGACTCCCGAAGTGATGTATTTCATAATCAAGCTCTTCTCTCTCCCCTCATTCCCTTCCCCATGTTCTCGCGCGTCCCAGTCCGCCTCAAGCACGTCAAGCATGTATGAAAGCCAAGGGTTCCAGCTCTCCCATCGTCGTTTGTGCAAGATACTGCAGTTGAAGCACCACCCGACGACCTGCCAGAACTCTTCCGCTCGTGCCCACAATGACCCCACATTCGCCAATTCGGTATCAATGGCCCCAGTCTCATCAGCAGAAAAGTCTACTCCTTCACCCGTGGTTCTTCTTCTCCCACTTCCTCCGCGCCGCGACGAAAATCCGAGGCTGTGAAAAGCAAAGGCTTCGTTGAGGTTGCCATGGACTGGACCAGCATGCTTCAATAGCAATCGTAGGTATCGAAGCGCAAGGCTTGCGGCTTGGATTCGGTCCAAGGTCTTCGCGCGTGTCGTCAGAGTAGGATGGACGGTCAGTGTTGCGATCAAAGCAATGTACTGAGGCGGAGGAAGGAAAGCAGCGAGAGGGTTTTCAGACGCGTATCCAGATGTCAAGAGTGAAGTCAGGAGGTTCAAGGCTTGACAGTAAAGACCTTCTTCGAAGTATATCATACAATGTTCGCGGAGTTCATAGGGTAAAGCTCTGACGGCGCGATATGAGGGTAGATGGCCGGAGGAGTACGTCGTTGTAGGAGAAGCATCCAGCTCTCTTGCTGATGGAGAGGAGCTCGGTATCGTCAATGAAGATGACGGTGGAAGGTTTCCAGATTGCATGTCTCTTTTCCCGCAAGCCATTTGAGTCCTTGCTGGCTGAAAGTCACACAAATAGAGAGACGCGCGAGGGGCAGGTAACGTTGAACGCGCTAGGCCGGCGCACGTGACGTCCATCTTCCGTCAAGGTAGAGTTTTGATTTTACGTACCTCGGTACTGCTTTGACGTCTTTGCACTGCTTGCCCAGCTCATTCGGTCAAAGGCTCAGTCTTCGAAGGGCATACACTTCGGTAGATGCCTAGACTATCCACTTCCACGATGACAAACCCGTCTCAAGAAGATGCCATGGCACCGTATTTAGAGCGGTTCTTGTTTGGTGAACCTCACCGAGTCGCACCGCATCTTAGTGCAAGTATACATGCTCGATCACGTAACCTGGCCCCACTGCTCTACATGTGATTGAAGGCCTAGGGTACATACTCCCTGCCTGGAAGTCGAATCGTTCTACGAGTAGCTCTCAGGCCAATAATCTTGGGCATCAAACCTAGCGCCGCAAACGCCCACATACCTGAACTTGAAGCACCTTCTCAGTCATAAAGACGCAAACGTCTAAGAATCTGTTGCCTAGAAGCACGCTTAATCAACAACGGAGCTGGTCTCCATTATTGGCGATGGTGTGTATACTACAAGTTCTTGGGGACTGCCTCCAACAGCTTGCCCGGCCATCCACCCTTCGACTTGATGGGCAGTTGTCTTCTCCTTCTGGGCTGCATATTAGACAAGAGCGTGGCAAATATGTCCTAGATGAATCCTACCGAGGTATGGAATTTTAGAATTCGGTCAGTGCTAGGTTGGATATCACTTGCCCTCGGAAATGGTTTGATCAGACACACTGAGATTTAATTTTTCGGATATGTGCAAACCTCCTCTATCACTATGATAGCCTTACTCTATACAGATATCATGAAGCTAAAAACATCTCTGGGTGTACCCCGCTAGCGGCCGGAGACGTTCGATCTCGGAATACCGTGGCACCCACACTTATTACATCGCCAATATAGTAAGGCAGCCTACATGCCCAACCGGAAACATGGGAAACTTCCAATTCCTATCACTACATCTACCAATTTCCATGCCTCATACCAATCACATCGTAGAACGAACATCTCCACATGATGTCCTACACCCCTGAGGAAACCAGCATTCTTCTCATCGCCGATCGGTCCTTGTGCTGGGCCAGTCTTGAGAGATGGAATACTTAAAGGAATAGATTCCCTCCACCTTCGACTGACATTCTACTCTTCAAAAGCCAACAAGATGAAACTGACGACCTGCTTGCTCCTCCAGGGGCTGGCTCTAACAAGCTATGCGTCTACCACCAAGGTCACCGCCAACGTCAGTATTCTAATGCCCATGTCTGGATATCCCCAATTTGAGAGCACTCCACTAACGACGTCAAGTACGACGACCTCAGCGACCCAGCCGTCCCCATTCCCAATCCCGCATCTGGCATTGGTACCTACGAATTTATGACCTACAACTCCTTCTCTCTAGGCAACACCGCCGACATGCTCGTCGGAGGTATTCCCGCTCATACAGAGCCTAACGCCATCATAACAAACTCCCAGCAGCAAGGCATCAATGGAACCCCCTCTCTCACCATCGCTAAGCCCTACAAATCCTTTGGGTTGATCGATTTTTGGTTCGGTTGCTCAGCTCACTCGGGCGAGGGAGCCGCCAATCTCGCCATCCGATGCACCGTCACGGTTGCCGGGTTTCAGAGTTCGTCGGACAAGGAGGTCGCGCTGGCCTCGTACACATTTACGCCTCCGGCTGTCAGGTAAGCCTGAGTGACTCCCGTCACTCTACCGGCATCTGCTCTCTAATGGATCCTGACATGTTTTGGGGGGGGTGTTACTAGTGTCGCATCCGTGCCAATGATCCATGCGGTCTTACCGCCCAGTTTTCAATCCTCGGGCATCAAGAACGTCACCATTGTTCAAGACGATCCGACGACGGAAAGCTTGCTGGTTGACAGTGTGAGCTACTACCTTTACCAGTGAGGAATGAAAAGTGGTTGCCCGTGACCGGTAGCGTTTAGACAAGGAGGTAGGGGAGCGGGTGGGTTTTTCCCTGGGCGGCCAGTTTTCCCCACCCGGTTTTGTCAATGATGCCTCCTCTTCTTGCTCAGATGTACGTACATTGGTTCTAGTGGAGAGAAAGTCATGCAACAAAAAATCCCGTGCCTCGTCCCGAGTCAAACGAACCAGCGTGATTCGAACCAGACCTTGGAGTTGGGGGTGGGGCTGACGGGTAATAGCCAAGAGCATCCATCGGTCATCGTTGGCTCGAAGAACAGTTCACCATACGTCAAGGTAAAGTAAGATTCAAGATAACCTGCCTACTCTATCATGTATAATGGATGTATGAAGGTAAAGATACGGCCGGGGCACGGAAAATGCCGGCTGGAGTATATACAGAATTACAGTCTGGACCCCTCCGCGCCGGAGCCTTCTCCCCCCCCACCCCTTCCTTCCTTTCCCCTACCTTACCTTTCGCCCCCTTTGTAGAAAGGCACACACCTTCGGCATGCGGTACTCACATTTTAACATCCATTCGTTTATTACTCGATCATCCGTCAAGCCTGGAATCGTTAATCCCTCGAGGCTGGAACACTTACCTTACCTGGCCGAGCACACTAGGTAAGGTAAGGTACCTTAGGCAGGAAGCAGGTAGGTAGGCATAAAGGAGGTAGGCATGAAGGGCCCGCTCAATCTGAACTCCATCCATCTATCTCTTCAACTGGCCTGTTTCTTCCTCACTCAATTTAACAGGCCACAGGGATACCTTTTGGAAAAGGGGCTGGAATGCCCTCTTCTTCTGCTGGAAGGTAAGGTATGTACGTTGGTTTCAGGCTGCGGTCAGAGAAAACCACCGTTCAGATTTGTCATATTTCTCGAGAGGATCGATTTTGCTTTTGTTCGACACTTCTCTCGCGTGGCCTTTTGCGTAGTTCGGAGTAATGCGGGGAAAAGAACGATGCTCGTTGATCGAAGTAGCTATATTATTCTTCTGACCGTAGTGGTACGATGGAGCTATATACCTAGCTGATGGGGTGGTGCGATAGAGCCATGTTACTTAGCTGATAATGCACTAAGCGAAGTAGCTAGCTAGCTAACGAGTCACTCCCTACTTAGCTAAAGCCATCTGAAGCCTTTCACGCCTCGTCTTTCTTGACAAACATGGCCTTGAAGTCAGCGTTGCTCTTCGCCTTTCCACTCTCCCCTCCTTCCCCTGTTCCGTTCATCTCTGCATCCTTGCCCTCCCCATCGTTCGACGCCCTCGGTCCGCTCAAGCCTGCTCCTCCCCTCTTAATTCCCAAGCCGCCTTTCCCACCCCTTCTCGTCCCAGGTTGACCAGGCCTTCGTATCGGTGCCGACCCCTGTAACTGTGCGTTGGTAGTCTTTGCTGCTGCACTGACTGGTATACGGTCACTGCGATATTCTGCTTTCTGCTGGTTCATTTCATCAACCGTCCCAACGCGTATCCTTCGTTCAGGAGCTATCTCATGCCCTTCAAGTGCAAGTAACGCTTTCCCTACGGAGGCTTGACTTTTGTACTCGATGATAGCTCCCTGATGGTTCGGTCTGAGGGAGATTTTCACCAGTTCCCCGTAAGGTTCTGTGAGAGCTCGGATTCGGGCGTCATTCACCGTATCTGGTATGTTGAGGAGCGCGAGGGTACGGGATTGAATTTCAGAGAACTTGGACTGGCCTGCTGAGCTGATAGGGGATGTAGGCGAGGCGACACTTTGGGTGTCGCCGTTAATATGTGGAGCCGGGGAAGCGGTGCCACGTTGAGATGTCGAAGTAGAGGTGACGATTCGGTTTTGCTTGCGTTTAGACATGTCGTCTGTCGAGATCGAGACGTTTAAGACGCGATCTCCAAGCTTTGTGAGGTTCATTTCAAGGGCTGCTTCGGCTTCGTCCTGACAAGCAGTTAGCGAAGGTATGAACAATACGATTGATGGGGTTGAGCCTACTTTACTTCGGAAGACTACGTAGGCTATGCCTTTACTAGTGCCATCGACTTTAGTGAGTACTCTTACGCTCTCAACGTAACCAAATCTCTTGAAGGCTTCTTTGATGTCCGCCCTCGTGGTATTCCGATCGAGATTGACCAGGTAGAGCTCTCGGCCATCATAGATGGCGCCTTCTCTCGGTTTCTTATGCCCCGGATCCGATAGTTTGGCTAAAAGCTTGAGGCTGTCTCCAAGGTCCTGACCGTCAAGTTCAGTGGCCGATTTGGCGTCGCTTGATGATTTGAACTGAACATAGCAGAAGCGTCGATGTGTGTTGAACTTGAGGGACGGGAAACGAATGTCAACAATTTCTCCATACTGCAAACCGGTCAGCGTTCTCAAAGTTTGTCTCTAGAGAGGCATCCCACCTTCTCAAACTTCTCTCTGATCCAAACCTCATCAGCAACAGGAGGAAAATTGCAAACGTACAATGTCGATCTGGAGCCAATTTGAACTTCGATTGCCCTATTGTCAAACGTCTTCATATCTTTTGTTTGGGCGGTTAAAACATCTTCTTTCGAATCGAACTCGATAGACGCTGTTGCTGATCGACGATCAGCTTCTGGCATGAGTTTCAGGCTGTTTATTGTGCCGCACTGTTAGATGATCAGCACGTAGAAGAAGGATGCCAAATCAATCGGACTCACATCTCTGAAGTACTGCCGCAGCCTTGTCTCAGTCGTCTCGGGCGGTAGATTCTTCACCACGATGGTGGCATTCTCACGGTCACGTTTGAGGATCGAAGGAGCCGGAAGATGCTGCTCTTCTTCCTGCGCTTCTGTTGACTCGGCGACATCTGGTCGACTCTTCTTGCTGAACCCTGCCTCGTCCACGTCCTCCCGTTTCCGCTTGCCGGAAATCTGGCTGCCCTCTTGAATGCTTGCAAGATCTTGCTGTGCCTGCTGCTGTTGCTGAAACGCTTCTACCTGTGCCTTCTCATACGCCGTGTAAGCCTCCTTTTCTCTCCTCTTCTGCACAGCCCTTCTAGCTTTCCAGACATGTGCAACTGAAGACTGAAGCTCCTCAGCATCTTCGTTGTCTTCACAGTGACGCTGTAAAGTGTCTATGATCCTTTCCGGCCAATCTAAATTTGGCCGCCTCAGAGCTTGCTGCAGGACCTTCGTGGCCTCCGTGGGCTTGAAGGGTCGTCCACCACCGTTCGGATCGGTCTCACTGTAAACTAGCTTGCTCCAAGTGTTCATCTCCCATAAATAGAAACGAAGCCAGAATTCGTAGCTATCGCCATTCTTCGAACTCAACTTTTTCCAAGACTCCCTGGCGCCTTCCCAGTTGCGACTCTGAGTCAAATATCTTATATAGATCTTCTCCAAGCGGTATTGTGGATCGCCTTGATAGTCGGTGCCATACTTCGTGCGGCCCATGTTGTCCATGTCCTCAATTGCAGAACGAATACCGACCTCCGCTACGTCCATATCTTCATCTGTGGAGTCTTGATGAAAAGCTCGCCTTCTGAGAAAGCCGCACCAGGCAGTGCTAACTTTGAGTACCTCTTCCAAGCCCCCAGCATCAAGTAGGCCGGTACTTGTCGCTTTATGCTTAATATCTCCAATATCGGGGAATGCCAGATTGCTAGTTTCTGCTGATAGGAGGAACTGTGACCATAGAGTCCCTGACCAAGGACAATGACGGGTTGCCTTTTCTAGAACTGGAAGGGTTGATATATCTCGACGACGGTGGGTTGTGATTTCCTCGATCAGGAACATAGCATAGCCCTCCCATAGTTCAGAGGTGGAAGGAAAACGAAGGGTAGCCCGTTGGTAAACAGCATTTGCAAGTTCGAACTTGAAGCTGTGTTTCTTTCGATTTTGGGACAGCTCCCAGTCGATGTAGTCGACATACGCCTTCAATTCGGCGTCTTTGTCGTTCTTTTCGCTTGCGCGCATGATGTCAAATTCCATCATCTCACGCAGACTGAAGGTTTGTTTGGCATCTAGTCCCAGCCTGTTCGCCGTGACCATCGTGACTTCGTATTGTGCATTATCGTATCTTGAGACAAAATTCGAATAGGCTTGGAACGTTTGATCCCACGTTGCGTGAGGCGTTTGGAGGCGATTAATGAAGTGATACTGGGTATCGTTGATCACCTCTTGCAGAGGGGACGACGCAAGTTCTAGCATCAACAACTCCGTCCATACGTCCCAGATGAGGTGACTATCGTTGATCCGCCACCTCGTTTCTTGTTCAGCACGCTTCCAGACTTCCATCATTTGTGGCCAACTGAAGACCTCTCGTGCCACCATCCTATCTTCCTCCGACATGATGTGCTTTGCCTGGATTGTCCCAACATCGGAGACCCTCTGGTCATGAGGATGCGCTTGCTTGTACAGCAATAACATCCATTGACCGTATGTCAGCCATAGTTTCGTGCTGCCAGGCTCCTCTTCCACACCTTTTAGGCATAATTCCATGACAGAAATTCTATCCTCGAGCGAGCTCGCAAGGAGAATTTGATCCTGTATCCAATCGGCCCACAGGTCCTCTCCCAGAGCAAACCTAGAGCTCATAGTTTCTCTTGCGCCTTGTAGATCTTGTAGGAGGTCGTAGGATGCAGGTGATTGGATATGGGAATGGTTCAATAGGCCTTGGTGTAGAATTTTGATGAGCTGAACGTGAGAAGCATAAGCGAACGGGTTGGCGGCGAGGTATTCAACCAACTGTGTGACGGTCTGGAGATCGGTTTCCGGAAGGGCTTTTGTCGAGAACCTGCGCGGTGAAGGGGTCTCAGTTGATCCGTCTGTCATTGCCATGTCGTGAGACCCTCCTCTTGGTTGGCCCGAGACAGTTGGTCTCGACATTGCTTGTAGAGTTGGGAGGATTGCCGCTGACGCTGTCGGATGATCGTAGATCTCCGCACTCCGCAGACCACCAGCATTTGCCCGTGCAGTTTGTTGATGATGTTGCATGGAAGCCAAATCGGCTAATGTATCCATTCCCGGCGTTGAAGGTTGCCTGCTTGTCCGTGCGCCATCAGCTGGGGACGTGCTGCTAGCACCCATGTGCATTCCCACGGCAGCAGGATTCATGGTGGATGAAGTAGGAGGAACATTTTGCGCTTGTGACACAGCGCTTTGGGGCGAGGCAGACGGAGGAAGAGTGGTGTGGGCCAAAGGTGAGGGTTGATTCAATTTGGATGTACGTGGCTTTCGTGGTTTCTTCGCGGAAGCAGGTTTGACAGGCGGGGTTGGGGTAGGGTGAGGTGTTTCTTGGGGAGAAAGCAAAAGATTGATGTCCATGGTATACTAGTCCCTATATCAATAACTCTCTTTTTTTTAGTTGAGCCAGGTCGATCAAGCGAGCAAAAGGGTCCTCTTCATGCACGTTTGACGGTAGAGGCCAATGGCGGTTGAAAGGCTGGAAGGAAGGCTCGGCTGCTGGCAAGAGCAAGCGACGAACGGCACTCCCACGCGTGAGTCAAGATGAGGTATAGTAGATAGACGGAGTTGCTCGGTCTTGACTCTTTTTGCACTACCGAGTATTATGTATTGCACGGACTGTACTCCCTTCTGACCCAAGGGATTTGCAGCATGCCTTCTTATGTCGCACCTGAATGACGGGCTACACAGGCGACTCTTTGATGCTGAGATAGAGGGAGAGGATTGTGATCAAGTAAGGTAGCTAGAGTAGTTGAGGATGAATGATGAAAGTATTACCTTAATGTAAAGAGATTAAGGTAAGGTAGCATACTCTAGCTCAAATGAGGCTGAAGTTTGGCTGTCTTTCTAGAACATGAGTTAGAATTTTTGTTAGAAGTTAGAATACAGTACCTTGATTTCGTAGCGGGGTCGATCAAACGCCCTTGTTTCATGCCTCAGGCCTGCCTCCCTTGCTCGAGCCTGACGGTTAGTGCGCCAAGACTTTTCGGATATTCAAAAACCAAGTACTTAAAATATTCACTACTGAAGGAGAGTAAGATACTCTATCTCTTCTCAGCTCCCCTACAAGTGACTATGCTGAGGTCTGCAAGTGCTACTTACTATATTATGTTTATCAGATTGGTTCGTCATCATCCATTTCGAATTGCAACGAGGGTAATACAAAGTAACGTACGTACTGTGAACGCAGTACTCTACGCTTGAAAATGCTTCGCTCCTCGCTTGCTTTTCTAACGGGCGAGGGGAATTTGTGTACACCAAATGACGGCATGTATCCAAAAGAGCGCGCAAATTACCAAAGTACATGCTCTGCAAAAGGTAAAACATGAGACCCTGGCCCATATTGCGCAGAAGGGATACAAGGGCATTCAGCTGGATAGAAGCTTTGGAATTGGGTTGTGGCACTGCTTGGCTAAAAGATTTATCATCGTTGCGATGCAGAGTTGATTTTCAGATCACGGTGCTTTCACTACTTACTGAACACAAATGGCTTGATCACCAAGTTGCTTGTATCCTTTATCTCGGTTATAGCCATACGAGATGCTCACGCTACTCTCCCTCGGCCGTGATTACTATTCACCGAGGTACCGACTGATGTTTTCTAAACAGACATCCAAAAAGGGCATTGCTATTTCATAATCATCTCATCTCCTAGACCATTCCGATTTCTAATCCAATGCTGCGGGTTATATCACTAAGCGATCACTTCATTATGCCTCCGTGCTCTTCCATGCATCCCCCTAAGTTTTGTCCTTTCGTCCATGAGGACTTGCATACACACTATCTATACCATTTTAAAGCATGTTGACATCTACTTTGATCGGTGACACGTCTGGAGGGCAGGTCGTGAAGCTATCCAGCAGAAATGGAGCCAGCAGTGCGGTCGAACAAAGACAGGACAAAACTGTCGATGCTGCGGAAAAGGGCCTGGGAACCACACTCGATGAAGAGCCGAGAATTTCAGATAAAGAAGACGTGCTTCAAAGGACAGTTACGGCCCAAGATTGGACCGGGCCCGATGATCCCGAGAACCCACTGAATTGGCCGTTTTGGCAGCGGATCTACCATACGACAGTCCCATCCTTATTCGCTTTTGCTGTCACTTTCGGCTCTTCAATATATACGCCCGGCTATCCAGAGGTTGAGACGAGATTCAACGTTTCGTCAACGGTGGCTCTCATACCTCTCTCGCTCTATGTGCTCGGTCTTGCCTTTGGACCCGTTCTGGCCGCACCGATCTCGGAGACTCTGGGCCGGAGAGTCGTATACCTTGTTTCCTCACCGATCGCAGCATTGTTCACCCTGGGTGCTGGCTTCTCGAGCACCTTTGCTGCTCTGACGATCACTCGGTTCTTCGCCGGGTTCTTCGGATCGCCGGTCTTAGCCGTCGGTGCAGGTACTATTGTAGACATATGGGCTCCAGTCCATCGTGCTGTTGCCACGTCCGCATTCCTCCTTGCGCCATTCTTGGGTCCGGCCATCGGCCCGGCTGTAGGAGGGTTTGCCGCACAGTACAAAGGATGGAGGTGGACGCAGTGGCCGATATTGTTCCTTTTGGTTCCAATCTACCTATACTCGCTCGGGATGAAGGAGACATACAAAAAGTTCATCCTACAAAAGCGTGCCAAACGTCTAGGTATACCTCCACCGCCAAAGGTGGGCCCGTCAGGATTAGCAGCTATCAAATTCTTGATCATTGTCACGCTCTTCCGGCCCATCCGCATGCTCTTCACCGAGCCCATAGTCTTCTTTTTCAGCTTGTACATTGGCTTTAACTTCTCCGTCCTCTTCGGATTCTTCGATGCGTTCCCCATCGTCTTCGAGGGCGTCTACCATTTCGACAACGGCTTCTCCGGCCTGACATTCCTGGGCATTGGCTTCGGATGCTGCTTGGGAGTAGCGACCGCCATCGTCATTGACCGATTACGGTACCACAAAGACTATCTCCAGAGCCGTAAAGATGGTAGAAGCGGCGTGGTCGCACCGGAGCATCGCTTGTATGCGGCAATGATAGGCAGCTTTGGTTTACCAGTCGGCCTGTTCTGGTTTGCTTGGACAGCTCGTGAGGGCGTTCATTGGATCAGCCCGGTGCTTGCGACGGTTCCTTTCGCGTGGGGCAATATTTCCATCTTCATCTCTGCGGCTTTATATCTTATCGACGTCTATGGACCATTGAACGGCGCCTCGGCATTGGGGGCTAACGCTCTGGTTAGGTATGTGGCAGGAGCTGCCTTTCCTCTCTTCACTGTTCAGAGTAAGTCGAGTTTCCTCAACGTTCTGTGAGAGGCCCAATTCGCTGATTTGATGTCGTCAGTGTATGATAAACTAGGTATCGCGTGGGCTACCAGTCTGCTCGGCTTCTTGTCGTTGATGATGTTGCCAATCCCTTGGGTGTTATTCAAGTTTGGTCCGCAGATCAGGAAGAAGAGTCATTTCGATACCGTGAAGGCATGATTTGGAGGATATCGGCACTCTTTATTTTTGTTTCTGTTTTAATCAACTGGCCTTGTAAGGAAGCACAACAAAATTGATGCACGAAGAAATTTCAAATCTTCTAGTCATCAAGAAGTACGCTACTGAACATTTACTAAGTACTGTAGTGACCAAACGAACTTGAGATGGATGCCAGTTTGAAGGAAGGAAATCCGATTTTCTCACCTCGAGTCCTTGAGATCGACGCCTACCCACGTCTTGCAGCGTAGATGGTAGTGCAACTGCGAATGTCTCGGGCTCATTGACTTTCACGACGGGGGGGATACAACCAGGTTGCGAGGCGGGGTGTGGTGTACTGCCCGGGCGGTTTTCGGTATGGGTATCATTCTGGTGACCTCCGTTTTGTTCTGATCCGGCTTTGTTCCAGCATATCTTTTATGCTACATGATGGTTGTAGGTCTCATGTCCTCCCATTTCAATACATTTGTGGAAGGTTATTGGGAAGCCTTGAGGGCGCAAGAGATACATAAGGTACGGCGCAATGTAAATCCGGCCTGTAAATCACTACTACCTAGTATTCGTAGGAAATGAACCCTCGGAAGTGAGACAACCTTTTCTTGACACATACTTCCGGATAGAATCTACTTTAGACTTACGACGAATTTGAAAAATACAGGAAAATTATTCTCAAGGAAAGAGAACTTTGGGTAACTTTTCAATAGTGTGACGGAGGATACAGAGACATGCCAAGGATGCCAAGGAATTCGAGAAAGTGGAAGGAGCGGGTATCGGCTACGTAGATCTTCACGTCACTCAAAAGCTTGAAAGCTTCAACTCAATTTCCATGTTTCTCATTCAAACATGGAATTGAGAGATAAACACCTCACCTTCGACTTGGCCTTGCCTATGCTTCCTATGCTTCCTTACTTTCAGAACCTATAAAACCCATAGAGTAGCTTCCCTATCAACAAGCATTGTCTGAGCGACCTCTATCTATCCTCAAACGTCAACAGTTGCAACCCAAAGACAACAATGGATTGTTTCCCAATCCCTTTCGTCTGTTTTCAGTGCGGAACCGATCAAAATCCCTGTCATTGCAAGATTGTAGGGCCCACATTGGGTGAGTACCTAATGTGCATGGGGGAGAAGGATCTTGATTGACATGGCTCAGGCTTTGCGACCACTGTCATTGCTGCCGTACACTTGAGCCTTTTAGATTCCTCGAATGACCTTTGACTGATGATGTTTCAAGGTAATATGCTGGCCAGGCTCTTTGCTGTGCGGGTGCTGCCTGTCTGATACTGGAAAAAGGTACGCTAGGATGCTGCAGTGAGTGGAAGAGCTTAGTTGACATGATGAACTCAGGATGCTCGCTGCACCGGTGGATTCGGGTGGAGCTGTCAACAACGCGATACCATTCTGAAGAAATGGAGACTCACCTATGCGGTAGCTTCCTGCTGCTTTTGCCAGAGAGTGGCCATGTCTTTGTCCATGATGCTTGGGGTTCAAATGAGCATGGCTGATGAAGTATGGTAATGAATGCTGCACAAGGCGCAGCGTTATCAGTTGATCGGTCTCAACCTTCAGAAGAGCAATTATATCCCTTTTCTTGGCGCCATGGTTGAAGTGTACCGCCTAACGAAGTATGAAAACGAATGGTGAGAGATTGCATGAGTGCCCCCACTTTGTAGCTGTTCTGACAGGACGAGGATTTGACGAACAAGCTTGTGTGATGCAAACTGTAGTTTTCTGCCAAGCATGAAGACTTCTCGGCGGAAATTGCACATTTGATTTTGTCTACAAGAAGTGAATGCCGGATAGACTCAAGTAGTAGTGTTGACTTCGGTAAACACTGCACCCTCAACCACAACCCTTGACTTTGCCACCCCCGGTGAGACACACATCTCCATCTTTGCTCCGAGCTTTTCACCTCCACCTGCTTCTTTTACTTTTGCATCATAGTCATTATCCATACCCCCACATCATACAATGTCTCGCTACCCCTTCGAGCCCAATCATCTCTACGTCTACCCCTTGCTACTCTAGCTTCTAATTGTGCCGCTTTGCTCACTCGATATGAGCAATCAAGATATTTATCAAGCTCTGGAACCCGGAGCCGGTAATCTCCATTCCACAAATGTATCCCTCAGGCAATAACTGATGTCAAACAGCTGGAGGGCTTTCTCTCCAACAACAGCCATATGAGTACCCAGACTCAAACTTCGAGTATGCCACCGCTAGTCACGCCCTCAAGCCTGCTGTTGGTATGCCAGCACTGAATATCCTCAAAACCCAATGAGACGAGCTAACAGAGACAGTAGATCCCTATGAACCACCATCCAAGCCAGTGAAGAACCAGAGACGCCACGATCAGGCGGAGCTACCTACTCCTGTCCCGAACCTTGACGATGTTCATCCCTTCATGTCTGACCCACATTTTGTTGCGGAACCAATTTCTGAACTCGAAGCTCTGCTCACATCTCAGTACCTGCAAAATCCGTACCCTTACCCTGGCAACATTGGCATCCTACCATCATACGCCTGCGAACCCCCTGGATCCGCTCACTCGATCAATTTGAGAGAGCAAGCGAAGCATACTCTTGCAAATGCCTGGAAGTATGACCCTGTCAAATGCTCTGTTAAGGCTGCTGTTAAAGCGGCTCGAGAGCTAGCAGCTAGACACCACCATGGCCTCACCGACGCTGAATATAGCTGGGTCGCGGGAGTGAAGTCCGCCGCCGTGAAGAAGGCGCGGAATGCAGCGCGAAAAGACTTCGAGCGAGCCACAAGACCCTCTAAGTGGACGAAGAACTCAGGCGGCGATGATTATCTTTTCAACTCTGGCTGTACAAACATTGAGCAAGAAGTTGACAACTTCTATGGTCCTGATGGTATTGATCTCCGTCCTGTGGAGAATATATCCGATGATGAAGGCTTTTCTGAGCCGAATGTCATCGCTACCACGATTATCTCATTACCCAACAAGTCGTTGCTGGAAGAAGGAATCACCCCGGGCGGGATTTTCCAGGACTCAGGAATCTCGATGGACGAGGGATACGCAGAGTATTCTCTTGCTCACTCAGCTCCGACTACTGCCGGAGGCTTCACTGGAATGGCCCCCAGCGATTGGCCGACTTTCGAGGCAGACGTCGCACCTCCCGGACGTCCAAAGAGAAAAGGTCGTTGGCTCCCACTTGTAGGCAGTCAGAACCAGTGCGATTGGCCCGGAAGACGACAGGGCCCGTACAGCATTGAAGATCTGGATAACTTAGAGGAACCTGAATTTGTCACCAGCGATGAGCACGATGGAGCCGAGTGTTTCACCCCAGAGCCTGCCACCAGATACTCTTTTCCTGATCGCAATGTTGGGGCCAATCGTGAGGTCTCACTGCCAGCGGAGGTCATGTCATTAGTCGAGTCTGTCAAGCGTGCACAAGAGACTTCCGAATCTATGGAGGGAAAGGTTGACGACGAAATGTCCGAAGCTGCGCCTCAGTCACCGCGCCAAGAGCAACTTCACCCTCTCCAAGGGACCACCGATATCGCGAATGATATTGAGATTGAAGAACATGTTCATGATGTCACCAACTCTAGCAAGGACACAGACAGCAACGAGGCTTCTGAACTTGCACCTCAGATGACGAGCGAGGCGCGACCTCAACGCTTCGGTGACCCCAACAAAAGTGGGCACAACAACGGACTCTCTATCATTGCACCTAACGCACTTCGAGCCATTCCACAATACGACAACGACACATATGCTTTAGCACGTCGCAACGCCCCTACTACCGCGTTTACCACCCCAGTCAACCAACGAATCAGACAGATCCAACAGGTCCACCCAGACACCCCTGCAACACCTGCAACGGTCAACATCAACCTCACGCCTAAGTACGACAGCGACTTGGATGCGGACGATGCCTCTGATGCCAGTCTCCAAGCCTGCCTGTCCGATTCACCGACCGCCAACACTCAGACGGGGCAGAGCGCACTGGACCGGTACGTGCAGGAGACGAGATCACATCCGGATCCCCCTCGCCAGTCCAGCAGCACTATCAGCCTTGATGGCAGCCATTCCGAAGACGTGTCGTTAGTTCCGTCGCCGGAGCGTCCAAGTCAATCAGAGGGCGATGCGGGATTCAGCAACGGTGCCGACTTGAATCAGCAGAAGGACGATGCGGATCGCACACTCAGCGCGCCTAAAGCATCACAAGCATCCCCGTATTCCAGCAAGGTAGATCCGATCCCGGTTACGCCAGCACACGGAAAGGACACCGCCTCCTTCCGCCCCACCACGCCTTTCCAGCTTGGCTCCCATCCCCCCGCCGACTCCGAAAGCCCCAGAACACCCACCCCTGCCCCCAGAGCGAGCAAGGGCAGCGGGAAGAGCGTGAGGAGCATCTTCAGCAGCTCCAAGCTAGCGAGCCGGAGCCCGGAGCGCGCAACACCGAGCTCAGACATCGTCGTCGCCCCTTCTACCCCGACGGCCGGAGCCAGCGGTAGCCAGGGCTTGCTCTTCCGGAAAGGGAAGAAGAATGAGAAGGGCATGAAGAATGTGCTCAACAGTCTTAGACTGAGCCCGGTGCGCGGAAGCGGAAGTGGAAGCGCTGCGTCAGGGGACCTGGAAGACTACGCGGACGAGCTGGCCGATGGGAGGGGCGGCGGCGGCGTGGATGTGCATAGGGGCGGGAGACGGGCGGGAGAGACGAGTGGCGTTGCGCGTTCGGGGTTCGATGGCTGGGCTCGGGGCGGCAGGAAGGTCGCGCGGGCTGTGATGGTACCACGCGTAAGGTCCCGGGAGGAGGAGGATGGAGGACGGACTGAGGAGCCCAAGAAGAAGAAACCGAGGAGGTCGACGAGGGCTGTTGGAGGTAGCGCGGATAGGTCGGATGCGGCTGCCTTTTCGAAACGTTGAGTGGATACGATACGATACGGTACGATACGACGTGATGATGAGGAGTTGAGGAGGAAATTGTTTGATATTGTGACTAGGACGTGTACAGCTGGCTGAGACGACCGATTCGGTCTGGAAGGATATCAGTGCCGTGGACGACGAGGAGTGATGGGCTCAGGATACGTACGATACGGACAAGACACGATACGATACGATTACGATGGAAACGGATGTTTTTTCGACAGCGGGGGAAGATTCGTGTCGCTCATACTCCCTCTCTCTCTCTTTCTCGTTCTCTTCTCTCTGGATATGACACGGAACGGTACGGCATGGCACGATACGAGAACCATGTTGTGGCATTTCCCCCCTTACTTGATGTTTATTTACGAAAAGCACGGAGCTTGCTGTGGGTTTGTTCATGTTCACAGGGGCGGCGGTTGTACAGAGGCCGTCTCATTTTCTGTACATGAGGGGTTCGATGGATGGTTGGATGGATGGATGGGGAAGCTGGCTTCTCCGGTTACTTTTTAACTATTCTTTACTCGGTCAGCACCCAGGCTTTAAGTTAGCGGAAGGTCTTTTCTTGAAAATCCCACACTTGTATGTTAGGGGTGATTGCGAGTTGCTGCATTCATTATGATTAGTAGTAGTGAGTGTCATTGGGATGAGTGTCCGTTTAACATCACTTACGTAGTGAGTGAGTGCAAGTTGTTTTCCAAAACGGTGTAGTGTACTGCTTTCATTTGTACATGCCTGCGTCTTATATCCAAGACCCGCTCGCTACCCCTGTGCGTTCATTAATCATGCAATGCAATGCGATGCGCTGTCAAAGTCAACGTAAAAAGCCCACCTCAGCCCAACGCCGGGTCCATTTCCTCCCCTTCCAATTCCTGCCCCCAGAACGCCAATCACGCAGTGATCATCGTGTCCGCCTCAGGTAACGCCAAACGTGCCGCTGGTGCCCTCGAACTGCTCGACCGCTCCACCAATCGGCGTCTTGCTGGCGCCGAAATACCGGATCCGATACCGGCCCCTCTCAGCCTCGTCTTCAATCTCCCACGTGATCTCCACCTCGCTGGTAGCCAGCACGCTGTTCGTTCTCCTCCAGCGGAAGATCAGGCTCCAATCGTCGTCGGACCGGACCCGCGTCCACCGCCCACGGCCGTCGAGCTTCTCGACGGCGGCGTAGGTCTCCTCCAGGCGGAGATCGTTGCGCGGATTCGCGCCGACGAACTTGACGCTTGCTGTGGATCCGCGGGGGTACAAGGCCTCGACGTCGGAGAGCACGTCGCCGAAGGATTTGAAGAAGGGGGCGCGGTCGAAGGCGACGCCGGTGATGAAGCTGAGGGATTCGTTGATGTAGATTGGTGGTTCGGGACCTTGCGGGGGCCCGCTGGTGGATGAGGCGTCGAGGTAAGGCAGGTAGGATGTCGTGAGGTTGATGTGGGCGTTTAGAGTGTGGGGACCGTACAGTGTGGAAGCTCCTTCGTACCGCTGGATGCCGTACTCCTCTTCGGTGGCTATGTAGTGGGTGTAGCTGTTGGCGGGACCGCCGAGAACGACGACGGGATCTTCTCCGGCGGTCAAGGAGGATGCTAGGGCGGACGAGTGAATGGCTGCTTTCCAGCGACGACCTGCCATAGTGGTTGCTTCGCCTGGACTTACGATGATGATGAGCTGGCCGACTCGGAATAGCTGGACGTCGACAATATTGGGAGTCCAGAGGTAAGGATTCTCGATCTCGCCTACGTCGAGAAGGATGGGTTTTGATTGGTGGCACGCGATTTGCTCTTCGCTCGGTTCACGAAGGAAGCCGCTTACGACAGACCATACTGGGTTGGCATTTGGTGAGCCGGTGTTGTTTTGCTTGAAGTCGAAGGCGCCTGGTCCGTCTGTTGTCCCTGCAGCAAAGGAGTACCCTAGCGCAGCTGGACATGTGGAGACGGTCGATCCATTTGGATGTACGAAGGAAAAGTCAGAGAAGTCATGGAACGCATGCAATGATTTGACACCGGGTCCTTTCACGGGCTTGCCATTGTCAACCATCTCATCGTAGAGAGATTTTGCACCCTCGAATTGCCTCCTTCCAATTTTAAAGCAGCTGGAAGCACCTTCATCCTTCTCTCTGAACCTGGGTCCTCGTCCATGGCAGGGCTCATTCTTGCCACCGCAAGTGCTGTCTTCGAAATTGCACATCTCTCCAGACCCGTCTTCGCAGTAAGCTCCCAGTACATTCGGAGAGGCATCTCCAACGTTCGCTTGAGAAAAGCCAGCGACAAAACCTTCCTCAGCATCTTCCGATCCTTGGACGGCTTGTTCGAGAAGGATCGCAGCAACGCCTTTGTTGTCACCAGTGATCAAAGTATTATTTCCAAGCATTGACGTGCCATGTACAGGGAACCATGTCAAAACGCCCAGGTTCTTGCCGTTCGCAGCACTTTGAAACTTAAGCATAGTCATAGTCTTGTCTACACTGTGTTCGTATCTACTCCTCTCTTCTTCAGGATTTGCAAGGTATGCGTATGGGCTTCGGTTGATGTTTGCATCATGGATGTCCACGGAGCCAATACTTAGGTGACCCGGCCCAAGGGACTCATGTGCCCTCTTGATTGAGAGTATCGCTCCATCAACGATAGCCTGATAACTTTGCTTATTGAATCCTTTGCTCGTGATTTGAGGCAATAGGTAGTTGAGCCATGCTCCAGGTCCTGAGTGTGAGTGTGTCCCTGTAACAGCCACATTCTTCTGCCCATACATAGTATACTCCGGACCCAGATCCGATAGACCTTGTAGAATACCGTATCTGATAGCTGTATCACCAGATTGGGTATCTAGTACTAAGTACACAAAGCGATCCTCGGAATTGACAATGTCACTGACAATGAAGGCGCGGGAATAAAGGCGTTGTCGAAGACCTGATCCAACTTGTGCCGGGTCTGCATAGCCCATCATATTAATCTCCACGACAGGCCTGCTCATACTGATCAGCAAAAGTACTTTCCACACTGCCTTGAACTTGAGAGCCATACCCTGTGATGTCCGCCTTTCCCACACCCACATTGTATAAAGTCCCATCGTCGATGACTGCCTTCCCCAGATGGTATGGCGAGTTGATAGGAAACTGGTCGCGTGCAAACCATACTGGAGAAGCAACATTTCTGAGATGCATATAATCAAGTACGGGTAGACCGAAATGTGAAATCAATTGGAAGGTGACGAGTAGTGCCAATGTCGCAGCGCCCATGGCGGCGGCAATATGGAAAGGTGCCATATCTGTCAACTTCGCGGTGAATGTGAGAACATCAACAGTGAGTCAAGTGCTTTCATGAGCGCAAGCACCGAAGGCAGGGAAAGTCGGAGCTCAAAGTGGCGGGGAAAGGTTCATGTCGAAACATCCTCTCCCGAGGCCATAGTTTTTCTGTCTCGGCGGCAACTTCTTGTGAACAACTTACATCCCCCTCCAAACGTGTCTTGCAACTCAACATTGCCTTGCCCTCTCTATCCATCAAGGATTCGGGCTAATAGCACAGCGGCTCTTAAGCTACTAAGCCGATTACACCACGGAGATGATCTCAAAAGACACAGAATTTGCGCCCCGAATCCAATAGCGCTCGACCTGGGGCTCTTGCAGTGTTGAAACTGGTGAATTCCTTAGCAATGTCCCACTACGGCCAGAATAATTCAGCAGGCTACCAGACCCCAGGCGATGATCCTCGACAAATGCAATCTCGAACACAGTCAGGGCCACCAACATCGCCTGGGTATCAGCAAAGAGGCTCGCCTTATCCGCAGAACCCCCCCAATTTCCAGCAAAATCAGTACGGTCAAACGCCCCAGAATGGGGGTTATCAGTACCAGGGAACACCGGGGCGAGAGCAGGGGTACTTCCCACCCCAGAACCAAGCTGCGATGGAGGATCAAGGTGCAATGGGAGGATTGACTTCACAGATGGGAGGTGTGGGTCTAGGAGGGGACGGTGCTGTTGCCAGTCGGCCGAATAAGAAAAAGAATCGGCATGCGTATCATAATATCGATCAGCCGGTGGTGTCCTCACAGGCATTCAACCAGAGTAGTGGGAACGCCGAACAGTACGTGAACCAGGATTCTTCTCAGCAAATGGGGGCTGGCAGTCCCTACGCGGGCCAGCAAGTTACACCTGCTATGAATCAATTCCCTGCGCAAGCCGCTCCTTCTTTCTCCCCTGGTCTACAGTCCTCCGGCGTACGGTTCGCAAATGCAGCTACGTCGATGCCAGCGCCGAGCGGACCAGGCGTATCAGCTCAAGGTCGGGTAGACCCAGAGCAAATACCGAGCATACCACGAGCTCGGGACGGTGCAGCACAGTACTACCTAAATCACATATACCCCACAATGGAGCAGCACCTTCCCCCACCTGGTGCTGTGCCATTCGTTGCCCAAGATCAAGGTAATTCATCGCCTAAACATGCCAGACTCACGCTCAGTAACATCCCCTCAACATCAAACTTTCTCTCTCAGACAGGCCTACCACTGGCACTAGTTCTTCAACCGCTGGCTCCTCTCCAAGCCGGGGAACAACCGATTCCTGTTCTTGACTTCGGCCATCTGGGTCCTCCTCGTTGCAGTAGGTGCAGAGCCTACATTAATCCTTTCATGACATTTCGATCTGGCGGCAATAAACTCGTCTGTAATATGTGCAATTTTCCAAATGATGTCATTCCAGAATATTTCGCGCCCACAGATCCAAGTGGCGTCAGGGTAGATCGAGCACAACGGCCAGAATTGACAACAGGGACTGTGGAATACTTGGTACCCAAGGAGTACTGGGCTAAGGAACCTGTAGGCTTACGGTGGCTGTTTGTCATCGATGTAAGTCAGGATGCAGTCAGCAAGGGATTTCTGGAGGCATTCTGTGAGGGCATCCTCGGCGCTCTCTATGGTGAGGATGAAGACGATGTAGATGACGAGAAAACAAATGGCGAAAGATTGGAAAAGAGAAGGATTCCTGTCGGCTCAAAAGTTGGATTCGTGACTTTTGACAAAGCTATGCATTTTTATAATTGTAATGTAAGTCGTCCGCGAAACCTGTACCGTTCAAATCTAACGGCTTCCAGGACAATCTAGAAAGAGCTCAGATGCTCGTTATGCCAGACATCGAGGATCCGTTCGTTCCACTTGGCAGCAACGGACTCTTTGTTGACCCATATGAATCGAAGTACGTCTCCTGTCTCCAACACTACGCCAGAGATGAGCTGACCCATTAGGTCCATCATCATGTCTCTTCTCGCTCAATTGCCTGCACTCTTCTCACACTCCAAGAATCCAGAGCCGGCTTTGCTGCCTACACTGGAGTCAGCGTTGTCGTCACTGAGCGTTACAGGTGGCAAGATAGTCTGTTCATTAGCTTCATTACCGACGTGGGGTCCAGGCAGGCTTTTTCTCAGAGATAAGAATGATCTGCACGGGATTGAATCCGAGAAGAAGCTATTCCAGACAGATCATCCTGGTTTCAAGAAGCTTGCAGGTAGAATGGTCGAGAACGGTGTTGGCATCGACTTCTTCATCGCCGCTCCAGCGGGAAGATACATGGACATCGCCACCATAGGTTCGTTGCATCGATGTCCTAATGAATCGGCTATCGTATGGCTAATATCTGGATCAGGTCATCTCTCTGCGGCATCCGGCGGCCAAACCTACTTTTACCCTAACTACATTGCGCCTCGCGACTCGCTCCAGCTTGCCCAGGAAATCAAACATACTCTCATTCGAGAGACAGGATACCAAGCGCTTATGAAAGTCCGGTGCTCGAATGGTCTACAAGTCTCATCGTACCACGGCAACTTTCTACAGCACAATTTTGGGGCCGATCTCGAATTCGGTGTCATAGACTCCGACAAATCCATTGGTGTGATGTTCAGCTATGACGGCAAGCTAGACGCCAAATTAGACGCTCATTTCCAATGCGCTCTGCTATACACTACAGCCAGTGGAGAACGGCGCGTTCGCTGCACGAACACAGTTGCTGGAGTCAATGAAGGGGCTATGGAAAGCATGAGATTCATAGATCAAGATGCTGTGGTTAACATCATTGCAAAAGAGGGTAAGCGAGAATAATTCGTATTGCAGATTTTCGTTCCGAGTATGCTAATCACTCTCACAGCTGCGACAAGAATGATTGAGCGGCCACTCAAGGACGTTCGCAATGCACTCACTGAGAAGACCATCGATATCTTGGCAGGGTATCGAAAAACTGGTTCTGGTTCACATCCTCCGGGTCAGCTTGTTTTGCCAGAAAATTTGAAGGAGTTTAGCATGTATGTCCTGGGTCTGATGAAGTCACGAGCGTTCAAGGCTGGCCACGAACCTTCGGACCGCCGCACCCATACCATGCGCCTTCTCAAATCGGCCTCGCCGCTGGAACTGTCACTCTTCCTCTATCCTCGTATACTTCCCTTACATTCTCTCCCACCGGAATCAGGTTTCCCAGATCCTAACACGGGTCATTTGGTTGTGCCTCCTACAATACGAGCCTCCTTTTCCCGAATAGAAGAAGGTGGGGCCTACCTTGTGGACGACGGCCAAGTCTGCCTTCTCTGGCTCCACGCGCACGTCTCCCCTAATCTTTTAGAAGATCTTTTCGGGGAAGGAAAAACTTCGTTGTCATCACTGGATCCTATGATGTCCTCGTTGCCAGTTCTAGAAACGCATCTGAATGCTCAAGTGCGCAACCTGCTCGCTTACTGGGCGAGCGTGAGAGGAAGCAAAGGTATTACCATCCAATTGGCACGGCAAGGTCTCGATGGGTCTGAGTATGAGTTTGCAAGACTTCTGGTGGAGGATCGAAATAATGAGGCACAAAGTTACGTGGACTGGCTTGTTAATTTACATCGGCATATTCAGATGGAACTGAGTGGACAGAGGAAGAAAGAAGACGGTGGTGGCGGCGGCGGTGGTATGTCCACGATGGGCATGGAGAGCGCAGTAGCAGGAATCACGAGTCTGTGGACGGGTAAGGAGGGCTGATCTCGCATTCCAATGGAAGAGATACCTTAATTGAATTATCGTTTGTGGCTTACCGCATGCATTAAGGAGCGCATGGTCTTTTTCCCATGAGCGTTGTCATACTCTACCTTATGGTAAATAGACATATCAACCTGCATTTGATTGGCCGCAAGGTATTTTCACTTGCCAAAGCCTTTTATATTCACCACTCGTCCATGCAATGACACCAATTAAATCACCAAATGACCACGAAGCTTCCCGTATACCACGATACTTTAGTATAATACCACGAGGCACGCTAGCATTATTTCCGAACGTTTATCTTATCTCCACACTTTCAGCTGAAATTGCAGGAAGAAAAGGGAGACGTCCAGTCAGCCTTCCTCAATTTCATGAGCATTCATATCGCCACAAAGCACAACTTGCACATTCTCTTGCTACCATCTTGTCCTCACATCCGCCATCATTGATATCTCAAGCTCTCCTCGGCCCAATCCGAGCCGTTCTACATCGCGTCCCCAATCCGGCGCAACGTCTTCAGCACACTCCACCTCTCGACCAGCAAGCCGGAGAAGCGACGCTAACAGCCAGCTCTACCAATTTGCCTTAGGGTACCCTCTGACCCCACCTGAGACAAGCCCTGTCAAAGAGCTTTCTGAGTCTTCGCTACAAATCCAGGCCTCTGGTCCCAGGGGCAGCATGGGGAGTTTCGTGTTCAAATGGTGCGTTCGGAGAGTCTGAGCAAGCCCCACATGCTGCGGAGCACCTAGAAAAGCGTCAATGGAAGAACCATGGGAGGATTTGCATCTGAAGATGGGGCCCAACCGCGCGCTCATCGTGAGAAGCAAAGCCCGCTGACTTCTTCTCAACCTAGGCAACATCCAGCAGATGAAGTCTACGTAACCGGCACATTCGACGATTGGGCAAAGAGTGTGAAGCTAGAAAACAAGGGTGAACACTTTGAGAAGCTCGTAGAGCTGCCCTCGTCGAATGAGAAGATATTCTACAAGGTACGTACGTTACATTACCCCACAGCCGCGCCTTTCTTTCAATCCGAGGAGATTCAGCGGATCCACAAAGCTCGGATTGACTTTTCTCAACGCCATTGTACTGCGTCCCCACACTACACAAAGTGGTGGTTGCGCGAATTTCTTCCGCTGCTTACTAGCTTAAAAACAAGCGCAAAGGGTCCTGCTCGGCGATAAGGCAACCCTGCTGACATCTGACTTCTCCTCTTCCTTCAGCATCGGGCTGCAGTGAGCTTGCAAGGACAACTCTCATTACCTCTGCTTTGAAGCGAATGCTCTCTTCTGAATTGTCTTTTTACTGAGCACATTCGCTGACCATTATCGTGTTCAAGTTCGTCGTTGACGGCAATTGGACAACCGATCATACAGCTCCTCAAGAAAGCGACAGTGCAAGCAACGTGAACAACGTCCTCCTTCCCGAAAATATCACCCGACCACACTCCTCGGGACCAGCAGCTACAGACATAATGTCCGGAGTTACCCCTCTATCTACAACTGCAGGCATGGCGGGCAATGTACCAAAGGAAGCAGAACGAGATATAAGACCGGCTTCTGAGTCTTCTGATGTACCGGGAAATCTCCCAGAGACACCATTCCATGACGCATCAGAGTACAACGTGGATCCGATTCCGGCCACTTCTGGTATTGGCAATCCCGTCAAACTGGAACCTGGAGAAAAGGTCCCTCACCCGAGTACCCTTACTTCAAACACGGTTTCCTCGACTGCTCGTGATGACCCGTCACTCAAGAAAAGCGCAGAAGACGCTGAACAGACCTTCGGCGTAACGCCACTCCCGGCCACCAATGGCCCTGGAAACCCAGTCTCATTACAGCCTGGCGAGAAAGTTCCTCACCCTAGCGAGTTTACTCAAAATACTACAACATCGCATGTAACCACGGATAAAGATTCATATGAAAAGGCAGGGGGTGCGCCACAACTGCCAGATGTCTTCACTTCAGACAACGACCGTGAAGCTCTAGGAGGAATGTTTAAGATGCCAGACGTTGGAGGGACGATGATTCCCGAATCCAGCTTGCCGATGGGGGAAGGAGCTGCATCAGAAAAAGACATGGGCCCAGTGATCCAGTCGGCTGGAGCACAAAGCACAACGGCTGCACTTGCGGGTAACGTGCCGTTGGAGCCGAGAGGAGTACCTGAGATTGTTCAGGAGAGCCAGCAAGAAGCCGGAGTCGGTCCAGAGGCTAGTGCAAATAGTGAAGCCGTGAAGGAGAAGTCTGCAGTGGAGAAAGAGCTCGAGACCAAAGTCCCAGAAGAGCCAGCTACATCTGAAGACACTGGCGTAGCTGCACCTGAGGGCACCGGTGGCGCCAGTGATGGCGCGGGCAAAGATGCTGCTGGAGGTGTTGCAGCTGGAGGTGCAGTGGCTGCTGCCGCTACAGCCTCGCATGGTCTCCCGGCATCAGTGCAGCAGTCGATTGATGAGATAAACAAGGGGTCTGCCATCGCTCCAACGGTACCAGACGTGGTCCGGGAATCTATTACGGAATCCCATCAGTCACCAGAGGCAGCCGGAGACAAGGCTATGGTCCGAGAAAAGAGTGCGATGGAGAAGGAATTGCTGTCTGAGGTGAAGAAGGAAGATAATGTTGGAGAGCCAGCTCCTTCCTCAAGCGCTGCATTGGCCGAGACAGCTCCAGCTCCCACTGGGTCCGAGAATATTCCACCACCAATCTCCAAAGACTCTGCGCCCGTTACTACTGCTGCAGCACCCGCCCAAACACCAGCTACCGGAAACTCAATGAAGCAAGCAGTGCAGTCTCAGCCTGACTCTCGAGACATCTCTCCAATGTCCAAGCCCATTAAGCAGACGCAAAACCAAAGTCAGCCAACTGTGACGACCGGGGTGGGCTCCAGCACTGCTCCTCAGACATCAAAACAACCAGACAAGACCGCCCCTGCAGCAAAACCGAGCCCGGCGGCAACCAATTCCACCGCCACGGACAAAAAGTCGAAACGAGCGAGTGGGTTCTTCGGGAAATTGAAATCGAAGTTCAGCGACAAGAAGTAAAGTTGACATAGTGGGACTACTCCAGTTGTTCTAGAGGGGTAATGGCTATTGGACAGAGCGGGAAGACGCATACAATGGGGCAATGAGCGAGCAGTCAATTGTCTGTGAACTTGCTTGATTCTCCGTTTTACATGATACCAAGCCTGGGTTTTGCTGCGTTATTGCATAATTATCTCTATTAATCTAAGCGTTCTGTGTATCTTTGCGAGTATCAATTTCAGTCAAGACTTCGTCTTCGTGTGACCATTGCCAAGTCTCCCAATGTAGATTGTAGTCGATCTTGGTCTTGATATAGCACTAGCGCCAAGGAAAATATTATCCATTGGCCTCGCGACACTGAGTAAATATAACACAAGAACACCACCGTCGACCACCGTCGTCAAGCCACAGCCATGCCTCTAATTGCAGACCACCACGACTCTTTACCCTGTAATAACACTCTCCCTTCATGCTTCAATGCCGAGCTAATCAGCAAACCCAGACGTCGACCGCGCTCCCACTGACGCGGAAACTGCAGCCGCCAATGCCCTCATATCCTCCTCCCTCTCTCCAGAGGCCAATTCAGCAATCCATCCCCTGATCCCCGACATCCCCGCCACCAGCTTCTCCCCCCTCATCCAGTCTGAGCTCGACCGCGTCTCCGCCAACGAGCCCTTGAAAGCAATCGACCTGGACAGGTACGAAGCCGGTGCGGAAACCTCCAGCGCAGACGCCTCCGCCCTCAAAGCTGCCTACACCAACTCTTCATACCTCACGCTCCGTCTACAAGCTTTGGAGCTGTTGGAGCAATTTGGCAAAAACGCGTGGCTGGTGGCCAACGACCAGCTGGAATCTACATTGAGAGAGGTTGAGAAGGAGCTGGTGGAGACTCGGGAGGCTACGACGGAGCTGAATCGGGAAAGGAAAAGGGCGCAGGAGGGAAGGAGGGTGGAGCTGGAGGGGGGCGAGAGGGCGTGGAGGGAGGGGGTGGGGGGGTTGGTGGAAGTGCAGGTTGCGACTGGGGAGGTGGAGAGGAGGTGGAGGGAGCGATTGAGACGGAGTGGATGATGAGGGGACGGGTCATACGCTGGCAGTGTGATTCGGAGAGTAGTACTGAGGAGAAGCAGAATTGAGGTCAGTGCTGGGGACTACAAGGAGGATGCACACGAGCAAGCTGGAGGCTTCGGACAGGACTCGTATTGGTCGACCTATCCTACAACGCTCCAGGGAGGGAAAATTGCTCAATTCAGTCTACGAATGCTGTACTTGAACCTCTAGTGGGCAACCGCGCAGACGGTACTTTGAGCGAAGAAGGCGAGGCATTCTTCTTGATGGCCCATACGAGTATACCCGAGGAGAAGCGCTGGGTGAAGAAGTGGTGCAAGGATCTGATTGATTCAAAAATCCAGGCAAAATATGATAAAGGTCATGCTTTTTTGGCTTTGATGGCGATGTTGGTTATAGGCAGGCATTATTATTTGTGTTGTATTGATCATCATTTTCGGAAAATAGAAAGGTTTTGGAAGGCTGATGGAAGGCTTCTGGAAGGATTTGGAAGCCTTTCCCCACATTGTCCGTGTGACAAGCGAGCTGCCACCAAAACTTACTTGCATTTCAACATCAGCATGGGCGACGATAGCATGCCACGTCTGCAATGTCAATCATCTGTCGATAGGTATTTTCGAAGTGGGCGTACTGAGTACATGATCAAGGGATTGCCAGTACTCTGTTCAATCAATGGTTGTAAAGCAGGCTTCTTTCTTTCTTTCTTTCAGCCTGGCATGGCTGCCTGCATATCTTGAAACTGCCTTAGGCAGTAAACATCGTCATTCGTAGACTTGCCATAGGCTGTAAATGCATGATTTAATAGGAGGACATTAGTAAGTGTAGCTTTTGTCGATCCTTTCTAAACAACAATTTACGTGAAGTGGTAAAAGTAGCAAGAGAAAGAAAAGTAGTCAATTGTAGCGTTGAAGAGAAGAGTTAATACCAGGATTACGAAGGTGTAGGATAATAGTACGGTAGTCATTGACTGCCCGCCCCTCTTCTTCTTCTTCTTCTTCCACTCATCTCATCTCACCTACTTTGTCATAATCTCCGTCCACTTATTAGTACTCAAAACTTACCCTCCTTGAATCATCCTTGAATCATCATTATTATCATCATCCTTGAATCACCCACTCTTCAATATCTTTCACACTCCTTCCTTGCTTACCCATTTTCCTAAGCGTTCCCCAATCCTCTATCAACTGTCTTGAGACCATCCATCCTTTTCTCTGAGGTATAGATACCATCCATTTCATATCACTTTCAACCTCCCATCATCAATCACTAAACGTTCCCTCTACTTCCTCTTCTTTCCCGATCTCAGACGGACATCAAAGCCACGACTGCCTTCCCTAATGGCCGAATCCACCTTCCCTGGCGGCTCAGGCCCTTTCGGAGGCTTCAACTCTGGCCGCTCTCCAAGCATGGCCAACGTTCATGAGGACGAAGAATCCGACACTATCACCTCTCCCACCAACACTGCCTCGGCAGCTGCTGCCCCGGGCTCCCCCTTCGCCAACTCCTCAAACTTCTCCTTCAATGCCTCCTCCGCCCACAGCCAACCGCCCTCGGCATTCCGCCCACCAGGCCCAGATGATCAAGGCTTCCCCAATAACTACAACATGACGCGCAGAACTTCCGTGTCCGCCGAATCCCTCACCCCGACCCACCACCAGGATAGCAACTGGAAGCCGCCCTATCACCAGAAAACCCAAGACCAGCTGTCCCGCCTGCGTGCTTCCGTCAGTTCCAACTTCCTCTTCTCCCACCTCGACGACGATTCCGGGAACCTCGTCCTGGGTGCCCTGGTCGAGAAGCCGATCCCGGCCAAAGACATCAAAGTCATCACGCAAGGCGATGCGGGTGACTACTTCTACGTCGTCGAGCGCGGCGTCTTCGACATCTACGTGAATCCTGCAGGGCATGTTACCCCTGGCCTTGATGGTATGGGCCAAAAGGTCAACACGATCGGCCCGGGAGGTAGTTTCGGGGAGTTGGCGTTGATGTACAATGCGCCGCGGGCGGCGACGGTAGTGAGTACGGAGGAGGAGAGCACGCTTTGGGCGCTGGATAGAGTCACATTCAGGCGGATCTTGATGGACAGCGCGTTTCAGAGACGAAGGATGTACGAGAGCTTCCTGGAGGAGGTACCCTTGCTCTCGACCCTTACGCTCTACGAACGCTCGAAGATCGCGGACGCGCTCGACACGCAGAAGTTCCCACCCGGCGCCACCATCATCCGCGAAGGCGACCCCGGAGAAGCCTTCTTCATCCTCGAAAGCGGCGAGGCGGAGGTCTACAAGAGCGACAGCGGCGACAGCGTCGTCAAGCGGTACACTAAGGGCGACTACTTTGGCGAACTGGCTCTGCTGGACGACAAACCCAGAGCGGCCAGCGTGGTCGCCGCGAAGGACGGGGGCGAGGTCAAGGTCGCGTACTTGGGAAAACAGGGCTTCCAGAGGCTGCTGGGGCCGGTGGAAGGAATCATGAGGAGGAACGATTACTCCGGCGGCGGCAGGGAGGGGAGCGCACCGGCGACGACATGAACATCTCATGAAGGGGTTCAAAGATGTGGGAGAATAGGAGGGAGAAGCACGAGTAGGGAGAGAAAAAAAATGGGTTGGGAACGGGAGGATGGGAGGAGAGCATTGGGTATGGGGGTGGGTTTGCGGGAAATGCCTCTTCGGCCTAGAGCACGTTGCCTGCTCGCTCGTGCTTTTTCTTATCACTACTATCTATCTTTGTCACTGTGTTGTACTGTGAGATGGTGCCTGTAGGAGTGCCTTTTTTCAATGTGTCGGCGAGCGGATCTGTAAGAAGGCGGGGAGGGGAGGACTGCGGTTTGTACATTTTGCTCGTAGGGGAAGGAAACTCTTTTCGATCAATCACAATCAATCAATCAATCTAGCTGCATCAATTACATCTATTGGCTGCTTCCGCTCGGACTACGGGATGTGGTTTTCATTCGAGGAGATGAGGAGTAGAGCGTGGGGTGCAAGACGTCCTCGTGACCATCGAGTTTTTATCTATCATTCATTCGCTATAGGTAGCTCAGCTTACACAACAGGAGAGCTTCCGCTCCGATCCTGCTCCCGCCCAGCCTGAACCGCCCCGTCGTCGGACTCCTCCACCCTCTGGCGCGCGGTATCCGCCGACGCCCCGACCCTCTTGTGCGGCGGCGGCATCATCGCCCTCCGCATGCTCAGTTTGTCGACGAACACCTTCTGGACGACGGCCGTCGGAGCCGCCGCCTCCGAAGGGGGCTGCTGCTTCCGGGCCGCGTCGTCTCGGGCCCTCTTCTTCTGGAGGTTGCGGAGCCGCATGTTCTTCGGCTTGTTCGCGGCGTGGTGCAGCCTGATCAGCCCTTTCCGCGGGGACGTGTGCATGATTGGGATTTCTTCGTCGGCAGTGGGGGCTCGGGCTTTGGTAGGGGGAAACCGTGCGAGCAGAGCCGATCTTGGCGCCGAGATGGCTTCGAGCAGGGTTTTCGGGTCGTGCGGTGAGGATGGCTGCCAGCCGAATTCGTCGTCGTTGATCCCGTGCAGCTTCTGCAGGTTCGCTTTTTTGCTCTCGGCCGCGATGGCATTTCCTCTCGACTGTACACGTCCGGTTCCGGCAGGACTTGATGTTGGTCGAATGCGAGATATGCCTTTACGGTACCAACCAGGTGTCCTGCCGGCGTCCAAACCATCTTGGGAACCAACACCCTCAGCTGCGCTTGTGTCAAAGGCTTGCAGCGCTGGCCTAGGAAGATTGCCGCCCTCTTCTGCAACGCCTCTATAACGGGCCACCCGCTTCTCAAATTCCTCGTCCAACCTTTGCTTCGAGTGATCACGATCGTTCAGCTTCCCGGAGCTTGACCATCGCTCTACCCTACTGCGGCGCACCTCGAACGGTCTGTAGTCTGCCCTTACTACGCTGTCTAAAAAAGACCATGTCCCACCCTTTGCCCTGTCATCTAATACTTTGACTTGTTCTCCTAACAGGGCTTGAATGCTCTCTCGTGCGTTGTTGAAGATCTCCTGGATATGCTTGATAGCGTATGCATTCTTCCCGAGGTCGTTCAGATCATTGGCTGGGTCTTGCAGGCATAGCAAATATGGCTTCCTGGGATAGAATTTCTGCATCAGATTGACGCCGCCAAATTCTGAGTCAGCCTTCCCAGGAGTTCCGTCTTCCAAAGACAAATCTGGCTTTTCCTTTTCAAAAACGCGTGGTGGATCAGCCGAAAATCCGAACTTGTACAGGTCTGCCTTGCCATAGAACTCCAGCACGTGCAACAGTTGACCGCCAAGATCGTTTAGGGCGAACTTCCCGCTTGAGTGCTTCATGACAGTAACGATCATCATAAGAATAGAATAAGAGCCAAGACCGCCCTCAAAGACCGTCGTCAGATCCCGTATCTCCAGGCAGTACCGAAGGACGATGTACAAGGGGCGAAGTGATGGGAACTCGGATAGATATGCGACGGTATATTCTTGCGTAGCTTGATACAATGCCGATGTCTGAATCTGAACGTCCAGGCCTGTAGCAGCATGCTTAGTTCGGATGATAGGCACACGAGCATGCTGAACGAAGTCGGTATTGCTGAACTTTTTGGAAGCGCGAAAGTGTCTGTCCATCTTCTTTAACGCTTTCAGGATTTTGGGCTTGTTGTCACTTTTTGAAGTTTGCGCGTGAGGTACGTCAGCCTCGTTGGGTGGCATTATCCAGCCTCCTGGAAGAGACTTTGGCAGTGCGGGTAGTGTAAAGGCGAAATCGAAGTCAGAGATTGGTGTGGCCAGGCCAGTGCTTCGAGAACCGAGCAAAGTCAATGGCTTGATCCCTGGCTCGTTCAGCGCGACCGAATTGACGTCGGAAATGACGAGCTCAGAAGCCGCCTCTTCTTCCGGACTCAATCGCATGTAGGCTTCGTAGGCTTTGATTTCTTCTGTTATGCTATGATGTTCATCAGTGAGCCACACTTTCGATGGGTTTCAAGGACATACCGCTCAAGGCAGTCTTCACTCGTAGTCTCCATGTATGCCAGCCAGGGCCGCTGCATTAATAAGTCGTCAGAGTCATGACTGAGTTTCCAAGACTGCTTAGGCCACTGTACGACGCCAGTGTAATCAAAGGCATCGACCTTTTTGACAAAACCATCGGCGGTGCCTGTCTTTCCGTATCTTTCTTTGGCCTGCACTGAGTCCGCTGGCCAGATCTGGCGCGGTCTACTTTGTTTCACTTTGTGTGTATGCTTGACCTCGCTTCCGTTGTTGCTTTCTTCACTTTGCAATGGCCGCCGTATAGGTCCTGGAGAATCATCTGCACGTAGTATGATTTTTCGAATGACAGCCGCTCTGTTCGAAGCTCGATGTGCTTCAAGTGTAGCGGAAAGGTCATCGACAATAATGCCTTTGTCGTCCCCCTCCTTTATGGCCAGCGCCTTTCCACTCTTGTCTTGCCATGGCTCCAACTTCTCTATAACCTGTTCGTCGCTGTTGACGACGGGCACAGTGCTAGCACTCGAGAGACGCCGGACTAGGGGGTTGTAGAGGGACCAATGGAGCTTCGATTGGCAGCACAAGCGGAGGCGCAGTGCGGATCGATGCATGAGCAATGCATCCTTCGACTACGCTGACATGCCGCTGCTGAAAAGTATCAGTCACCGTTGTCGATGCCAAGTTCCCTCGAGCGAGGCGAAGTGGCTAGGATTTACTATTCTCCTAGCGTGTACCACTACTTAGATTACCCTCGCTCGCATCCTCGCACTCCTCGGACGAGTAAACCATCATTGCATGGGCAGAACGCCCTACAAGCAAAGGATACCCTGGGCGAAAACCCGATGAAAGAATATTTAGCCTGGAATCACCGAAAACAACACACAAGCACAAGAAGGGTCTCTGAGGCGGCCTTTCAGCAATTGCAATGGTGTTTTGGGGTCCGCGACTCCGAAGCAGTACGGAGTAGAGTACGCTACGACGGGCCTACAGGTTTTTTTTCTATAATCCGTACGCCAAATCGACTCGAATAATGTAAGCAAGGTAAGTAGATGATTACAGTCTTAGAATTGATATCCATATAAGATTGATGTGGATGTATTGATACGAGTAAAGCATCAGGCTATGGTGGAGGAAGCCTCTGGCAAGACATGCTTAGCCCTTGGGGCTGTGTCTCAAGAAAGGTGCTGGAAGAATATAGGATGAGTACGCTCGTGACATAATCCCGCTGAGTTCTTCTTCATCGTAAGATACCTTTCAATCACCAAAGCCAGTGCCGCAACTCCTGTACCGGAGAGTGACCATCCTTGAGACCAATCGTCAGGGATGAGTGGATCGGTGTATAAGAGATATGTAGTCCATGGGCGGAATGCGATCGGTGCCGTCTTTTACGCAGAATATGGGGTATGCCACTGCGAACGCAGCATGTTGAATGCACAAAGCGATCTTGCTCTTGCGCGTAAATTCGGATCAGTAAGAACGAGACGAATTGGATGATCGGTGTTACGGTTTGATGAGAATTAGGTGAGTAGTGCGCGCATTTACTGTGGCTTTAGTTCCTGAAATCGGATACGAGTTGAAGCAGTTGAAGATGGCAGGTGAGTATATATCGCTCATTGTTAAATTGCCTGGGTGAGAAGGCTTCTTCCCCTACAGTTGACTAAGAATAGTAAAATGATAATAGAGTCGTATCAAAGCAAATACAACCCACGCGAGCGCAGTATATCATGATTGCGATACCGGCGTCAAAACCACTTCGACACCTTCGGTAGGTTTCAACGCGGTCTCGTGCTCCCAACCAAACCGGCACCTTCCCGGCCAGCTTCAGTTCAAACCTCGACACAAGGACGGCCACCGAGATGGCCAATTCTGCGCCGGCAAATACCTGTCCAATGCAATTCCGCGGTCCATACGAGAAGGTTAAGAAGCTGTTTTTCCCGATGGACCCACCTCGAGCATTCAAGTGAAGTGACCCTGACACATCGTCCGCTCTGCGGTCTAGCCATCTGGTCGGGCGGAATTCGCTGGCGTCAGGGCCCCAGTGCATGGTATCTCGATCCACGATCCATGGCGAGATCATAAGCAGTGTGTGCTTGGGAATTGAGTAGTTTAGTAGGGTAGTTGAACTTCTCGTCAGTCGCCGTATTAGAGGAATGGGAGGGAACAGTCGCAGGGCTTCATGGCAAACGGCTTGAAGATACGGCAGTTGAACTAACTTGGCAATTGCATCGTCCGACTCGCCCCCCGAGGCGGACAGCAGCTGCGCTACTTCGGTCCGGAGGCGATCTTGGACCTCTTGGTGTTGGCATAACAAGGCCGCGGTAGATGTCAGGGCAGACTGGGACGTGTGGTGTCCGGCTGCGAGAATCGTCATGAGCTGGTTTTCCAGATTGTGGCTCGAGAAAGCGTTGGAGTCCAGAGCGACACGGCAGATGCTGTCAGCATGTGAGCAGGCTTTCTTTTCCTTCTGGTTTTCTTGACGCGCCTGATCTATACATTCGGCGCACTTGGCTCGGATGAAGGCAGATGCCTCCTGTAAAGATTTCGTCTTCAATGGGAGACGTTCGAACAGCCAGCCAGGTAGAAAGTATGCTAATTTGTGCCTCAGTCGGTTGCTCGGGCTCGCGTCAAATACGTTCATGTACTTGCTGCACAAGGCTATCAGCAGTCGATGCTAAGCGCTTCGCTAATGGAAATTAATTCTGACCATCTGCCAACAGCCCAAAATTTGTTCCAAACGCGGCGACGCCAACGGCGTCCATTGCAAGCCTTCCGGCCCATGCATGGATATCTACCGTCAACGAACCACTTCCATCCTTTCGCTGTTTCGATATGAGCATCACAAGCTCGGTGGCCTTGTTCCAAAATAAACCATAGAAAATTCCGAACACTGGCTTGTGCGAAGGCGGAGGCGAGGTTTTTGCGCTGGTGCTAGAAAAAATAGTCAGTTGGAGATGGACTGGAGGCACATTCTGATAGTCTATCAACCTTGTGTGTTTCACCAGACGCAAAAAGCAATCCATCACCAGTGAGATGACCGATGATCAGACGCCTCTGGGGTGGTACTTGATAGAGATCTGGCTGTCGCAGGATCTCTCCCAAAGCCTTATCGCTGGTGACAATGACTCGTTCGCCGCCAAGCATTCCTTTGTATCGGACAAGTCCAACAGAGGCGTTTTGGGTTTCTAGCAGTCTACGCTGTATCTGGTCATTTGGCGGCTCCCGCAAAAAACGGGTCACTGTGGAAATTTCTTCGTCTTCCTAGCAGCACCAGCAGATGAGAACATGTGAGTCGAAGCCCACATTCACCCTTCCATTCATGCATCGGCTTGGTGCGCACCTTGAGCTGAGGCAAATGCTTGAGAGGACTATAATACTTTGGGTACAGCCAAAGGACCCAAAGACGGTGGAGCAGCCAGCTGCAAAAGACGACGAGGAAGGGATTCATCTTGACATAAATGCAGGTGTAGAGTTGAAGTAGCTCAATCGACTCTCTGCTCGGCCTCCGCAGGTGCAAGGTGCAGGCGTTTGAGATGGGAGTCTGTCTACAAGGGTCAAGGTCCTGTGTCAGCGAGAAGGAAGAGACGAAGGGGAAGCCGTAGAGACTATGTTGACCAAAGGGTGTGGGTACTGATTCGAGCGTAATTTTGCGTATAATACTACAATACCTGTAATTTAACTGTAACTTACTTTTAAGAATGTGACATTGTAGTATTTGTAATCGATAGGTAGAGGTGGCATCGATCCTACCTTACCTAGAGCATTCTATCATGTCTGCTCTACTCTCTACCTTCCGTACTTATTATTATGTCCGATCGAAACCGATTGCCGCTTACTTTCGGGAACGGGCACGGGGGCGGTACTCTTAGCACCGGAGTACCGGCGGTACCATCAGGACAAAAGGGGCTAGACTTTGCAGGTGTAGGGACGGAAGGCGCATCACGGGCATCTCGAGGAGCATCGCCAGGTGTCTATTTGGTATTGACACCCACAGCAGACCCTCGGGTCAGCACGAACACCACCAGGGGAATCACCCCCGCACACGCCAGGGACTATGAGCTACTTTCGAGTCTGAGCACTGCAGCTGTCATTCATCGACGAATCACCGAAGAAGAGCTGCCGAAGGAGACCGAGGGACATGGGACAATGAGGGA
This sequence comes from Evernia prunastri, assembly GCA_003184365.1. Taxonomy (NCBI): domain Eukaryota; kingdom Fungi; phylum Ascomycota; class Lecanoromycetes; order Lecanorales; family Parmeliaceae; genus Evernia; species Evernia prunastri. The sequence continues at coordinate 83,599 of NKYR01000072.1, forward strand.
CTGATTTTACTTAAATTTTGATTTTAAGCGGGCGTCAAAGAGCGGGCTGTTCGGGAGGGTTGCACCCCTTCAGGCACCCTTGAGGGCATCGCGTATCACCTTGTGAGGTAGTAAGTCACACCCTACCCCGGGGGGTGCGCTATCCGGGTAGTTCCGGGGCTGGGTGTGACTTACTACCTCACAAGGTGATAGCGAATGCCCTCATGGGCGACTCTTCATGTATATTTTAGACGATTAGCAGCTGTAGAGCCTGATAGGGACCCGGTTCGAGGAGAGTTCAGGCGCGAAAAGCGGCATCAAAGGGTTTTCCTTTGAAGCTGCCGAGTAGAGAGGCCTGTCTCTCAAATCACCGGCCATCTTGAAGGTGCCCAGCACTCGAAAGTAGCTCTAGGTCCGGAGATAGGCCCCGGGATCGGCACCTGTGGCCGAGAACTCACCTAGTGGGGCATGGCCTTTGGCTCGGGACCCCGGTTTGGCCTTAGCCCTGCGGGCCTCACCAATGAATACTACTACTACTACTTAGCACCCGAGTCGACTTACACCATCGTGCTCTCTCCTACTTTAGTCCAAGACACCTACCTATTTCTACCCATTCCAAGTGAGTAAGTAAAACACTTTCCCACTCTTCAACGCTAATACTCTAAGGCAATTAATCCGATCAAACCTAAGTAAGGTATCCTGGTCCATAACAGTGGGGCTTGATACGAGTCCGTGGGAGCTCTGGACTCTGAACCCACTCACCGAGATGAACCGACGTATGCATCAAGTTTCGAGGTATCAGCGTGTTGATCTGCTTGTTCGCCTAGTGTCCTCCATGCATATTGTTCTTGTTTCCTGATGGTTGGTGGCGTGGAGGGGGGGAGGGGGGTAAGTTGGGATACTATGCATCATCCATGGAGCCCTCGTCAATGATTCTTCTCTCTCTTCTCAGACTCACCTAACCATTCGGCAATTTACACCTCGATCAGTGTCTCTTACATACCCATTCTCTCTCCCTCAAGCAACCGTCGACATGTCTTTACGTCGCTATCATGACATGGACCTCGTCATTACAAACATCGACCGCCGCCAGTGTCATCGCATCGTGCCTTTGAAGCTCTTGGTCCTGGGTCTCGGTCGTACCGGCACAGACTGTAAAGAAGCCCCCCTGCCCCGGCACCCGCCCCCGATAATGCCTTGCGGCTAGGGTCGTCATGACTCCCCCCGAGCTGACACCTATTTCTCTAGCCCTCAGACAAGCTCTCCGCTCCCTAGGTCTTCACGATACCTACCACGGCTGGGCGGCGATCCTGGAGAATCCTCGAGACGGCGACATGTGGATGGAGGCTTTGAGGGCCAAATACGACGGGATCGGCACGCCGTACGGACGGAAGGAGTTCGACAGGCTGCTGGGCCACTGCCAGGCGGTGTCCGACATTCCCGCCGTGGTCTTCTCCGAAGAGCTGATTCGAGCGTATCCCGAAGCCAAGGTCGTCTTGACCCTGCGCAACGTCGATGCGTGGCACGAGTCAAACCTGAAGACCATGGACGCCCTCTACTCGCACCCGCTCGTCCCGTCGATGATGAGGCTGGACCGGCTCTTCCGGACCCGCGCGCGTTATTCCCGGCCCATGTTCCAAAAACTCTGGCACCATTTCTACGAGGGCGATTTCAAACGCAACGGGCGGCGCGTCTTCGAGGAACACTACGCGCGCATCAGGAAGCTCGTTCCCAAAGAAAGGCTGCTGGAGTACCATGTTTCGGAAGGGTGGGCACCCCTTTGCGAGTTCCTGGACGTGCCGGTACCCGACGTCAGGTTTCCTTCCGGGAACGAGATATCCGTCTTTCAAGGCCGGTTCAGGTCTGCGTTCAAGTACAATATGCGCGAGGTTATGACCAAATTTGCACTCGTGGCGTTGCTCGTACTTCAAGCGGGGTTGATGATTTGGTTCTACTTTCGCGAGCGTGCTACTTCGGCCTCCTTTCCACCACCATGGAAATAGCGCTTCACAGTAAGTACATTTGGTAGTCGCCGAACTCAATTTCAATGTTCCACCCCGTCCAAGCTGCAGCTCTCTGAACTCATTTGACGCGTCACGCTGTCTTCTTTTGCTCTTTGAAAGGCGACCTTGCAGCCAGATTGTACACAAAGCGTAATGGTTGCTTTTTCTACCCAGCAAACGTCTTCCGCGGGAGCAATGCTCTCAAACTCTTGAACCATCCTCGCGACCACGTACCTCGCCTCGACCAAGGCGAGCTGCTCTGTATAAGGCGTCAGTAGCTGCGTTTTGTCTTCACACATTCATCACGACTTACGCCCTAGGCAAACCCGCAGACCGGCCCCAAACGGTACATACGCCCAACCGGGCTTCGCCGTCTCCCACCGCTCCGGTCGGAAGTCATCAGCGTCCGAACCGTATACGTCTTGCCGTCGATGGAGCGCGTACAGATTCAGAACCACCGTTGTGGCACTTGGTAGCAGCACTGTCTCATTCCCGTCCGTCCCACCCCCCTTTGGTAAGACCACGTCGTCCTTCGAAGATCGTGAATCCAAGGGGACCACAGGATGTAGCCTCAATGCTGTATCTCATCAGCCTCGACACCGAATATCATCGCTGGAGCATCGAAGACTTTACACTCATTGATGCACATGTTGACATATTCCAAGCCCGCCAGCTCCGCTTGACCAAAGTCCACCGAAAGCTGCCCGACTTCACGGCGCAGCTTCGCCCAGACCCGAGAGTCCCGCGCGAGACAGAAGAACAGGTTGCTGAGCAGACTCGCGGTCGTGTCTCTCCCGCCGAGCAAGGCCGATAGGACCTCGTCCTGAATGACCTGACGGTTGGTCGTGAGCTTCGCGAGTTCGTGGAGGAAAACATAGCGGCCCCCCCCGGTGTCTGGATCCTCCGCCGTCACGCCCTTCTCGCGGTACTCCAAAGCCTCGTCGACGAACCGCTGGACAAACGCATGGACCTCCTTCCGGGCCCGAGCGACCTTCCGACTCGTGAAAAGCCGAGCCACGGGCCCGAGTATGACAGCGGTGACCAGTGCGTCCATGGCGACTTCGAAAGCATGCGAGAACGTATCGGTGGCTTCTTCCTTCGCCATCGATAGCGCGCCCACTGCCCGACCGAACAGGAATTCCGTGGCCGTGTCCATGGTGAATTTGTGGAAAAGATCCTGCAGGTCCACCACGGCCCCTTCGTCGGTGGGGATGAGCGCTAGAAGGTGTCGGAAGTGGTCTTCCGGCATGTCAAAGCCTCGTAGTTGGTGTTTCGCAAAGTTCGGCCGCAGTATCGCCCGTGACTGCCGCCATTGATCGCCGTCGGCCCCGAAGATGCCCCGACCCAGTAGCGGCGCCATCGCATCCCTCCGTTTGCTCCCCAGTTCGAAGTGATGGGAAGAGGTCGCCAATACGGCGCGGATATTCTCGACGTCGATCGTGGTGAAAAAGCGATGTCCTATGTAGGAGAAACCGAAACTGTTCCCGACCTGCTTGAATCGATTGTGAGACATGGCGAGGAAATTGTTGTTTTTGATGGACCTCAGGGTAGTGAACAAAAGGTCCGTGCCCAAGAAGGGATCCCGGCGCGGGTACATGAGCATTGGTTTACACCCGTGTCTGGCCATCTTCCGGCGCCAGTAGAACCATGAATACATCTTTTTGAAAAGTACCATTGCCAGGAGTAAGCACGGTAACAAGAAGAGGAGTTTCTGATAGAAATCCCTTCGGTGCAACGACGACGGGAGTAGAAGATCCATAAGCGGATCGTTCAGGGAAGGGTAAAGCCGCGATGGATTTCCGTTTTCGCGTGACATGACACTGATACTCGAGATGACTCTGGCTACAAATGGATGAGATCTATGATCTGATGTGCGTCCGGCGGATCAAGGTAGTTATGCCTCCCCAAACCTTTGGTAATCGCGCTTGTTCAACGGTACCGTATGTACGGGTTTTCTCGTCTCATGTGCATGTTTACGCCACTCCGATGTCTCTCATATCTTAGCTCATTGCATATGGAATCCACGATAATGATATAGCCTTTTGAAGGAGGTTCTCGGGTTCCCCTTTAGGTTCCGGCCTTGACGGATATACTCGGTAAAGGCCTGTGAAATTGACATTAGTGAGATAGTGTTCACCCAGTCACCGCTAATCGGCGACCTCCACACCACCACACGGCACTTCAATCAAGCGAGCCTTTACTAGTTCCTATCAAAGTTCATTTGAATACTTTGGTCTTATAAGTCTTCCAAAGTACCCTCTCGAAGTCTCTAGTCGTCTCCTTAAAGGCTAGAGCCGTGAATCGTTCTGCCCTCTCCTGACAGGAGTCGCCCAAGGCAGTTCGAGCGGTCAGCACGCTGTGCTTCCAACCTACCACGCAGCATCAATTGCACGCGAAGCATTGAGCTCTCTTTGCTACTATTCCACTATGCATCAGTCTGAACTCAGAGCCAAATCTGAAAGGGAAAATCTTGCAGCAGATTACAGGGAACCACTGCCGGGATCAGGACCAGACCTGTATGCCTCACCCTCTTACTCCGTGAAAGTCTGCCCAGATAGCATAGCTTTTGTTTGCCTTCATCAGCCTTGGTATTCCATCTCTGAAGCGACGGAATTTGGTTCCGTGGACGGACGTAAGGAATGCCTGAGATGGACACCCACTCAATTTCAGGATGATTCTGGCGGCGGGGCTCGTGGCTAACGGAGTCGTGAGAGGCACAGCCAGTGGCGCCTTCCTCTACGGCGACGCTGTCTGGGTGATGGCATTGTGGGCCGCAGCCAAGTTGGCTATCGAATCCACAAGAGCTGCAACGCGTCTTAGACTCATGAAAGTCGACGTAGTGCTGGACTCAGATGAGGAAACGGCTGCCGATTCTGAGCAAAACACTTCGATGTTGACCTCGAAGCTGATTCTTAAGTTGACTGCCCACTGGATGGGTGTCGATACGCTCCTTCGCATGTCGCGTCTATACGCCATGGCTTCGTGTATTAGGATTCGATTTCGAAGACACGACTCTTACCATTTTGACGAGCGGAACAATGGCGCTGTTGCGCACAATCACAGAAGCCCAACGACGGCCATTCGCGTTCTGCTCAAACCTCTGACCTTACAGAACTTGTGAACATCCGGGCCTATTTCGCTCTGCGGGTCTGGTATCTGCCTTGAGTAGTAAGACCGCGGGAGGCATTCTTCTCCGCCTGGCAAATTCATTTGACGCAGCAGCGGTGCTGTAAGAAATCGAGCTTGAGGGATGCACGAATTCCCTGCTTCTCCAAGCGCACTGTAAGCATTGGTGAAGCACTTACTCTATTCTCTCTGTGGTCAACAGTCATTATAAAGTAATCCAGGTTTAATGAAAAATACTAAGTTACAGGTACTGTATAAAAATCATGTTTACCTTACCTACCTTACTTTCTTATGCGCGCATAGCTCGGCGCTAATTCCCAAACTTTGGGTCAGCTTCCGCCAACGGCTTTACCACAATGAGCTAGCATAGGATTTCCGGATGAAAGTTTGGAATTGGTTACGGAAATCAATTCTTGGGCATTTTACAAGGCTTGCTTCAACTTTCAAGGTGAACAGAATTCCACTTTTGAACTAATACATGAGGCACTGATCCATCACGTACGAGTACGCATCGGCTGCGTCGCCAGCCAAGTTGGCGCAATTTCACGAGAGCAAAGATTCTCGTGCGAGACCAAGATACCATATCCTCAACTATTCAGTTTCCGTCGTACTCTACGCATAATCTTTAGATCTATAACAGTAGTACAACAATATATTCGTAGATCTAGAGGAGAGTACTATTCATACATTCTGTAGTAAGGTATAACTCATCAATTCAAAGCAAAATACTCATATAGTAGATATGGCTCGCCTGCATAAGGCTTTAGGAAGCACCTTCCAACACCCCGCTTGCAGGCCTGGGGAGACAGGGTTAAGTCTCTCCTCTGCATTGTTGCATCACAAAAAAGATTGCTGCTCAGAGACACTGAAATCAGTCAAACGTAACATGGCAAATCTTTAACGATGGCTTTTGGAGAAAGAGCCCAGCGTGTTCCTTCCCCTCCAAGTTTTGAGGCCGCTTACATGGGAATTCGGCTCCTTGCATACGCTCTGTCACTTCTCATTTCATGTCTGAACAAAGCGTTCTGCCACCAATACTCTCTCATCTCAACACTTTGTTGATACAGCTAGTCGGTCGGTAGACAAGTATCAACGACGTCCAGCACCCGCAAACATGATGCCGCAGCGACTGGAAGAAGCCAATCTACTAGCAACTTACCCTTCAGCCCAGGAACGCCTTCTGCTATTCGACTACGATGGCACTCTGACACCCATAGTTGAGAACCCTGCCGCTGCAATCCTTACAGATGAGGCTCTGAGCTCTATCCAATCGCTCGCCGCCGATCCCAAGAACGCGGTCTGGATCATCAGCGGACGCAACCAGTCCTTCCTCGAGCAGTTATTCGGTCATCTGCCTGAAGTCGGCATCGTTGCCGAACACGGTTCATTTCTACGTCCACCGGGATCTGACGGCTGGGAGGACTTGACTGCAAAGGTCGACATGAGTTGGCAGGACGAGGTCACCAAGGTGTTCCAGCGGTACACCGATCTGACCCCCGGCTCGCGCATCGAGAAGAAACGCGCGGGCGTGGTCTGGCACTTCCGTCAAGCCAGCCAGGATTACGCCATGTTGCAGGCGGCCGAGTGCAAGAAGGACCTGGAGAGCACCATCGGCAGACTTTCGCCTCTGGATTTCGTTGATGGAAAGTGCGTGCTCGAAGCTCGCTTGAGGCTCGTGAACAAGGGACAGGTAGCGCAGAGACTTGTGGACGAAATCAGGGCGGTGTCAGGGAAGCCTCCAGACTTTGTGCTATGTTTTGGGGATGACGTTACAGATGAGGGTATGCCAGATACCTGTCATACAGTCTTCTGATCTGCTGATTCACTGGTTCACTGACAGATATGTTTCGTGCGCTCCGCGACTCCGGTCTCGCCAAAGATACGGTGTACTCAGTGACCATAGGCGAGAGTCAAAAGCTTACACATGCCGACTGGATTCTCTCGGATCCAAAGGAAGTCATTGCTACGATCATTATGCTGAATGAATCTGACGGACGTAGTGAAGGGGAAGATACGGGAGAGAGTAGCAAGAGCAAGAGAAATAGCAAGGTGCTTCCGGTCCCACGGAGCTACCTTTTGGGCTCTGGACCCTAATCGCTTGACCGAAGTACTCTAGGAGCTTTGCATTCTGCCGAGTGGAGAGAAAAGTGCCTTGGGATTATGAGCTGACAATGTGGCGGGATTCTGTGGAGACGGTCACAGGATTTTGAGGTGGATAGCCTCGAAATGGCTCCACTCCTCACCAACATAGCTTAGATTACTCTGATGGGCCAGTCAACTTGTGTGCAGATCGGAAAGCCCTTGACAATGGAGACCTATCTGTCCTGTTGAAATGCTCATCATCCCCATAATTTTTAAGCCCTGTCCCAGTATACTGAAATGCCTGAGACCTTGAATCTCTCTCACTTTTTGGATCCTAGACCCAGAACAAGCCTCTCAAACCAACGATGGCGGAGCAAATCAACGCCTCCAAGCGCCAGACTCGAGAGCCAAGAGCTGGGCTGCTTTCAAAATGTTATGGACACAGTTGTCTCTTCAGGAAACTCTTTACTTTGCTCTTCCTTTCCCCCCCTCGAACTTCCAGCTTTCTACAAATATTCAATCACAGCTTCCTTTTCAACTTCTACAAACACTCAAATCACATTCACAGCTTTTCTTCTCCCAACCGCAAAGATGAAGTTCCTTTACTGCGTCCTCCCCCTTGTCTCTCTGGCGCTGGCCAACGTCCAGATCCATTGTCCATGCATCCAGCAGGACTGCTCCGAGGCGGCAAACGCAAGTAGACCTCGTTCCCCCCCGCGCACAACTTGCAAACTAAACCCCCTTCGTTCCAGACCTGTGCTTGCGAAAACCAGAACATCGTCAACAAGTATTTCTGTTGCGGTGCCAATACCGAAGCTCCCGAAGATCTCGGTCTCAAGGTACTGTCGAAGCATTTTCTTACCACCCACTACACCAGTTCACGTACAGGTCCCGCGTACTGACATATCCTTTTTTGTTTTCAGGATTGCGCAAAGGAGGAGCCTTCAAAGCGCTCTCTGGTAGGCCGCCGCAGGCCATCGTACAATGTTGTCTGCGGGGGCCCCCAGCATCTTCCCTGTCAGCCTCATGAGACCTGCAATCTGCTCGGCAAGGGCCAAGCATGGGGTCATTGCTCCAAGACTGGCGAGATTTCTCCCAGCGTGAGCGGTACCAGCACCGTCGGTGTTCCCTCCGGCAACAGCTGCGACAACTTTTCCGTGCCCGTTTCCACCACGACCGTCTTTCTGCTTTCGACCGTCGGTGCTGCCTCCCCCCCCAGCTCCAGCGCACCTTCCGTGCCGCTTTCTACCTCGACCGCCGTCGAGACTACCACCATCGCCCCCTCACCGTCGCCCCCCGTCGTTGTTACCACCACGATGACCACCACTTCGACCGTCGTCGTAGAGACTACCGTCGTCGAGACTGCCACCGTCGAGACTGCCACCGTCGAGACTGCCACCGTCGAGACTGCCACCGTCGAGACTACCATCATCGAGACTATCACCGTCGCCCCTCCACCGTCGTCCACTGTCATCTTAACCCCCACCTTGACTACCTCCTCGACCGCCGTCGAGACTGCCACCGTCGCCCCACCGCCCTCGTCCCTCGTCATCGTTACCACCACGGTGATCACCACCCCGACCGTCGTCGTAGAGACTACCGTCGTAGAGACTACCATCGTCACCCCACCGCCCTCGTCCCTCGTCGTCGTTACCACCACGGTGAACACCATCACGACGACCGTTCCTGCGGCGACGTCTACGCCTTAGGCGTGCGACGGCGAAGCGGACTGCGATGTGGGCTCCTACTGCGATAATAAGGATAAGTGTCCCTTTGGGAGCATGGTATCGTTGGGGTGGGATTGCTCGGGGTTTTGTGCGCTGGAGGCGGTTTGAATGCCGTTGGACGGATGGTACGTGTGGGTGGGAATTTTGGGGATCTTGATGGGTGGATTGTTGGAAGGAGATCTCTTCGGGGGTGACTTGGTTAGGTTGAGGCTCAGAGTAGGATAATAATCAATGTCGCCTGCCTGATTCTGTCTTCCGTGCTCATCTCTCACCGTGATTGTGTAGGACATTAGCCCCTAGATCTGGAACAGAGCTTTCCGCTTCGTGTGCTTTCCGCCGGAATGCAGCCATGGCTCACGAAGGCTATCCCTAAGAAGGCTGCTCCTAAATGTCGCAGTGGCAATTTGCCGGCGCAGTATTGAGCGAAGCACATAGCGTCAGAAGTTAGAAGAAACTTGTTTCATCCCAGACCGCTGCATCTGCCCATACCCTACCACTGGTACTGACTTCTGCAGTCCTTTGAGATCGTTATCCTGTTATGGATGATTCGCTCCGTTCTGAAATGTACCCGGCTGGCGTTCTACCACCCCTACCTACTACGTGGCGGCTTCGTCGAAAATGAGTGAACTATGTAAAGTGAATTCTGCGAAGAAGCAATAGCAGCGCATCTTCTTGAGGCGCCAGCAGAGGACAATTGTAGGGGCCTGTAGCCATATACCCCAACAAATACACATTGAAAAATGGACGGGACTACCTCAATCTAGCATGCGCTAAACGAAGATGGAAGTGTCCAAGCGCGCTGTTGAGAAAGAGGGCAGCCGATGCTCCCAGTCGCTGGTCACAGTCTGCGCTCGCTACGCGGAAGAACCGACTCGCTCCGATCGTCGGCGCACATACGTGTCTATCCGACCCTTCCATCAGGCTTCGAAGGGGGGTGCCTTCCGAATTGTCAGCGTTTTGGCCGACTTTTTCCACGACGTCGTCGAGGACATACTTTAGCCTTCGTTGCCGACGCCTTCGCCTAAGTTACAGTCCATACCTGAGTAAGGGGGGTTACGCCAAAAATTCTGCACAACGCTGGTAGCAGTTCTAACCCTACTTGCGGAAAGATGTTGGGAGCGTAGAAATATTTCTGAGAGTACAGATACATATATCTTGAATTGATCGTGATCTTCGGGACTTTTAGCACGTTTGTCTGGAGGTTTTTGAGGTCTAAGGGAATCTTGGCGGCTCAAGAGCTTTGGTCATTTCTCGGACTGATACCTACTGTTGTAATTTCTACAATACACTGTAGAATTTTGAGATGGTTTCGCTTAGATACAGGCCAAAAACCATAGGGAAAAGAAAAGAGAAAAAAAAAAAATTGTAGTCGTACTCAGGATCGAACTGAGAACCTTCTCGGAACATCTTGTTAACGAGAAATCATAACCATTAGACCATACGACTTGTTTATCGATTTAATCTAAACCAATTTACAATATATTCTTTTATTAAAGCTGACGTAATCGCTGCGGGATCTCTTGTCTCGAAAAATTGCAAAACGAAGCAAATTTATGCGCCTACCAATTCGCTTTTGATGAATGTCAAAGCTAAAACTCGGGACCATCACATAGACCAGCGACAGAACCTTGGACAAAAGAAGCATCTGCTTATTTTATTCTGTGCTTACGCTCTAGATTGATTGCATAAGAACATCGAACCCCTGAGACCTGGCGAGTTTGACAAGTTTCCATGGCAGTAACCTGATAGCCGATGACAATTCCAGCACTATGGCTCCACACCTCAGGCTTAATTGCTACCACTGGTCTCATCCTGCCTCAAGTCTCAGCCGCCATCAATGTTGATAATGTAGTCTTCCCTTTGTGAAGGGCATCCTGGCGACTGAGGTCCTCTCACTTGCCATTCTAGGAACAAAGACATTATCCCTATACCTGAGCAAGTACCTCTCTCGCCCACTCTCCCAGCCCCTGTCTCCAGCTTGTGAAGTAATGGGACCGCAATCACGCCATTCTTGCCTGAGGTCTTGCGTGAGGATCCGAGAACTAAGGTACGCAGGAGAGTCTGGAAACGACTTCTCGACTTGAACTTTGGAAGATATGGTGATCCAAGCGGTAATTCCTCATAGATATTTTGAAGAGCAGCTATGAATAAGACCTTACGCATGTTTCGATTAAAGTCAGAAGGAAAGTTTCTCAGAACATTGCAGACGGGGTGTAGTTGCCGATCTCGTGATACAGTCAGTGTAATGGATTTCCGAGAGTCTGAGATTCTGGTGCTGTTCAGTACCTACCTCCGGTGTATCAACCCTAGTAGATGGAAGGAGCAGGCGAAGTCTTTGGCAGACAAAGCTTAGTCATACAAAGCCTAGTGGGGGAGTATATCTTCTTGCTACCCACACCAAGCACTGATACCATACATTTTCTAGTTGCTTGTCCAATCGGCTAAACATATTGATCCGGCTTGGCTTCTTGAGCTTCATCTCGTACCACCACCAGAAACCCATCAACATTTCGTATTTCATCAAAACCCTGGACGTTCACCCAGTATCCAAAGATCACATCGACTATGGCCCAGCAGTCGCCGGCCCGGTCTCCTATCATTTCACCCTCTACCAGCTCTTTCATTCTAAACGAGACATACAACGGCATTCACGGAGCCTTCATACTGCATGACCTCCTCTCCATCACTACATCATCTGGATCTATCGACATCACGGTACTACCAAAGCACGCTATATCCTCGAAAGCCCCAGCCAAGCTTCGTCTAAAGACCACTTCTGGTTCGATCAGAGTGAGGATGGCTCCATCTCTCCACGACCCTCCCGAGGGGACACCCGACCGTGTCTTCGAGTCTGTTATCATGTCTACGTCCGGCTCAATCACCGCAACGCTTATCCAGTGGGTCATTTCTAGTCTATTTTAAGCCAATCTGAAAAGACATTTGCATTCCCCAAACTTCTTTCCGAGAACTTTTGTACTTTCAACATGTCTCACGATTCTGGTGCTAAAACGAAAATTGACAAGTTTGATGTTGATTGCTGAGTACGTACAATAGCAACTACAAAACCGATCTTGCTACCATGTCCGGTAACATTAACGTTTCACTCTACCCGCTAATTCAGCCCGGCTCGATGTCTCACGTCGACGTAAGGTGCATGTCTGGCTCTACATCCATGGTGATCCATCCATACATTAAAACTCCCGGAGCTAGTCTCATCACAGACTTTTATGGCCGCTCTGGCCGGTTAAAGGTTCACATCCCTTCTACTTGGGAGGGTGAAGTGACCGCCCATTTGCACAAAGGCAGGGTCAGGTATGATTGGGAGGGGTTGCAAGTTCTGAGTGATAGTCGTAGATTCGCCGCAGTCAAGGGGAACGGACAGGAGAAGCTGAACATCCACGGCCAGGGTTTGAATGTGGAGTTGACCGGGGAGTGTATGCTTAGTTTACCAAGGGAGGCGGAGGTGAAGGAAGGAGAGCTTGTGCCTGGTCCAGCGAAAGAAGTGAAGCGAGAAGGTGAGCGTGTGCCTGTCGTACATGGTATGCCTGGCTTACGACGAAAAGTGGACATGCAGGGAAAGGGGGAGCCTGTGGCAGATTTGCCAATAGAGGAGGAGTGGCAGGAAGTAGAGGAAGATGATGATGACTGGACGATTGTCGAAACGAGGACGGTGCACAGGAAGTCATGAAACGGCCCCTGCCAACTTTCGAGAATGCAACGAAGCACTAGTGGATGAGTGTTAATGAAGCTGGTTGCTAGATAGATCGTGCGCACTGCACGAAGAGACCCAAAGCAAGAGCGAAACACCATCTGACTGCTGCAGCGACTGGGTGAGATACCGCACCCTGCTTCGCTCAAGCACGCTCTTACTCGTCTCCCCCCTTCCACCTTTCGGCTCCATCTCTCTCACTCTCTCATTCTCAACATACTCTCTATTTCTTCTCATGAAATCCAGCAGCCACTTTCCTACACTGACGCCTTCCATATTGCTCACTATCCCAAAAGTCAACATACTATCCAAAGTGCAGAAAGCGTGAGCTCCTCACTGTTTAAAGAGATCTTTGGCAGACGCAAACGACATGAACGGGGACTCTGGAAAGTCGGTGTTGTTGACGATGAGCCAGGCTTGGTAGTACTGCCAAGCCCGCTGCTTGAGAATCGTCCGCTGCTTGGGATCCGCCTTGTGCTTGGGATCCGCCTCGCGCTTGAAGACTAAACGGAGATGATTGAGCGTGGCGGTCACTGCTCGTCGTATCGTTTCTTAGTTCTTTGATCCTGTGGTTTGACGCGGAGGAGTAGAGTGAGTGAGTGAGTGAGAAGTGAGCGTACGGAGGCGCCGGTATTTCCAATCCTGAATGGAAACAAGTGGTTGCTGTATTAGCTCGAAAGCTGGAACGCGGTGACTTGCCTTTGAGCATCTCGTCGTCGGCTCGGTGGGTTTCTTCTGCTCCTTCTCTTCTTCGATTTCTTCCGTCTTGATGAAGACCGGGATCTCCTCTTCTTCGATTTCTTCCGTCTTGATGGAGATTTGGCTCTCCTCTTCTTCGATTTCTTCCGTCTTGACAGGGACTTGGTCCTCCTCTCCTTGTTTGGCGTTGGAGGCCATGTTCGGCTCGGTGGATATCTCCTGCTCCTCCTCTTCTTCAATTTCTTCCGTCTTGATGGAGACTTGGTTCTCTTCTCCTTGTTTGGCGTTGGAAGCCATGCTGGAAAAGAGAAGAGATGAGGGAGGCGGATGGCAGGTTGAGGTTGAGAAGGGGGAAAGAGGGAGGTGGGATTATGTTTCATATGTGAGGTGAGGTGGCGGAAGGAGCTTTCTTCACTTTGTGTCAAATACCTCTTTCCCCGCGCCGAGCGTTGAGACTGCCTAGACACATTGTCTGAGCTGGGAGTCTGGTTTTGGCAAGGACTGAGGTTGAATAGAGGTGACCCTGTTGCTGTTATGCTTTTCGGCTTTTCAACCTGTAGATGGATCAAGAGACTTGAGTACGACAACTCTTCTTCTTCTTGCCTGCAAGGTGAGTGTAGTTGAAAGTGCGAGAGTGCAGAAGTGAGAGAGAAAAGGCGGTGAAATTTCCAGAACTATGGCGGGTTTTGCTCAGTCCCGATTTTTCTTCACTTTCGCCCACCCCCTCTCTCCCCTCCGCACTCTGAATTTCTCAGTCTCTGCTGCTACTGCCCCTGTGTCTCTGGTGGGACCCTTACTTTCATTCCCGTCAAAATGAGCAGATGACATTCGACAAGCTGCTCCGCACTGGACCCCAGAGACCAGCTCGGCAACGTTTCAAAGTCCACTCGGATCGGCGCCCATTCGTGATTCGCTGCTTTTCCCTCAACGCCCTTTCCTTCCGGTTCGGGATCCGTGAGATGGCAAAGTAGCATGTACCTCGTGCTTTTGTCGCAAAGATCGCAGGCCACTTCTGGTGCCTGGTAGCCCCATTTATCGTGCTTGTCAGTACTATCTTTGCGGTCCATGCATCAGACAAATTGACGCCATCTGGCGGCAGGAGGGCCCGATCAGTGTCATTGGTAAAAGGGCTCCATTTTTGCGCGGGGGTTGGTTCATCCCAGAAGTAGTTGGCGTCTGTCGGCAAGCCGGGCGCCCATCGCAAGTAGGGTTGCGATCTTGACACCGGTGGCATCCTTACGTATCCTTGTACTCGATTCAAGAAATGCTCCAAGTCCGAGTGGGTGTAATAGGATCTTGAGTAAACCATCACTGCGTGCGTCTTGTGGTCTCCCCTGTTTGATACGGCGTGCTGTGCGTCCCGTTTTTGGTGACCACGGTTGTTTTGGTTGCTTATCCCCCGTTCGTCCTCGATGGCATGGTATCTTGTGCTGATTCCCACGCTGACTTCGACCTCTTCGCATTGTCCCGGCGCTTCCACGGAGGTGCCAGTCGATGGGTTTGGGGTGGTGAAGTTAAATATGCTAGCTGCGTTCCTGTACTGACTGTGTGTGGTGAGGTGAGAGAATCTTCCTCGTGGACTGGTGTGGGCTCGTACCGTGGGTGGTGTCGTTCGAGATGGACTGGTTCCATGACTTCGACCTCTTTACATTCTTCCGCCGCTTTACGTCGGTGCTGGCTCAGTGCACTCTAGTCTGGCAGCTGCGTTCCCATACCGTCCGTGCCGAGGTGATGGTATCTCCTCTTGGGTGGGCTGATGCCATGGGTGGTGTCTTTTGAGATGTTCTGTGTACGAGCGGGATGAAGAACTGGCATAGGGAAGGTGGACCCTGGCTGTTAGATTCGCAAGGTTTCCATTTTGCTTGGTTGCAGTAGTTGCTAGCCAGAATGGCAATCGGCATTCCTTCTCTTCTGACTGACTCTGCGACCGCTTTTAAGGTCTCTGCGTGGCCGTTGATGGCAGCACTATGTGCGCGGTCACCTATCAATGGCTCCGAGCCAGCTGGGACAACTCGAAGCAGTTCGTGGGCTACCTGGTGAGGTTTGATTTTCTGTCCTTTGATCTTCCCCAGTGGCTCTCTCCCCGTCCAACAGGCGAAAGACGTTATCTCTAATGGACGTCATGTAGTTGAAGGGGGTTCTTTTCGCGACTTGACGCTCACCAACAATGGCCTCCGTGTCTCGAAATGGCTCGACATGCATCACCCAATTTGGGAATAGTTACGTACGCAATTCAATTTTGACAGTGACGTAACTAATCTTGAACTCTTGTCCCAAAGACGCTGTCCGTAAGTAGCGGCTTGTACAGTCAAAGGCTCTGGGTCTGCTTAGGACAGAAGCTCGTGCCTGAAGTTGCTGGTTCGAAAGGGTGAGTGTTCAGACTATTATTCTCTCAGTGCTAGATAATAAACGGTAGCTTCATAACCTGGAAGGGTCGAGTGTCAGTCGGTGCTAGGCTGCTTGGAACTTGGTTGCTCGTGATCTTCTCCGGGTGATAATCCAGCTTGGTGGAGCTCTTTGTAACGAGCTCTCCAAGCAGTTGGTTCTCGCTTGAGGAAGCCGTTGCCAATATAATAGCCCGCTTGCTTGTCTTATGACGCTTGTTTTAGCTCGGCAATGTCATGGTCGCTGCTGGGAAGAAGGCCATCGTTGAGTTCCCACATCGCTTTCTTTGCTCGCTCCCTCGCCTCAGCGCTCGTCCGTGAGCACATTTCTCTCTGTCTGCAACCACGTTGGAGACCTTTGAGCCCAGATCTGCCTTACGTTCCTCCTCTCGCGCTAAATATCTTTTCTGACAGAAGTCTCTGACGGTCTGTTCCTTTAGCAATCAAGGCGTCTGCCGAATCTTTGGTAGCGTTCAATTTCTCCCTTTTCGATAGCTTGACCGGGCAGACGGTAACACTCCTGCTGGCAAGCTTCCAGCACCTTGTTCCAGCCTTGGTCCCTCAGTCTCGTCTTTCCAGCCTCTGACAAACGTGCTTCATTGTCGATCTGCCCGCGAAGGCCGGTGATTGTTGTGATCAACGCTTGCTTCCTGACTATATGCCGGAAAGGCAATCCAATTGTTCGGACAAAGCAATTACCAGGGGAGCCGGAGGCGCAACCACAGTTGTTTCTTTCATTAGCCAAACACCTCTTTATAGCCACCTCGAATACTTGAAGGCAGGGGCAGCGTAGGCGCAGGAATAATGACCGCAATGGCGGTCTGAACCGTCGCCAGAGCCGGAGCACGAGCCAGTGCGGGAGGCAGGACGAAGGCAGGAGGGTAACGAAAGGTATATATGTATAGCACCTGGCATGTGCTGTTCGTTCTCTCCTCAAAAATTCTGCCAGACGCGACCATTTCAGGGTCGCAATCAGCCTTGTACTCTTCGGACTGGCCATGACTCGGTTCGCTGCCACGTTGGGTTTGCGCAGTAAGGGGGCGGGGAGAGCCACCTGAAGTAGGTTCTTGACTCTATTTTTCTTGTTATTGCCATGACCACTAAATCCGAGTAGTGCTGTGCATTTGAAAAGGGCGGCTCTCGAAATGCGTAACATTGCCGTGACCGATATCTTGGGTTCTTTCTCGATTCTGGGCGCGACAGATCTGATGGCGCAGTAGATTTGTCTGAGTAGGAGAGGGAAAGCTGGACATTTCGTGTGGGAATATAAAGGGTGTAGATTTGTAAGGAGTCTCGTTCGAGGGGTGACTTCCTAGTGATGGCTGCCTCAAGTCAGGAAAACCAATGGTCTCGGTGTGTGCCATCTGGTTCTTTGTTGCTGGCTGCTCTCACCGTTATGCCGAAGGATTTGGCTTCACTGAGCGTTGAGGTTAGTAATGGTCTATGGATTGGCCATCGTCTCGCCGTTGAGCTCTGAAAACTGTTGCTCTCCCTGTACGACTGAAGATGATGCACGGATCCTGATCACCTTGAACAGGAATTGCTCGATCTCGACTGTTGTGCCATCTTTGAAGACCCGTTCTCGTTCCTTCCGCGAATGATACACCGAGCAGTGTCTTCCCATATGAAAAAAAGATTGAAGCATGCGAACCCCCAGCCTGGCCTCCTGGTCGTCCTGCAACGCTATTTATATAGCACGATCTGTTGCCTCGGTGCTGATCTTGTGGCCTTCCTCCTTGTCTTAGCTATCAAGCTGCTTCTTGAGACCTCGTTTGGCTGGACACTGCAGACTCCTGAGACGTCATCGTTGCTGGCTCTGTTTGCTCTATCGTTATTTGAGGCTGGTGGTGGTGGGCTTTTTGGCAACCAATGAAGCTTGATGCTGCTGCTATGCGCTAAGAAGCTTCAGGGAAGTCTTCACTGGGCTCTGCATCCGTAAAATTTGCCGTGACTTCTTAGCGTTTCCTTTCATAGAATCTGCTGAAGATGGAAAAGAGAGCCAGCTCACAGCTAGAGGATCTCCGTCGTGGATGTAGACAAATGGCGTAAGTCCGCGTTCGTCCTCGCCGATGTCCGCAGGGAAGTAGATGCCCTGGACTCGGTTCTCAAACATCAGACACAGTGCCGATGGTCAGACTAACCGACCTTCTCTACCAGAATCCGCGACAGGGAAATGGAAAACTTCCTCTGTCGGAGTCGTTGACAGATCGTCTCAAGATCCTACGTTGTATATTTTCCTTCTGCTTGGCCTTTTGCCTGGCCTTTTGCCTTGGTTTTGGCTTTGGCCTTTTTGCTTGAGCTTTCGCTTTCGTCATTCACGAGCGCGTCAAAATGCTTGAGCTTTAACATGTCCTTGTGTGAGTGTGTTTGCTTCGAATCGAGGTTGTTGTACCACTCTGGGCCTTCATCGGTGATACGCGTAGCGATTGTTTGGATGCCGAGAAGGAGGGGTCGCTCTTGGAAGATAGATCCAGGAAGGTTGCTTCCTGAAGGAGGTTCACACTTTCAAGGGCCGGAACTGAACTTTGCATTTAAGTGCCTCGTACTTATTGACAAAAAGCTGAGAAAAAGAATCACTCAAGAGAGCGCACAAGGCCAGTGTCGTTTAGAGGCCCAAACCTCCTGCCGGATCTCGAGGGTGTGCGTTTGCAGTTTTTGATTTGAAACTGAGGATTTGAATGTCAACGAAGAAGAGAAGTTGGAAATGAAATTAATTGGAATGCCTTGAAAACAATGTCCGATGTTGTGTGTCTGATCTGCGTGTCAGATTTTGCTCGTCCGATTTTGCTTGTTAGTTTGTCCGCAAAAGCCCACGCGGCTTTGCCAGCAGACTTATTCCCTCATGAGAGTTTCTTTGTGTGAGCACTTGACGAGCTTGCTTTGCCTTGTGTTGTCTTGCTTGAAGTTATTGGGTTGCATATCAGCAACGTACGCACCGTCTCGAAGTTTCCCTTCGACTTTGTCAACTTGCTTCTTCTCCACTTCTGCCCGCTGGCACTGTTCTGCTGCGGCAGGATGTAGATGATTAGCATTAACCTGGGCTTCTTTCCGTTCGCCGTCGGGGTTGTTGATTTGCTCTCAACTGTGATTTGCCTATGGAATAGCTGCGTTGGGCTCATTCCTTAGGGCCTTCTTTCTCTAGCCGGCTGCATTCTGTACTAAAATGATGTGTTTAGTCCGTAATCGAGTTCTGCGATCGTTCCAATCATTTTAATGGAAGCCTTTCATGTCTCTCACTTTCTTCTTAAAGGCGTCTGCTAATTGTTGTGCAAATGAGATCAATTTTGGACAGATAAGAAGGGATGGACTTGTTTCGAAAGGTTGGCGTTATGAAAATGTTGACGAAATTCGAGCTCCAAAAGTGGATGTGTTTGTCTACAGAGAAGGACTTTTGATGTCTAAGGGTGAACATGAGTCTCTAGAGATAAGGATGTTTCATGTTCAAGGATAGACGTGGATGTCTAGAGAGAATGATGGTTTATATTTAAGGGTAGACATGATTAAAGAAGAAGAATATTTGATGTCCGAGGGTGATCGTGGGTCTCAAGAGAGAAAGATGTTTGATGTTCAAGGGTAAGGGTGATATTACAATGAGTATGATGCTTGACGTTCAAGAGAGAACACTATTTATAGAAGGGTGGATGTCCAGTGTCCAAGGCTGAATGTGGTTGTGTAGAGAGAAGGATGTCTCTGCTGGAAAATCCCAGCTCAAATATTCCCCAGTGCCCGCACTAATAGTGAGAACACTGTGTATAGGAAAGCAGATGCTTGATGTCCAAGACTGGATGTGGTTGTGTAGAGAGAAGGATTCCTCTGGTGGAAAATCCTCACTTAAATATTCCCCAGTGCCACGCTAATAGTGCAAATTCATCTGCGGCGTTAAATTCATTGGTGATTTTAGCTTCATTATGCTTGTGTGAAGGGTCGAAACCACCCAGAGAAGGATTCACTATTCACCCCTTCGTCGTCTTCCTTCTTAATGATTCACCCAGAGAAGGATTCACTTGTATAGATTCACCTCTTCGTAGTCTTCCTTCTTAATGATTCCCCTCCTCGTGTACTTCGTTTAGTCAAAGTATCCTAAATTGCCACAGTGTGACTGATAATTAGTGACCCACACATTTCATGCTAACTGGGGTTTTCAATGTTTTATGCATGCTATAGTTTTTGGGCGATGACCGGGGACTTATGACTAGGCAGGAGCTCAATATATACCTGTCTGGCACCAGCACATGGCTCTTCATTCGATTTCGTTTCTTTAAGAGCCATAGCACTCTTTGTCCCACCCACCCACGCCTGTATATAGCTATCATCACTCCAGGTCCATGCCGCAGAGGTATGGAAGCTTTTCTAGCGCTAGGGCACGAGAATATGCCTGTTCAGGCCTCTACTCAGGCCTCTCCAGGTGGCTAGTCCTGGATGTGGAACCGCCCATTCATTTGCGATCACCGTTTGTGTTTTGTTGTGCTATAATAAGATGAGGTGACTAACTGTGACACAACCTCAGCTGAAGCCATGATTTCACTTAGAGCTACTTATCCTTATAGTCACACCTTCGACAAGAATGCAGGTCAAGAGAACACAGTAGACAAAATTTGTCCATTTCCTTATCTATCGCTTAATGCAGGTGCTAGTCGAAGCGTAGAGACGGTTGGGTTGCTGGGTAGGGTCAGAAAACGAATCTCGGCTTCAAGTGATATCTTAGACGAGCTCGGAAAACATAGGTTGAATGAGTTTGCAAAGACGGTTATGGTAGATTGGAGAGTCTTGGAAAGAGTTCTGAAGGGTGGCTCTTAGAAAGTCTTGGCAAACACTCCAGCAACTCTTGCACATGTATGTTTAGAGATACAAATCACTATGTTGTGAACCCGCATTGCGCTGTATTTTTTACTTTTCGAGATTACGGCAATAGGTTTTGGAAATCAAGGAAGCGCGTGTAATGCAACATCAAGTATACATGCACAAAAGCGTGTCAAGTTCTGAGAAGTATACATGCCACCACAAATGCGAGGCCCATAAAACGGGTTATGTATACGCCAATGGAGAATAAACACATCACACATTCACAAGGAACCAGAATATCAGCATAAATTCAAGATCTGTGAATACCTGGGTAAAGCTGAAGGAAAACGAAACGTACTTGAGCCAGTAACAATTTACCAATCGTACTTTTTCCTACTCTATTTTTTAGCCACTGCTCCGGCACTGTTGAATCATTGATCAAGGCTGCTATGTGCTTAGCTGATGGGTCTTAATTGTATCTTGAAGAATAGTAACCGTGAAACAGATATCTGGGCGAATTTGAATCATTGACTACTTATATGTTCGGTATTCACGGATAGCCTCAGGTTTTACCTGATTTTCATAAAGTTGTATCCCTATCGTTATTATTGTAGGTGCACATTTGGTCCTTCCAAAACGGGCCAAGACTTTCTCCAGAATGAGAACAGTCTTCTTCTTGTGGTCTTTCTGGATTTCCATATCCAAATAGTATATGCTCGGTCCGAGATCCTTTGCCACTGCTCCATTGCTATATTACTAGAAAGCTTTGCCACATGAGACCAATATGAGCACTGAGGTATGGAATCTTCTCAAGTGAATAATGCAGTTAGAGAAAGGACCAAAAGCAGTGAATAGAGGAAGCTTCGACTGGCTGAAGTCCAGGCGAGGGGTTCAGCGAGGTGGTAATCAAAGCGGCACCGATCCCAGAGACAGGGCAGAATTAACAAGAAGCTGGAAGGGTTCTTGCTGAGCCTGGACTATAGGGATTTCCTTTGTGACGAGCATCCCTTCTAGGGAAATGAAACCGGAAAGTGGCGTGCAGTATACAAAGGCATAAAAATCCACACCCTGAGACTACGACTTTGTTTGACAACATGCTTGCCGATCACCCTGTAATTCCGCCAATTGTCCAATTTCACCGAAGCCGGGAGACATCAGACTCATACCTAATCTGCTATAGATCTGGCGACATTCCAGCTTCGTCTATCGATGAGGCGCTAATTCGTGATGTAGATTATTTCTGCAAGGAGCACACCCATTCCCAGCTTTACATGTCAGCAGAGTATCTCCGAGGACGACGGGACTGCATACACTAATTGGTTCCGGTCTCAGTAACCCGACGCAAGATAAAGGAGAAGAGCCGTAGAGAGATGACAAAGCATAACGAATTGGCGTGAACCGTGAATCGCTTCGTCTTTCTAAAATCTATTATCCTTCTATCAGAACCAATGTGATACCAGTCTGGTGGAGATTTCTTTTCAACATCTTATTTTGGCGCATCCAGAACCTGTGCAACGAATCCGTTTGTAAACCTGACCATCTGCTCGTATGCAACGGCAAAGCCATTCCTCTCCCCGTAGTATGGGTCAGCGACTTGTTCCCCTTTCTTTCCTCCAGAGTCCCCGAACAGCATCACCTTTGCTGACAATTTCTCCTTGTTTAATCCAGCGTGTTTGTTCTTGACCACCCGTGTTCTTAATCGAAGTAGATCATGCACGTTTTCGTTGTCCATGGCCAAGATGTAGTCGAACGTATCGAAATCTGCCACTTGTATCTTGCGTGCCAGATGCTCGTAGTCTACAATACCGTTGTCGTGGAGTGTACTCATAGTTCGTGGGTCTGGAGAATGGCCTTCGTCTGCGCAAGTCTCACAGTCAGCATTGAACCGGTAAGGCAACGAGTCATCCTGGGATGTACTAACGGTAGGCTCCTGTACCACACGAATCTATGTGACCGAGGCGCTGATCTGAAGCTGTGAGGGAGCGAAATACTGCTTCGGCCATCGGAGAGCGGCAGATATTACCCAGGCAGACGAAGAGGACTGAGATTGGGCGTGAAGAGGCGGTAGAAGTTTTCGCAATCGTTCCATCTGCAGATACTCCGTGCTTCGTTGGAGCTTTGGTCGTATGATTCAAGAGAGAGTCAGTTGACAGATTGCGCAAGGCTGCCATGCTTCCTGATAGGATTGGTCTATCTCGTAGGTGCTATCAATTTCACGGTGACCTGATGGGAATTTGTACTTGATGAAAAGTCAATTGAGGGCAGGTATGTTGGGAGGTTGGTCGGCGCATAGCCAACCAACTGATTCTTGTCTCTTAAAATTCTTGAGCCTGGTGGGGCGATTAATGGTGGGATGATTGAGGACGAGCTAAGGTATCTTATTATTAGTCCCAGGTATTTTAAGAGTATAATAGAGTAAGCGTTTCGTGTCGCTGTGGCTGAGAGCCTGAGACGATCCCATGATCGACGGCAGGGGTCTCTATTTACGGAGAACCTCCAATCTCGCCCTCCATATGAGTAAAGGTTTCAACGTACTTTTGAAACCGCAAGGCTTCTTTGCTGCCATGCTATGATGGTAGAGTGATGCAGATGCACCAACCACAAACAGCACTACCCTCTACATCGACTCGAGACGTTGAAGCGTCGCGTATTGGATTCAGAAGCTCGTGTAGTAGCCTTGCCATTTGCTATTATTACTTTATTGTCCCATACACACAACATAAACAGATCCGAGATCGAACAAACGCCTTTTCTCGCCACAGCCCCTTGGCATTTGTTTCACTGCCCTTTGTCAATTCTTGACTTTTGCCGCGACAGGGTCACCTCTTTCGCCTTCACTCTTCGGCTACTTGACCCAAGTCCGCTATGTCATACAATCGCTTAGGTACAATCTATGTTCGAGCTTCTTTGTTCCTATAGACTACCCTCCGCGCTCGCAAAATCCTCTGCTCTGCTCACATACTACATGCCGTACCTACTTACAACCTTTTCACGCTAACCTTTGACAACCATCAGATCCCTTTGATCAAAACCCAGAAGACGAAGAGCATAGCGGCCACCCCATGGATCCTCGCTATGCTGGTCGGACGCCTTCCCCAGGCCAGCCCCTCCATGGCTATCAGCTAAATGATGGACCATACAGGCCGCAACAGGCGCCAATACAGATGCAAATGGGGCAGGGAGACAGGTTGGCGGCGCAGCCTACCTACTCTGTCCAGAACATTGGAAATTCTTATAACCACAATGAGCAATATGAAGCGCAGAATCCAGTCTCCGCTCACGACTACGGTTACGGGGGAGGCGAATACGCCATCTCTCCAGAAGACCACCACGATCAGTACTTTACGGAGCCGTATGAACCCCACCCACAAGATCAGGGCCAATTCTACGATGATAATGATCATCAGCCAATTCTGCAGCCTGATAATCCGTATGGACCAAATCCGCGCTCACCTGGACCTGGTCTCTCAGGCGCCTACGATGGCGTTCAACCGGGCCCAACACCCAGTCCGGCGCCAATCAGACGGTGGAAGACTGTGAAGGAAGTCCAGCTCTTTAACGGGAATCTTGTCCTAGATTGTCCTATACCACCTAAGCTGTTGGGCCAAATCCCGCATGCCGAGCCCCCAGAAAGAGACGAGTTCACACACATGCGTTATTCAGCAGCTACCTGTGATCCCTCGGAGTTCTACGACTCGAGATTCACCCTACGACAACGGCTCTTTGCAAAGCCCCGACATACGGAGCTTTTCATCGTAGTCACCATGTACAACGAAGATGATTTCCTGTTCGCGAGGACTATGACGGGCGTATTCAAAAACATCGAGCATATGTGTTCACGGACGAACAGCAAGACATGGGGGAAAGAGGCCTGGAAGAAGATTGTGGTGTGCGTAGTCAGCGACGGACGTGCGAAGATCAACCCACGAACGAGGGCTGTGCTGGCGGGTCTTGGTGTATACCAAGATGGAATTGCCAAGCAACAGGTTAGCGGCAAGGACGTGACAGCACATATCTATGAATACACTACCCAGGTAGGGATAGAACTCAAAGGCAAGACTGTCCAACTCAAGCCTAGAGGAGCCACACCCGTGCAAATGGTATTTTGCTTGAAGGAAAAGAATCAGAAGAAGATCAATTCGCATCGATGGTTCTTTCAAGCCTTTGGTCGTGTCTTGGACCCAAACATTTGCGTTCTTTTGGACGCAGGAACGAAGCCAGGAAAGGACTCTATTTACCACCTCTGGAAAGCCTTCGATCTAGAGCCCATGTGCGCTGGCGCCTGTGGTGAGATCAAGGTCATGTTGAGTGGGGGAAAGAAGCTCCTCAACCCTTTGGTTGCCACTCAAAATTTTGAGTACAAAATGAGCAACATACTAGACAAGCCGCTGGAGTCGGCTTTTGGATTTATTTCTGTCCTGCCTGGAGCTTTCTCTGCCTACCGCTACATAGCACTGCAGAACGACAAAACTGGTCAAGGCCCCTTAGAGAAATACTTCAAGGGCGAGAAAATGCACGGTGCAAATGCTGGTGTATTTACGGCAAACATGTATTTGGCTGAAGATCGAATCCTCTGCTTTGAGCTGGTAGCGAAGCGGAATTGCCGATGGATTCTCCAATATGTCAAGTCATCTACCGGTGAGACGGATGTACCAGACGCTATGGCTGAGTTCATCATGCAGCGAAGAAGATGGTTGAACGGCAGTTTCTTCGCAGCCATCTACGCCCTGGTACACTTCTACCAGATCCAACGAACTGATCACAGCTTCTTGAGGAAAATAATGTTCCTGGTCGAATTCACATACCAGACCATCAACATGATCTTCGCATGGTTCGCAATCGGCAATTTCTTCCTGGTTTTCCATATCCTCACAAATTCTCTGGGCGACAAGGATCTTCTCTCCACGACCGGCCATCTTCTCGGGATCGTCTTTGAGTGGGCTTATCTTGCAATCCTCCTTACTTGCTTCGTCCTGGCGCTAGGAAACCGGCCCCAGGGTTCCAACAAGCTGTACATGAGTCAGGTCTACTTCTGGTGTGGCATAATGGCCTACCTCTTATTCGCCTCAGTCTTCATCACCGTCCGCTCTATCCAAATCGAAACAGCAGAGAAAGGCTTTACGGTCAAAGACCTCTTTGCCAATCAGCTTTTCTTCACGCTCATCGTTTCCCTTCTCTCAACCTATATCCTCTACTTCGTCATCTCCTTCCTCTTCTTCGACCCCTGGCATCTCTTCACCTGCTTCATCCAGTACCTCCTTCTAACCCCAACCTACATAAACATCCTCAACGTCTACGCTTTCTGCAATACCCACGACATCACCTGGGGCACCAAAGGCGAAGACAAAGCCGAAAAATTACCCTCGGCAAACCTCAAACCTGGCGGCAAAGTAGATGTCAACATTCCCCAAGATGACGGCGATTTGAACGCACAGTACGACGCCGAAATGCGCACCATCGCTACCAAGGCCGTCAAGGAGGTCAAGGTCGTCAGCGAGGCAGAACACCAAGAGGACTATTACAAAGGATTCAGAAGTGCGGTCGTGCTGTGCTGGATGTTTTGCAACTTGGCGCTCGCGGCAGTCGTGCTGGGGGTGGGCGGATTGGAGACTGTGAAGGTTGGAAAGGAGACTACGGATGGGGCGCAGAGGAGTACGATTTACATGGCTGTGGTCCTGTGGTCGGTGGCCGGGTTATCGCTGTTCAGATTCATCGGCGCGGTATGGTTTTTGATCGTGAGATTGGTGAGTCTTGTCCCCTTCTCTCCACGCTAACCTTCCTTCCAAAGCTCCGTTTGCTAATACATACGCGCGTTGCAGTTCCGAGGAGTCTGACCGGGATCGCTCCTCATTGCGTTTCACGAAGGCATCAGTGTTTGGTATGAAGGATTTCGAAAATCGCATCATGTTTGCATTCAATACCCTATGCATATAGCGCGTGGCGTTTGGAAAGTTTAGATACAGAACCTCAGCACTTGAGTGTCCATTCAAAAATGTAACGGCCGTAGAAATCATGCATTTTAAATGTTCCGTGCTCTCCGATTCACGCGCTGTGACTTGTCATGAAGATATCAAACAGTGCGCTCGCCTTCTCTTTGCTCCCCCAGTCTGATCCGTCCCTCGCTAGCCCTCGGCTCTTCAAACCTATCCTGCACCTTGAAACTCCAATGGCAGAGCATCCCAGCCAAAAACCCCACAGCGTCGTTCTTGAACGCCAATATGCCCGCAACAGTTATGGACATGACCGCCCACCGTCTCTTCCGCTCTTCATCTGTTAAATCCGCTCTCTTCCCACCCTCTTCCCCCGTACCGCTCAAGTCTCGGCATCGAGCCGTGTTCAAACTCTCCCCGACGCCCACGAGCTCCAACCCCGCCGCGATCACCAAGACGCACAGGAGCACGTTTGGGAACCCGTTGAAGATGGCCAGTGCGATCTCGCTGGCGAAGAGGCCGAGGAGGAGCTTGAGGAGACCGAGGAATATGATGCTGGCGCCTGAGCGGGCGCCGAACCGGTACTGCGCCGCGAGCCCACCGGAGCCGTGGCAGACGGGCATGGCGCCGAACCAGCAGCCGACGAGGTTGATGGCCGCCACGCTGAGCCCCAGGCTCGTCGTCGAGGGCGTCTGGACGTGGGGCAGGAGGTCTTGGGCCAGGAACGCGACCGCGATGACGGAGTTGAGCGTCGTGAGGGGCAGCTGGCCGATGCCGGCTTCCAGTGTCCCCTTTCCGAATTCCCGTCCGGACGGGATGAAGGTGCCGGGGCGCCAGATGGTGAAGTCGGGTCGGAAATCCTCGCCCCAGCCTGGGTAGAGCCAGTCGGTGCTGATGACGGATATGATGCCGAGGAAAAGGATGATGAGGGCGTAAGGGACGCGGCGGAACGTGGAGCTGGCTAGCAAGCCGAGGAAGGCGAGGGTGAGGACGAGGGCGTTGGTGCCGGTGCGGTTGGAACGCGGGTAGAGGTTCCCGGCGGAGATGATCAGCGAGAGGCCGGTGCCGACTTGGATCCCTTTGACCACGGGAATGGGGATCCTCTCGGTGAACCAGCGTATGAGTCCGGTGACGCTCAGGAATCCGATGGCGGCCGCGACGAAGATGCCCGCGCTCGCTATCTCGGCTTTGCTGAAGTCCTGCGCCAGGGCTACGGCCGCGATCGCTTTCATGGGCTGCACGGGCAAGGGTATGCCGAAGGCGAGGCCGGTGAGTATGTTGGCCAGTCCGCTGAAGACGAGGGTGCTGGGGAGGGAGATGGCTCGGATTTGCGTCAGTGCGATGAGGATGGGGAGGAGGGTGCCGATGTCGCCGAACGAGCCGGAGATCTCGGTGAGGGGCTGGCGGTAGAAGGTTTCCGAGTTGTATCGCTGGATTTCGAGGAAGTCGGTCTTTGCTTTTCTGAAAGAGCCTTTCATGGTTGTGAGATAGTGGGAACGCCGTGAGGGTCTTGGCGTTTGGTCGTCGGTGCTGGACATGTTGTCGTGGTCCATGTCGTCCAGTGGAATCGCTGTTGATGGACGAGAGGCATCCTAGGAATGCTGTGCTCGAGAAAGCATCATCTGATACCATCATCCATACAACGCCGCGACAAGGCGCATGTGGGTCCCACGGGTGTGGCTTAGAGCTAGTGGCTGAAGCGCTTAACGCGTGTGGCTCCAGTGCTTCACAATATTTCTGCTCGAGCTCCCCTAGTAGAAACTATACCCCCCTCGCCATGAGTCTCTCAAATCCACGGAGGCGTCTGCTTCAATCAGGTGAGCGCTCCTTTCTAAGCGCCTCCATCTGCCTCAATGCCACTAACCGCTCGCTCAAAAGCCTCCTCCCTTCTCCCCCAATCCCACTTCCACCCTCTCGTCACATGTCCTCATCTCCACCAGCGCCGAACCGCCATAAGAGACTTCCTAAAGAATCCCTTCAAATCCCGCCGGAGACGCGGAATCCTCGACCCTTCCTCCCCCGAGTTCCTGAAGGCAAGAGAAGCCCAAGAGGCCAAGAAGGCAAAAGAGCGCACCGAGCGTCCCAAATCCGGCGCTTTAGCACCCGGTTCCATCCTCGATACTCTACCCGGCCCGCAGTATGAAGAAGAGACACGCATTATCCGCGACCCGAAAAACATGGCAGCAGCGCTCGACCCGACGCCCAAGGCTAGGGCCAGATGGCAGCGGAAGATGGTGATACGCGAAATCAGGGGACGGGGCCGGATGAGCAAGACGGTGAAGCTGGCGAGGACGGAGAGGAAGCATCTGAGCAAAAGCGAGTTCATCAAGACGAGTGTGAAGAAGCTGTTCCCGCTCGCGAACCAGATCGCGGGGAAGCCGTTGAGCGAGGCGATGGTGCAGATGCGCTTCAGCAAGAAGAAGGCGGCGCAGGACGTGCTGAGGCATCTGGAGTACGCGAGGGATCAGGCGGTTGTGATGAGGGGGATGGGGTTGGGGAAGGCGCAGGCGCAGGCGGAGGGGGAGGAGGGGCAAAAACCGGAGCAGGAAGAGGAGCGGCTGCTTGTGGAAGACAAGAAGGGTAAGAAAAGAGTGGTCACCGACCGCACGGCCATGTATGTCGATGAGGCCTGGGTGGGGAGAGGAGCGTACGGTTTTGGCTTCGATTACCGGGCTCGGGGCACTGTGAACCGTCTGAGGTTGCCTTACACCAGTGAGTCTTCACCATCCCTGCCCCCTCGAGTTGTACATGACCGCTGAACCGCCACACTAGGCATCTCCGTCGTGCTCAAGGAAGAAGCCACGCGCATACGGCAGGCGCAGGACCGGGAGGCCAAGCGGCAGCGGAAGAAGGTCTGGGTGCCCTTGCCGGACAGACCCGTCACGGCGCAGAGGCAGTATCCCCTGTGGTAGTTTCCCCAATATGTGTACAGTACAGATATATGATAAGCATCCATCTTGCCCATAAGGCAATTGGGCGACGCGGCGGGCTGTTATACTCTTCTGCTTTCGCCTCGTACCACCTACTTAGACAGTACCACAATCGTTCATTCATACTATCTATCCCATCCTACATATGTCCCCGACAGACTCGCCGCGACTGGACCAATATCCGCCCGTACAGCACAGCCAGCAGTAAAAATCCCTTAACATCCTCTATATACGATTACGATTACGAAATGGAAAAGCTCACCCACCCCACTCACTCACCCACTCACCCTTGTTTGAAACGTGCCCCTTCCCCCTCCCTCCCTTCCTCCCCCCTTCATTTGTACATACATTCCATCCCCCGTACATACATACGCATCCCCCCATGAATCGAACCCAACCGTCCAAACCTCCAGCGGCTAAATAACTCCCCAACCCCATACCCACCACAGGTTCACGGTGAAATTCGAAAAAACGCTAAGACACGACGTGGGCTCTACGAAAGGGCTACGACGCGACATTGACTGACTGTACGAGAATTATTTTGGACCGGGGCGGTAATGGTATTTCATTGGTAATGGGAGAGTGGTGGGTCAGAAATAGCTCGTTTCATAACTGGACTATCTATCTACGAGTCTATTCTGGCCAGAGCAAGGAATTTCGGGTCGATCGTTTTCGCCGTTATCGTGTGTGTGTGCGCGTGTATCGTTATCGTCTCGGGCCGTTTGTAGCATGATGAGGAGAAGGAAGAGAAGGAAAAGAGCAAAATGCAGAAGCCGCCCCCTCCCTTTTTCTTTTGCTCCTTCGCTATGCCTGCCTGCCCCCTCCTTTTCGCTGTGCTATGCTGATGAGAACCCGCTTCCGCCCTCCCTCCTTTCATCTCGCAATTATCCACGTCTGATCAACAGACGTGTGTGTGTTTCATTCCGGTCAAATCTGTCTCATGGCCATCTATTCGTCATCGCTCTCTGTGAATATCTTATCCTCGCCCTTCTCGTAGCCGCGTGTGAGGCGGCGTCGCTTGGTGTTGAGGAGGGTCTTAGACGGGTCGAGCGGTGCGTTTTCGTTGTTGGCGGTGGTCGTGGTGGTCGCCGCCGATCGGGGACCGGTGAGGAGCGCTCCGGGGTGGAGTTTGCGGGGGGCGAGGTCGACGGATTTGCGCTTGCGGTGAGTGGTGTCTTTGGCCATGGTGTCTGCTGCGGCGGGGGTCCCGTGCTTCTTGGTAGCGGGATCATTGAAGGCGGAGCTGTCGGTGTCTGTAGACGTCTCCTTTTTGAATGCGCCGCTGGAGCTCTTCGGGGTGCCGTTGGGGGTTTCGCCTTTCTTCAAGGCCATGTCCTTGATGATGCCGTTGTTGGTGCGGGTCTTGCGCTTGAATGCGGGCTGATCCAGCGTGATCTTCTTGTACCCGACCTCGCCCTTCTTCACGGCGGGCTTCTTGACCTCTTTGGCTTTGCGGACGCAGGGTAGGAACTCCACACCGGGGAACAGCTTCAGCTTCTTGTCGCGGTTGAGGTACGCCGGTTCGTTGAACTTGCGGGCTATGACCTCCAGGACTTCTCGTACCTGGGCGAAGGTCTTGTTGGAGCCGAGGTGGGGAACTAGGAACCACTCCCAGCAGGGTGTGGTGGAGTTGGTGGACGTAAACCCATTCTTGTCCTCTTTGGCTATGGCGACCTGCTCCGTTTTGCGTAGAGTGATGGTCCAGGTGCGGACCTGCCCCCAGTTTTCGAATGTGTCCAGTTGCTGGCGGACCAGGCCCAGCTGTAGGATGTGCCAGTTTTCGGCATCTTCGGCACGGTACTTGAATCGCTGGTAGTGCTTACGGCACCAGAAGATCCAGAGGTCCCTAGGCAGGTCACGAGTGCAGGCCTTGTTGCGGCCGAAGATGTGGGAGACCACCTTGCGGTGATCACCAGAGTTTGCTACGCAGGTTGCGACTGCGACACATTTGGTGTCGATATGTTGAGATCCATCATCGTCGGTGTCTATGATCGGTGCGCGCATAATCTACAACCAGTTAGCACTAACACTGACAATGTCACAAGGTGGACTATGACGCGGACCTGAGACCCATCGCTATTGCTATCACCAAGATCGCTGTCATTACTACCATTAATGCCCGTGTTGCTAATGTCTGCAATCTTAGAGTCCTCCATTTCAAAATCCTGTTCTGGGTGGTTAGTACAAAACCTGACGATGCCGTGACGACTAATAGTTGTACTGACATGGGCTCTATCACCAACGATCATATCGCTATCAACGCTGCCTGTGTCTGATGTTTCCATGTCCTCATGCTATGCAATGTTAGTTGAGACCCGGACATCTCTATAAATTTGTGTATGTCACTGACCAGTGCAATATCACCAGAGCGCACGAAAGCAGGGATGCGATCTGTCTCAGCAGTGTCTCCATCCTGTATGATATTAGCCCAAATCGAATCTGAACCGTGCTCAACACCGGATAGACCACTGACCATGATGCCCCCATCGATCTCGACTCTATGTTGGATGCTAGTAATGTTCTTTATGGCGAACTCAGGCAGGGGTTTCCAGGGGCTCGTGAGGCGCGCATAGTCATCAGATGGACGAGACGTCATATCAAAAAGTGCAGAAGGGAAGGGAGATTAGGTTGAAGGTCAATGAACAAACAAATGAACCGACAAGCAAGTCGGGTGGTGAACTGTTAGTTGTATGCTTTGAAAAGCTCGTCGCAGTCAGAAGCTGCAGTGGAAGAGGTAGAAGTTGGGTGTTGCGGTGGTGTGAGAAAGGGCGTTGCAGTTGGGGAGAGATGAGGGCATTTATATTCGAGGAGGCATCAGGTGTTAAGAGCTGAACCCCCACAATGGGGCGATCCATGTGAATGTATGTGTCGTTGCCGCGGGAGCACAGCCAATTTCCCCCCTTAGCACACTGCCTTCACACAAAGACCCTTTTGCGCTAAGACTCTTCAGTAGGGCGGGGGCACATTAATTCCACCCCTTGAGGGAGATTGCGGACCAATGATAGGCTTCATATGATCCGAGAAGGGCAACTTTAGCACGGACGGAAATTTGTTTGAAGAAGTGAAGAAGAGAGGAAGTGTGCAAGCGGAGAATGTCGATAGCAGGCCAATCGGAGCAGACAAGTGGCAATTCCTATTTGGCATGTCCAGCCCAAAGCCCAAAAGACATGATTCATTTTTGACACTCATCCCACCGTCACATCCTCCTTTGTGAATAGCCAGAGCGATGTCACTTACTGCGTTTTCCCAGTTGACAAAGAAAACAAAATGTCAAAGCAAATGGGTGTTGAAGAGTGAAAAAGAGCCAGATATGCCTACCGTAAGTGAGTTTACTGCTGGGCATTTTCGGGTAGCGTCTTGAGGCTTTTGACCTTATTACGTAGGGCCATTTTGAGAGGAAAGTAATGAATGCCCTGCAACTCCAAGTGCAGCTTCTTAATCTTATCTTATATCACGCTTTACCTGCGACATAGACGCCGCCTATTAGTCCAAAAGATGCGCGCTACAAAGATTGGCATGCCGGGCGTCAGTACCCCAGATGATATTTCCAAAATCTCAAGTACAGTACCCGTAGACAAGGTAGCAAGGAGGTCAATGTCACGAGATGGAATTGCTGCAAGAGCTAGCAGACACGGTACAAAATCCTGCTCGACATGGAAATGGGATGATTGAAGGTCTGCTCAAGGTCAACGAGCCGATCAGTGCTACCAATGCAAGCCTGAAATGTACTTCGGCTCTAAAGTACCTAGGTAAAGTACCTTACCTTAGCATGGCCGATCATGTGCGCGGTTGAGCTTTCCCCTTTAAGATCTAGCTTTGTTTTATCGCTGCCGACGGCCCGTACGCCTCGTCATTCGCCAAATGGCATCGGAAAGTAAAGTAAAATAAGTAAAGTAGCTCTAGAATCTAGACCCTCGAGCCAGGCTTTCGAGCGTCAGCGCTGTTCAAAGGATTGATGAGCAGGAAGAATCATTATGGCTCGACGGCTTTACTCCGTAAAGAAAGGATTAGTATAATTCCATTCCGACAACATGGAATCATAGCTGTTGGAGGAATGGTCTTAACCGTCGCCCTTATTCTCCTCTACGTATTACTTTCGGGGAACCCTGACAACATCAAAGATCTCTCTGTCTATGGGACAGAGAAGCAGGTACCGGTTGTATAATGATGAGATCTAATCATGAGATCTTTTGCTTCTACAAAGCGAGACTTTTCTAATACACTTGGAGGCGAACGCCGCTTTCCTTTTTATTCCTCTCTCCTTCTTTCATCGCGCCTCGGCCCCCATGCAATTGCCTCAGACCCTCAGGCAACGGGATGGTGGTATTAGTTTGGGCTGTAAGGCAGATAACAGGTCTCTTCCGTTGAACATGTGACAGTTTTGCCGTCTTATTACTTACAGAGTACTAGTACTAGTACAAGGCCTCATGATCAGTGGCGGATAAGGTAAGCTGAAGTGGACACAAGCAAAAAGGAGGGTACATACATACCTTACACCTTACGCTTACAGAACGGAGACTCGGCCGTTATATGCTGACAAGTTAACTTATCGGTAGCTACCTTAGGTACCTGACCTTACTTTTCCCCCCTGTTTCACTTTCTTTCCCCCAGTCGCCACTTCATTTACGGCCGCAGAATCAGCTCGACTTCCCTCGTCAACACCAAGCTTCACCAACAAATCCATTCTTCCATTGGCCCTCCGATTAAACGGTCTTATTCCTCCCGTTCATTTCCCCCTTGACCATTGACCCCTCATGCCCTGAAACTCTTTGTCTCACTCATTCGCCTCAGCCGCAGTTTCTTCCACGCTGTCAACTTGAAGAGCGCATCCATACAGCATCATCTTCCTCCCGCCTTGCCCCATGGTCCATACATTCTGAGCAAGACATGGACGGACGAAGGGTGTGAGGACGCAGTTTCTCGCCATTCGAAAGGGAATGATACAGATGAAGCCGCCCACGAGGCATTCAATCTTCCTATTTGAATCCGACCACAAAAGCTCGGGTTAACAGCCGACACCAGCGACTATTCATCTTCAATCCTCGCTCAAGGAGCTTGGCCGACAGGTCAGGTGACATCGCTAAATGCTAACCGCCTAGCAGATGTTAGTCACGATGTCAACCTATCGGTTCTGCCGCTCCTGGCACTGTTCCTGCCCCCTCCCGACTTTCCTACAGCTGTGTCGGTTACCTGCGCCTTGATCATGGTTGAAGTAGCTAGGGGCAGAGAAGTGGTCATGATGAGGCATTCTCATGGAACGGTCGTCGGTTGCGAGGCGTCGAGAGGAATCAAAATCAAGAAGTGATCAACATACGATACTTTATTTGGGGTGTGCGCAAGGCCGTGGTGAGGTTAACGTTCATAGCTGGGACAGTACTGCCAGTGGGTGTCTGTTGCTGGTCTGCACTGGGAAAGCGCCAGAAGGCGTCTTTGACGGTAGACCCAATGACGGGTACAGCGACGCCAGACCTCGACATTTTTAGCCCTTCTCGATCTGCTCTAACGATTTTCTCTCCATGAAGTTGTACTAACGCAAGTATCTAGTGATTTCCCAAAGCTAGGACAGGTTCATAAGAATTTCTGACGGCCGCCGCCGCCACTTCCGCAGCGGTCCCTCGAAACCAAAGCTATCGAGCTTTTCGAAACCCAAGTGGCTCACACAATCTTGTAAGTGATGGATTTCTCCGCCCAATTCCTCCTCGTTTGCCGCCAATCTAACCCTCGAATTCCACAGTGCCCTTCGCTCCCCTCTCACCCACCCCGCCTACAACCACATCCCATCCTCATATCTCCTTTGCACCCTCGACAACGCGCCACCACTCAAGATCTAAGAGCGTATGGTGGTTAATGCTGGTACCAATGATTTTGGATGTTATGAGACTCGCCATGTGCCGTTCGCGAATCCGGAGAAGACGGGTGACGTCACTAAATGGGTCCACAGGCAGGTTGATAAGACATTCGGTAGACGTGTGAAGAGGGTATCGAAGTTTTGAAGTATTGGAAAGGTCTGCGATGATGTCCGCGACCGCTGGAGAGGGAGGCGGTGTCGGCCAGGGTGGTCGAGGTGGTCCGGGCGGTGGTCTTGGTCTGGGAGGCATGCTTGCATTCAGCTCTGGTGAGTTCAATGCGCGCACTCGTTTGCGTGGTGGTGTAAGAGTTTCAGTGTCTTGTGTTTTGGCATGCGGTGGAGTTGGTGAGAGATAAACCTGATGCAAGAGGACCAGAAGTACTTATAGTAACAAACCGCAGGATGCTCCACTTCTTACACCGCAAGATGGCCATGACGCATGGGTAATAAGGCCCAACCCCACTGCTAATTATCGAGTGAAAAACATGACATGGCGACGAACATCCACGGCAGGGGAACGAACAGCGGTGACGTGCTCATGTTCACGGCGAGGATACTCCGGTGAAGACTCGATTCATTCGAACACATCCGATGCTCAAGTGCCCGACATTCTCGTCGCCAACACTCATGTCAATACTGTGTTTTCCAATCGCCAAGGTTGGTCCGGTTCATTCGCGTTATTCTTGGCTCTTAATTCAGAACATAGGCGCTCAGTACTTTCGTCGCATTTGGGCTCATGCATTGACTTTGCGGAAACCTGCGAATCATACCGCGAACTATTGAACTCTGCATGCAGGGACGCATGGGAAATGGCGAGTTAGAGACTCAAGTAAATCAGAGATCCGTCAAAAGAGGAAGTCTCTGAGGGTGGCTGCACAACGGTTGCCGAAGGAAAGGACCGATGAACTAAGTAGACGATCCGCGCTAGGGTGTATTATTTTCGGTGAATGGCGCGATATGAATGTGCAAAGAAAATCACGAAGCCCACGATCATCGACGCCATCTTATGAGGGTCCCGATCAACGCTCTTTGAATGGCTTCGACATTTCATACGTGTCTGGCAGAATTGGCAAGCCAGTGTTTATAACATCTGGCCGAGGAGTCATTTTCGTCGCCTAACTTCGTGGCTCTCTCGGTGGAAGTGTGGCATGCATGAGAATTCGGAATGGTTCCTCTGCACCGTCCCGTAGGGATCCCTCGGATCCAACGGGGAAACCCCCCTTGCATTTCCGATGCAGTAGCTCGAATGGCAATTTCCTCGCGCCACGAGTACATAAGCGTGGCGGCCTGACCTCCGTGCGGATCGACGAGAAAAAGCTCTGCAGGTGCGCGTCATACATGGTGGCTTGCATCGCTTGCTCCTCCCGAAAATCGACCCACCTAAGCTAGCAGTGGCTAGGAGTAGGAAGAGAGAGAGTAAGGTATCCCTTATCCACTGCTCTATTTATGGCATGCTTTCATACCATTTGCCGATGAACCCGGACAACGGTAAATGCTATTGCATCCTCCTCGTCATTACTGCAAGATGGCTTTTCTAGGCATCGTTCGTGGTACTGTTTGAGATACGGGTTCCTGCTACGCGATTAAGGAGCACTTACCGAAAATCGGAACAAAGAAGCAAGCTTGAATGCTTGACTGTGTCACCAAGGTCCGATGCGGATAGGTCGAGTGAGCGCCTGTCGACGATTCTTAACTGAAACTAAAACTCTGGGCGACCTTTGACACAGTTTCTGCAAAATATGGGCTCATGAAATTGTCGTTGAAAGGATAACTCGGAAAGGAAATTGCTTCTTGGCTTACATTTGACGCCTTTTGGTATGTCTGTGTACCCGATCCAGGTATTACCAAAATTATATGGGGCAAATTACCTTCGAGCGGTAGCAGGAATGATGTTATTTTCGTCTTTTGGTGCATTAGCCGGAGATTCATGACAGATGCAGAGTTTGGAACGGACCCGACGACGCGTCTTTCCAGCTGTGGTCTCATCTTGCGAACCTAGATTTTGTCTTATCAAACTTCAAACCAGCCCGTCCCGCTACAGGAAAGGTTTCCCTTGCAGGTACCGACTCTTCTGATCAAAGGTTGCGCGCCAAATTTCCAAAGTCGGAAATTTCTCGCCATGCTCCGCCTTCGTTGAGGTGGACATTCGTCGCCAGCTGCGATGCCAAAAACAAAGACATTATCCTGCTCTTACCGACGACCGAACAGATCCCCTAATCCAAGCCAATCTGTTAAGATGAGACCATTACAGCACCACCCGCAATGCAGCATTGATGGCGCAGAGTCGTTAAGGTTCGACAGCAGAGCTCGATATGCTCGTACAGAAAGTTTGACAAAGCTCATCATATTTCCGGACAGAACAAAAGACAACGAGGAGACAGGCACGGGCAGAGACTCATCGAAACGCCAGCTCTAGTATCGAATTGTAGATAACCCATGCGTCGAGACCCGTGGATATGGTGGAGACGTTGAGAATGGGGTTTCAAACAAAGGAGAAAGGAAATCGAAAGCGGTCCGTCCAACCGCACGACTCGCCAGCTATACTGCATAGGGTGCCGAAGGAGAAGAAAATGACGAGGTGCTAAAAGATAGGTGACATCTACTGTCCCACTAGGTTCGCATCATAGAACATATACAACGGTACTTGGTAGGTACCTGCCCTTCTCGCCAAATGCGCCATCGAAATTTTTGTACAAGTTCAATCTTAAATGCCGGAATGGGCGCATCGCGCGTCGGGATAATGCGCCGGAGGATGTTGGAATGCACGCTCTCTCTCTCTCTCTCTTTCGGACAGCAAGCTTGCATCGTCAGTGCTTCTTCTCTCTCTTTCGCTTGAAGATACACGGAAGACTACTTCGCTACGGGGACCATGGACTCGGACGCCGCGAACACTTTCTCTTGGTTTGCGAATCGCACATAGATCAAAAATAACACGCCTGTATTCAAGTATCTATCACGCCCTGCACAGTCGCAACAGGACACGCCGGATCCTCCACCCCAGCACCTCTCACAGTCCTCGAATCCCTCCACTTCCCCGACGTCTCGTCGCAGCAAACGCTCCCGTTCGGCGCTTGCACCGTCATGGAAAGCTTCTCCGACAGATCCTCCCATACTATCCCATGGCTTGACAGACAACACGCTGGAGAAACGTAGGTGCAGTTGCAGGGACACGCGAACGTGTTTTGAGGGTAGGGTTGGTCGGGTTGCGCTAGTACTTCGAGGGAAGTATTACTCCAGGTGACATTGGTGTTGCTCCAAGGGGCGCTAACGTTGGTCCAGGTGTTGTTACTTTGATTCCAGGTTGAGTTGACACTACTCAAGCCGTCGCTGCTGTTCGTGTTTGCGGTGCTGGTAAGGAGGCATCGACCGCGGCACGTTGCCGCACCGAGAATCTTGGTCGCAGCGATTTGTGCGGCTAGGTCTGGCTCGTATGTACAGGAAAAGGTTCCGAAGGAGGAGTGGATCGGAACGTCAACATTCGTGAGGCAGATGCAACCATTGGCGTAATCGCAATCATCGAAATTGAAGCAGCGGTCGTTACACTGCTGTCTGGCGGGAGGTTGAGGATCAGCAGATCCACCCTGTCCTGCATCGCCTTGGCCTTCAGCATCCCAATCGTCTCCCCCGGTCTTCGGCTTTTTATTAGGTGGTCCCGGTTCGTCTTTGGGTTTCTCGCATACAGCGTTACCTTCAGCGTCGACGTCACATGTCGTTTTGATTGTGAGCATTGTTTGGAATCTGGACTTTATGTGAAACACATATACGCCCAGAGGCGCTTTCTCATCCCAACTGCGATCTCCTGAGTTGCCATTAGTAATGCTAAAGAAGACTGTGTCTAGGGAATGTACCCGTTTCATGCCATCCCCCGATTCCTTGCTTGCTGACACAGTCTTCTATAACAGTCTGTGCATTGTTCACCACCCGGGACCAGACTTCGCCTTCTAGCACGGATGTAGGATGCATTGTCTCCGCTAGAGCGATGGAGCAAGATCCTTACTACCGGGTCAGAATACAGACTCGGATATCAGACATATCCGACAAGAGATTGAGAGAATGTATACCGTTGGTGATCACGAAGGGAAGTCGTACGAGATCCGGGCCCGGCAATCTACCAAACTCCCTTCGGTACCACTCATCCATGCCGATGCCTAGAAAGTAAGTGTTACCCTCATTATCATCTTCGTCATCTTCGTCCCCCTCCGCATCCGCGGGAAGCCGGAACTCTCCTAGGGCCTTGAGACAGTCTTGATAGATGGGATTGCCACTTCCGGGTCGCAAAGTCAGTCCTTCTACTATTGATAAGAGATGTGGAGGATAGCGGAGCGTGTTACTCTCGCGATTATGTCTCATAGCCCTGCTCCCGGGGTACTTCACTGGACGAGAAGGAAAAGACTGGACAGGCCGCACTCACTACCAATACTCGTCGCACCAATGCCTGTCTTCGTAATCGTCCGTCCAGCCTTCGGAGACAAGCGTCGCGG
The DNA here is from genome assembly GCA_003184365.1 of Evernia prunastri. Taxonomy (NCBI): domain Eukaryota; kingdom Fungi; phylum Ascomycota; class Lecanoromycetes; order Lecanorales; family Parmeliaceae; genus Evernia; species Evernia prunastri. Next base: position 123,279 of record NKYR01000072.1, read on the forward strand.
TAGCCGGTGGGGCGGTGCACACGCTGACGGGCCCCACGTCGTCTTCGCCGACGTCCGCAACGCAAGCCGGCCTCTCGGGCGGGGTCACGCCCGGGTCGTCGGGGCCGAGGTTCACACAGTGGCATCGCTGCGTGCAGGCGTATTGCAGGTATTGAGAATCGGGCGGGCCTCGGAACAGGAAGGAATGGGGCCGCATGAGGCCCAGCGTCCCGTCGGGGAGACAGGCGTACCCCATGCCTCGGGGATAAGCGGTGCAGAGCTCCTGCAGCGTGTGGAATTCCGAGACGAAAGGGCTCACTACTTCGCCGGGGAAGATGAACGGTGGCGGTATATCGTTCGGAAAGCATTCGACGACCTGGAGGGTTGTTTTCGTTCAGCGCAATCTTCTTTTGGCATGGGATCGAGTCGGGAGGTTTCTCACCAATAGGGCATATGTGCGGCTGAGGTGCAGGCAGAGCACGAAGGCGAGCGCAGATATACTCGGCATCGTTCTGTCTTTTGAAGCCGAATGCCCAGCGATGCCTGCCTTTCTTCCTCTTCTTTTTTCTTATCTTTTTTCCTCTACGAATGCGAAAGCAGGCAACGACGTCGAGATGGGGCTTCAAGTCGCCTCTCCGGCATGGTGTTACAATCACATGAGTTTCTCCAAGAACAAAAAAACCTGTCCACTTGATCGAAATGATACAAGCGTGCCGCACAAGCGTTTCGCCCATGTTTTCCCACTCAAAATCTATAGCCGCCGACGCGCATCTTGCCGTCGCGGTCGCTGTTTCCACGGTTTTTTTTTTTCTTTCTCCTACCTGTATGTCGTACTCTGTATTCCCGCCGCGAGCGTGTCGCGAATACGTAGACTGAAACGTCCGGGCTGCAAGGTTTGGAGTCTTGGTCTTTTTCAATTCATTCAAACATCAATTTTTTTACCATTTCGAGCGTACTTTCTCCATCCATCAATCAGAGATCGACCGTTTGATGGAAACCGCCAACATATATGTTCTTGATTTACTCATTGGAAAATGTTGGGGTTAGCGGGCGGATTCCGCGATTCGGTTCTGGACGTTACGGATTGGGACGGTGATGGTGATGGTGATGGTGATGGTGATGCGTAGGTGCTTTTTCCTCGGGGAGGCAGGGTAGGCAGGCAGGCAGGCGTCTGCCAAACTTGCGATGTTGCCGTCACCATACCATTTCTTCTTTTCACTTTGAGGGGGGTTGGGGCGAGCATGTGAAATTTGGGCGTGAGATGCTCCGCGTCAGTCTTTCGCTGCCGTTAGGAGGCGTCTAGCTCTTGTCTTACAATGAAAGGAGGCAAGGACTGGGTGGTGATTTGACACTTTTGGGCGTATTTTAGAATATTGTCCAGATGGCTTGCTTGAATTATCATCATCATCAGCGGAGTTGGCCCTTCGCTCCGAAGAGAGGACCTCTTGGCCTCATTTATTGTTCTGCATGGATTTTCCGCTCACGTGCCGTGAATTTCCTTGCATTGCCAGCTGAATCGAATCGAATCGGATGGAGCTCGAGGACTGACCGGATATAAGTCGGCCATGGGCAATTGGAAGAATGGCGTCCCTCGAGAGCGGAAGGGTATGGGCTGAGCTTAGCTCGGGGGTGAGGAAGAGGAGTTGAGTTGCAATGTTGGGGAACGGGAAGAGGTGATGGATGTCCATCGGGTCTTGCTGGTTGGTTCGCGCTGTGTGGATACAGTGAGTCCATGATGGTCACATTGCTGGGACTCGCGAATGATGCTTAGGATCGTTTCTCCTGGGCGGAATCAGCGGCGTTTGTTGCTTGGGTGGAGGGATTTTTGTCTCTTTTGCCTTTGGCCTCATCCCCGGCTGCTGACCCGCGAAAAAAGAATTTGAAGACAGTAGGGAAGACATTCCAGGCGCGGAAGAAGGAAGAGAAGGATAGAGGAGGCCAGGCAAGGCTAGGGGAGGTAGCTTTGGAGGGGTAGAGGGGACCTATCCTATCCTATCTTGCTCTATCTTATCCTATCTTATCAGCTACTGTTCTGTTTAGTGATGAGTTTATTATATCGGCGGTATCTGCCGTAGTGGGTGGTGATGATGACGGGTGATCTGGGCCCTGGCAGTGTCGATACTGCCTGCTAGGTGGGCATAGTATACATGCACAAAAACATCCTTGATACTTCGCCGGGAAATCCATCGATCCATCACCGTTCGCTGCTGTGCGCGTTGACTGGCTTGCTTCGCTTAGTGGGTGTTGATTTCATGTGGGTGCGCGGCTCTGCGGTATAGCACGCGAGTGTTGCATACGTGCGGTGGGGAAGGATGAATGGGTTTAGTGGAATGGGATGGAACGAAAGGGTTAAGGGCGGTTGGGTGCGGTTCGGTGGATTGTGGGGTGGTTTGTTGGGCTGGAGGGAATTCAGGCAGGGGGAGGTGGGAGCGGTTCGAAATCTGTGAACTGTTGGTGAGGGCGGTGGTGGGAGGGAACGTGGCAAAGAGATCTGGTGGTGGGATTTGGTGGTGGGATGTGACGTGCTTGAAACTTGAGACGCTGATTTTCTGTCGGAAGGATGAGGAGGAGGAGGAGAAGGAGAGAAACGGGCAAGAACTACAGGTTGGGTTTGGTTCGGGTGGGTTGTATTTTGACAGGAAAGCGTCGAGTGAGGAGGAGGTTTGTGGATAAGGAGGGGACGAGCGTGGGAGATTCAAAGTAAAAAGCTAGAGGAATTGAATGCATAGGCTCGGTTCTCCGAGATAGGTGCAGACAGCAGGACGATAGACAGATCGGCGTTGAAAAGTTCTTGTACCGGGCCGTGAGCAGTGAGCACGAAGCGAGGCTTGTTTGCCCTTTGTCAAAGGATCCAAGGTCCGACGAGGCAAGGCAAGGCTCAAGGGCTTAGACTACATCCACCTGAGACTTGAACATTTGGTCATTTCGGTTTAGGGGTGTGCTTGTGAAGCACTCATTGATCGTTTGGCGGGACGTTCGCTGTCGTTGGAGCTGGCCCTGTTCGATTGGAGCGTTGGCTCTCCTTGAGTCTTGGACTTTTTGGAGACGGTTTGCGTCACTTCGGATGGTGTTTCATCTGAGATGTTATCGCCTCCGATATCATCATCGCATTTTCACAAACTACATCGAAGCGCGTGCGACGATTCCAAAGTGTAAGGACTGCGAAATTATGTCTACACAACGTCGAGAAAGCCGCTCTGGCAGCACAAGCCATGCCACTACCTCCACCATCGGATAAAGACACTCTCCACTTCTCAGAGCTCAACCCTTTCGGGCTGAAATTGTCTCTCAAGTCCCAAGCTGATATGGGGCCAACGGGAAGAAAGTGAAGATGTGATAGGAGTCAAGTTACGCTCAGGCTGAAGACGAGTTCGAAAACTATTTAATGGCTGCTGCTGCTACGCTGCTAGTCTAGTTTGCTCATGGTGAACGGGGATCTAGAGCAAACGGCACATGGTGATGCATGTCGGCTGGTCGGCACGTGTGCTATCGAGGTCAGGCGCTGGGTCACGCCGGTCGCGCATTCATTTGAGACTAGCATCAAGCAGCTACGAGGGCTTACCGACGATAAGTTGCACAATCATCAGGTGTGCACAGCCATTGTGAGAATGCTGTGACACATAAAGCCCCTTGCGCTGGGTTGTAAAGACCATCTCTTCATAAGGCGATAGACTTGACAGGAACGAGGACTGAGCTTCGTTGAGCTTTGTCGAACTCCACCCGTACAGGTGTTCCGACTTCAGTCATGAAGAGACGTTGGACGAGAAGTGGTGTTTTGGCGACCGGCAAGGAACCGCAGACACCGACCGACGGTAAGACGAGAAGGAATGAGAGAGTTTGCGAGCTGGCGCACATTGGCTGGTCCGGAGTGGAGAACAAAATCAGGCAAACCAAACCTTATGAGTCATCCCGCCATCAGACCTTGTGACTTTTCGTAGGTATCACGTTCACATCTCGCAGCAGTATTCCCCAGATTAAGAAAACATTTAAGAACGGTGACCTTCTACTCCAATTTCTTCCAAGCTGCTGCTGATGATCGAGGCTGAAGCCAACTGAACTTCAACAATGCAGAATCTTCAAGACGACGTGGGAGACTTCTCAGCCCTTATACCTCCTGGAAAGATCTACCTCTCCAGATTCTGCGACGTTGTGAGAGGAGATGGAGTCTTGGAGACCGAATTAGAGGTGTTCGATCCCACATCAGGTACTGAGCCAAGCAGCGCCTTGTCCAGGCCCAGCTAACAACAACTCCGAGCAGATATAACAAATATACAAACTCAGGGGGACCGACATTATCTCGTTGGAAGAGCTGTCATCAGCACGACTCTATCCAGACATTGGGAAGCAAGCATAGAATTGTTGCAAGCGAATACCAATGACAGGATGCTCAACACGGAGATTTTCGCAGGACTGCTGAGGTGCATCCGGAACATCTGCACGGAGAGATTCATTGAGCACCTCACCATTGTGGACATTGCAGATGGGTCACAAAATTGGTTCCGCAATTTCTTTGGACTTGCAAGGTTCCGTCACTGTCACTGTCAGAGATCAACCAGCAGTATACTGCAGCTTGAGCCTCGGATTTGTGTGACGTTGAGAAAATTGCCACCGGAAGACTTTCAAACCGTACACAAGACGATCAGGGTCTGGCTTGTAAAAAGTAAATGCACAAGGGCCTTATTGAACTCCGTTACGTTCGGTAAAGCGGCTGAGGTGGAGCGCAGCTATTTCCACAATCTTCTTACAGAAATTGAGAATGGAAATGATGCACGAGGCACGCAAGCGCACACCAAGTGTAAAGTTAGGGCCCAAAGGCAGAGCCAAAGACCTGAGCGAGAGTCCAAGAGGACGTCGAAAGTACTGAGGAGGAAAGTCTCAAAGATTGGGAACGAGGTCTTCTCGTCAAGAAAGCACAGGTCTAGCCAGCGTGGGATTGTGAAGATGAGCGGCTCAGCGGCTCGAGCTAGGAGAGTGCTCAACCGGAGTCAGAAGGCGCAAAGATAAGGCTTTTGCAGGGTACGGCGGGTACATTTTCAACAAAATTAGAAGTCGTGGCTGTACAATGAAATCGAAGTACGAAAGTACTTTTGCCTTGCTTGACTTTGACCGATGGTGCGCAGACCCCTGACGTAAATGCGAATAGTAGCCCTGCGAAACCGCGTCTTTTGGCTCGACTCTGTCTGTCCGGCGGTGCGTGTTGTGGATCGTAGTGCCCTAAGCAGCCAATTGAGCTCTGCTGGCGAACTAGACCTCATACACAGGTCTGGTGAGAAGGTTGGACGCAAACCGAGCCAGAGTCGTCCATGGTGATGTTGACGCTTAGAAGTGATTGGCTCATTCTGTGTGAACGGCGGACAAATCCATCTCCGTTACATAAGCAACGGCAAGTGATCTATGGAGGCGACAAAGAATCAAAGTAAGAGGAATAGGTAGTATCTCAATTTGTGACCTACCCCGTGAGGTATTCTCACCCTCTTTATGGGCTAGTAAGCTCATGTAAAAACGCGCAGAGATGAGGCATAAACGCGATGACGGTACCGAGACGTCAAATCCCTGCACTATGGTGAGGCTAGAGGTGCTGGCTAGTATGGAGAGTTGTCTTTTATGATATTTTCATTGAAGAGAGTCAGAGTGACGTAATGAAATACACTCCACGTATGAGCTCGATGAATGTATCAAAGTGTAGATGTTTATTCTTTTAAAGTGGGAGCGATGGCTAGTAATAGACGCTCAGACCATCATATTGGCTTCTTTTCCAAGCCATGAAAGACGGGACTCGATGCATCAGCTGGATAGATGTATCAGAATGTGGCTCTCCGTGCAGTCCAAATCGAGACGCTGGATGTATGTAACACAATGTCACTCTCCTTCCATAGGAGCCTGGAAGGTTCAAAAAGCTGGATGAGTGTACCAGGATAAAAAGTTCTGTCGAAGTGAAGCCGGGGTGGTGACAAGTAGCTGCTGGTGGCTGGATAAATGAATCAAAATGTCAATTCTCAAATAAGTGAAGCTGGAATGATGGGTAGTAGCCGAATAAATAAAATATCAACATGCTGGCGGCGGCTCAACCCGATATTACTCGACATGAAAGGCCAAAGTCCACCGCACAGGAACAACCTTACGAAGAACACTAACCTTTGACAGCCTTAGACCACACTTCTTTCCCTGGATCTCCAAGGAGGAGGGAGATGGGAGTAGAAGAAATGCTCCACGGGCTGCTCTACATGATACATATTCATATACAGCTCTCAGCAACTACGCTAGGTACTGAGAGCATTGCCCTTATTGTGTGAAGAGTATGGGCTGAACTTGAAGCTACAGGATTCCCGGACAGCCGAGCACATAGCCCTCCTGGACGTGGCAAAGCCTGGTAAGGACGAGCGAACCAAGGTCGGATCTGAGACAATATCCATGACGGAGACACGCGTCCAGGATTCTGAGACTCGTTACAGAAGCTGCAAGATCGAGCAGGTCGATGTTCAAACGGGAGACTTCCTGACCAAGCTGGAAGCCTTCACGGCCATACTCCGCCGCATCCAGTCCTTCTGCGTCAAACTCAAGGCAGAGCATTTTGCGATGGTTCCTACATAGGGCTCTTGCTGGTTCTTTGGCCTCCTGAAGCCTGCTGAACGTAACATCTGTGATTGCAAGCGCCTTATTGGCGACGGTCTCCAACTGTGCTTGGTCCTACCAACTCCGTCGATCGAATCGCCAGTACGCAGTGGTGAAAGATGCCGCAGGGAAGATCCAATTCCAGCGGCGGCTAATGACGGACTCGCCAGGGAGATGCCAAGTATAGACGAAGCGGAGGAGCTCGGCGATAGTACCACGGACAAAGCAACGGCTACCGGCAATACTGTCAAAAAGACGCGACAGGCCACGGGGGCGCTCACACGCCAGATGCTCTTTCGAGGAAGGTATACTGCATATTCTGGTCCCGCAAGGAAAGGTGCGATCACATGCAGGAAGAATGCAAATTTGGACATGAGACGCGGTAGCGAATCGGCCTTTGTGAGATCCCTCAGTTGTTCGAAGAGAGCCCGGAGTACGAGCACTTCTTGCAGCAAGATGTCCGAAAAGCGATCAGAAATTCGCTGGGATCCGCTCTGACAAAAAGCGATGTCGAAAGCCTAATCACCCGGCCAAGGCGCAGTAAAGTGAATTCGCACCAAGGCGGAAGAGTCACGACGACAAGGCATCATCCTGTAAAGATTGGCTCATACGCCACGAAGTCCCCGCTCGGGCACCACAGTCAAAACAACGTCGCAAGCAACAACGACGACACAAAGCAACCTCGTGCCGGCCGCTCACCAGCAAAGCAGCAGATGTCACAATCCGAAGAGCCCATGAAGACCAACAGCAGCAAGGCCTTCATCGAAACAGCAGACTGCGAGTTCGCCAGAGACATGTACAAGCCCCCGGTTGCCATGATATCTTCCAGCGCCAGTAGCATACTAGTGGCAAATCAACAAAGCGCCAAGGCCAAGGACAGTAAGTAGAATCGAAGAGCCAACTGAGAGCCAGGCAGAGAGCCAGTTCGGATCCAGGACTCCCGCCGGCGCTACTCATTCGAGGCTATCCCAGGAGGCCTTCTGTCAATCGCGCTCAGCGGCATCATCAGCGGTTCCAGGGATCATGAAGAGACGCACTTCAATCCTCCCTTTCAGAGGGATTCCATCAGAGAGCCGGACCAAGGCTGAAGAGAGCCAGGTCGGAAAAGGACAATGGTCAAGTTGGCAAGTAGAATGGGCGGCCTCGAGCCTTGAGGGCAAGCATCTGGCGAAGTCAATGGAGATGCAGGCAATGGATCTTGATGAAATCATAAATTCCACAGACGTAGTCCAATCATATCGCGATAATCCCATCACGCCTCTTATCTCACATTCTAGGGCTCGAGACCCACGATCCATCGTAGATGACCCTTGACATTGACCCATTATCTGTGAATGAAGCCCCGTTATCCAGTGCGTTGCTACTTTTTCATAACCGCCTTGCACACTCATCTTTCTTGGGGCGTGCTACCCAACTCAAGGCACACGAGAAGGTGAAAATTCCCGAACAGAGCTTAGATATCCACAGCTCGTCGACTCAAAAAGCAAAGTATATGCACACAGTCCCCCGAACTCCAGCCCCTGCTTATTCTAGCCCAAACCAGACGGGCACCAGGACCCCCCCACCGAAGCCTGTACACATCCGCAGCGAAACCCCCATCAATCACGTATTCTTCGACTGCACGCACAGCGCAATACCACCGAGCACAAACGCCATGCCGATCCAGGTATCTGTCCCCCCTCGGTAATCAGCAGCTGCCAGCGATAACCTAAAGCCCAGTCTGGCACTTTGATGACGGGGAAGGAAGGGGGGAAGGAAGGAGAGTGGGTTAAGTACCTCGCGATATGACCTTCCCTTCCGCCCACCACTCCCCCAGAACCGTGAACAGGAACGCGAGGGAATTCGTAATCGGGACCGTCAGGCTCAGTTCTTGCAAAAGGGGGCTTATCAGCAAGTGATCTCAACGCATCCTTACTGACCAATCAACATTCCCCCCTGTCCCTCCTTCCCCTTCCTTCAAAAACCCCGCCCAACAAAAAGCACCAAAAAGAACTCACCCGCCTTCCCAATCAGCAAAAAGAACCACACGCTCCCCGTCAGGTTCACCACCAGCGGCACCGCGTACGCCGGGCTCCGGAGCAGGTCCACCACCGTCCAGACCGCCTTCAGCGCCCGCCACTTGACCCAGCCGGTCGCCGTGCCGGCGTCGATGCGCTCGACGGAGGCGTGGGGCGGCGGGTGGAAGTTGAGCGCGGCGCGGCGGATGAAGGGGGTCGTGAGGCCCCAGGCGAGGCCGACGAGGAGGAAGCCCAGGGTCCAATTTAGGATGGAGGGGGAGGAGGAGGAGGGCGGGGGAGGGGTGGAGGTGTCGGACATTTTTGTTTGGAGGGTGGGGTGGAGGGTGGGTGGAGGAGCCTGTGGAGATGGAAGCTTCACTGTTTGGTTCGAGATGATTTGTTAGATGACTAAGCGAAGTCTTATGATTCGGCCAATGAGATGTCGAGTGGACGTTCGAAATGACAAAATTATACCTAAGGTGCATGCCATTATGGCGTCTATGTAGATTTACTCTAGCCTCCAAAAACAATGGCCGTCTCAGAGTGCTCTCTGCCCAGATATTGCAAGATTACATAGCTCATGGCCCCTAACCCCGTCTCCTGCCCGATCCGATGTCAATCCTCCTCATCTCCTCACTCAAGGCATCACCCCAATCTTCTTTTCCACCACCAATGGGTACCTTGCTTGGTACAGGGGGCGGAATGTTACCAGGTGAGACTCTTGGATACTGCTGTAGACCATTTTGACTGGGCAAATTGGAAGGACTGTTTCCCACATTGCGAGCATAGAGTGGAGTAGGTGCATACTGAGTACGAGCTTCATTGAGTGGTCTACGTCCGGCCGACGGCATAGGTTGCGCGCCTTGCGGGCTGTTCCTGAACCTGACGGTGACCTCCGGAGCGCGTCTGGTAGGTGTCTTCTGTTCCGGCTCTGGAGCCCACGTATCTGTTGGTAGATGATCTGATGGGTCAATTATCCGTCCGTTATTGCCAATAATAGGTCCGTCACCAAGTTTTTCGTGTCGCTCATGCTGTCGAGAAGCCTCTTTAGCTTGCTCTGGCGTATTATACCTCGCGCCTGAGTCATTCACACTGTTCGCAGCGCTGATAGATGGGTTGTAGGCGTCGAAAGAATCAGGCGAGAAAGGTATCCCCGGTTGTTGTGGTCTCCCTGCAGACGCCGGCTGTGGGCTTACAGATTTGCGTACAGGGGTACGAGAATCTGGGCTTACCGCTCGCGGCTTGGATACTGGAGTATGGTATCGGTCGCTGGGGGCAGAGTAGCGGTGCGCTCGCCTCTCTTGTATGTTTTCAAAGCTTCGGGGCATTGGCTGCTGCCTCGACTGAGCGGTTGAAGACGGGGATATAGCTTGAGGAAGCGGCTGATTATGGGACTGTTGCCTTGGGCTTGTGCGCCTTTCGTACATCGTGTCCAAAACATCCTCAGCTGCTTGAGGCCCGTAACCAGGGATAAGACTAGGCGGCATGCCCTGATGCAGGTGAACTTGCGAGTTGGAAGGCGATGTTGAGGGTTGATATCCTTGAAATGAAGAATTGCTTTGGACCTGAGCCAAAGGACTGCCAGGGATACTGCCAGTCATACTGCCTCGAGCACGTGTATTCAGAGGAGCTGTAATTGGGATGGACCTGTGGACTGGAGGCGGGGGCGGGGGCGGTTCCTCATCATCCCCAACGCTCTCAGCATTCGGCCATGCATGTGACATTGTACTCTGGCGGAGCCGGGGATCTATCATTGCCGGCGAAGAATTGGAGTGAACCATGCCATTCTGTAATGGTTGTGTTAGCGGCCTCGTCTGCCAATCATCCAAACAGTCAGTATCGTATCCATTTTCTTGATCATAAAGTTTCCCATTCTGTGGGCTTTGACTAAGCATCGGAGCGCTGACTTGTCGGTAATCGGCTGGACCAGAAGGCTCATACATCTCGAGATCCGAATGGCTTGGAGCTGGCGATACGTTCATGCTGTCATTGTACGACCTTTGGGTTTGTTGGTTGTTGGCCAAAGGCGAGCTTCGAGGCTGGTCATCTTGTAGACGCTGCTGTCGCTTATCCGTTGGCGGTGTAGAGCGAAAACCGTAATCGTCTGGTGACTCGACGTAGCGCTGTTGAGAGCCTGAAAATGTTTGACTGGCTGGAGGAGGTGTTTGAGGAAGAGGAGAGGAGCGAGAATTGTCGGTTGGGTCTGCGGGCAAAGGCCTTCTCTTGACGGGCTTGGGCTGTCTTGGTCCGCCGATGCCACTGCCAACTTGATCCGTAGAGCCCATGACTGGAGCAGACTGACGCCGGTCTTCCGCCTTCTCCAACTTTGGACGAGTATCGTAGTATGTAAGCTCAATCCTTATGTCCCCTGCGTACCTTCCCTTGCAATTGAGGCCGTGCCAGAGATCATTTGTTCCTCCTCCAGGAACGACTATTTGGTCGAGAGCAACCCAAGCCTCTCCGATGAGTTCGGTCTTTTTGTCGTCGTTGAAAACAGAGACTTTCAGTTGGTAGTAGTCAGGGGAATCGTGGACGGTGAAGCGCATTTCCTGGTCCCTAAGCAGATCAGTATGGTACAATGGTCATCGACATTGGCGTCTCACCATCTGGGTGTCTGCCCTCCCCTTTTATCCGTCTCAGTCTTCTTCGCCTCCTTCCCTAGCCTAGCAGCACAGTAAGGATCCTGCTTTCCCATCGTCTTCCGGTTGGGTAGGTTTTTGGCCCGATCAACAATGACGACAAGCGTCCCAATTTCGGGCCCATCGAGGGTCAAGTCGGCATAGATCCCAGCGGTATGAGCACCGCTGAGGGCCGTCTTGGCCATGATCCTTATCTGTGGTCGAGTCGCAAGAAGGTGGAATGTGAGATGCGCAGGGTCCCACTGACTCGTGAATCCCGAATGGCTGGGTAATTGACCAAAAATAGCCGTAAACAAATGCGGGTAGTAGCGGCGGTAATCCAAACTTTAAAATCGGCGTGTATTTCTGCGTCTGCATACCCCATTAAAGTATTTGCCTTTGCTCACGTAAAGTATAGAGAGAGCAAGGGATGATTAAATTATCAGTGAGCTTGCATACATTAAGGGGCAGGTGGAAGTGGATTGAAAAATTTCGATGAGTATGAATGGCAAGGCTTTAGAATACATGATCTCGACTCTCCAACATTCGCTAGTCCCTGCATCCGTAGCCATATCCCGCTCCTCCTTCCTCGTCATCCACACACTCTGTCCTCCCTCACTAGAACCCCAAACACAAGAGCCAGCCTATAGTGAAAACATATTAAGAATCCTGCAATGAACAGGGATCGGGATGCTAAGGACTTACTGTGTTCTCAAAGCTCGCATTAAGCATCGAGCACAGAAACAAGAGGGAACCTGTGTATACTGTCCAAGCTCGCATCAAGCATAAAGCGACAAAACAAGAGGGAAACTGTAGCGAGATATTATCAAGAGTCCTTTGAAAATAGACCTGGGCCGAGAGGACTTACCACGCTTCAAAGATCGCACAAAGCATCAAAGGCCAAGGATCAAAACAAGTGCAAGAGGGAGTCTGTAGTGAGATATTATCAAGAGTCCTTCGAGAATCAACTTGCGCTGAGGGGACTTACTACGCTTCAAGAATCGCACAAAGCATCCAAAGGCAAGCATCAAACGTAGGTACAAGAGGTGACCTGTAGCGAGGTATCATCAAGAGTTCTTCGAATAGTGAGCTGGATTGGGAGTACTTACTACATTCTCAAAGCGAGCATCGAGCATCGAGCATCGAGCATCAAACACCAAAACAAATACAAGTGATGATCTATTAGGGTATTATCAAGAGTCCAGAACAGAGAAGGATTGCGAGTACTTACCGTCTTCCCAAAGCTCGCATCGAGAACCGCGCGTCAAACATAAAAACAAGTACAAGAGGGAGCCTGTTAGGGATATTATCAAGAGTCCCGAACAATAAAGGACTGCGAGTACTTACTGCGTTCCCAAAGCGAACATCGGGCATCAGACATAAAAACAAAAACAATTGAAAAGCTGTAGAGAGGTATCATCAAGAGTCCAGAGTAAGGATGGGCTGCGACTACTTACAATTCTTCCGATGCTTGCGTCAAGCACCAAGTACCAAGCATCCAGCACCAAGCACAAAAACAAGTGAAGACCTGTAGAAAGGCATTATCATGAGTCCAGAGTAAATTTGAGCTGCGTTTACTTACAAGTCTTCCAATGCTTGCATCAAGCATCAAGCATCAAGTATCAAGCCCCAAGCACAAAAACAAGTGAAGACCTGCAGAAATATATTATCAAGAGTCCAGAGTGAAGATAGCCTGCGAGTACTTACAACATTTCCAATGCTCGCATCAAACTTGAAGCAGCAAGTGCCAAGCACAAAGCACAAAAACAAGTGAAGACCTGCAGAATTATATTATCAAGAGCCCAGAGTGAAGATAGCCTGCGAGTACTGACCATGTCCACCAAGCTCGCGTCAAGTACCAAGCATCCAGCACAAAAACAAGTGACAACCTATAGAACGGTATCATCAAGAGTCCAGAGCGAATATGGGCTGCAAGTACTTACAACATTTTTCAATGTTCGCATCGAGCATGAAGCATGAGAAACCAACCACCGAGCACCAAGCACCAAAGCACAAAAACAAGTGACAACCTGTATAAGGGCATCATCAAGAGTCCAGTATAGTCATGGGCTGCGGGTACTTACTTTGTCCGCTAAGCTCGCGTCAAGCACCAAGCCCCAAAGCACAAAAACAAGTGACAACCTGTATAAGGGCATCATCAAGAGTCTAATATAGACATGTGCTGAAGGTACTTACTTTGTCCGCTAAGCTCGCGTCAAGCACCAAGTCCCAAAGCACAAAAATAAGTGACAACCTGGATAAAGGTATCATCAAGAGTCCAGCATAGTCATGGACCGGGAGTACTTACTATGTCCGCCAATCTCGTGTCAAGCACCAAGCACAAAAAACAAGAGGTAACCTGGAGCCAGGCATCATCAAAGGTTCCAAGAAAAGGTAGAGGGTGGTGAGTACTTACTGTGTTTGCCAAAATTGCGATCTGGCTCTGCTGTATTAATGTGAGCAGAAACAACAAAACGCGCAGCAAAGTCAGCAGCAACAACAAAACTCGCGAACATCTAGATGGTGAGAGCTATGACCACTTCGCCTGCATTCCATCATTTTTTCTGGTGTTTTCTGGGTCTTCATATTTTTTTCTTGGCCTCGTAGTGCCTTTTCTTTTATTGACAGTAATGTGCCTTTTTTCTGGGGTTTTTGGGTATTCAATTTTTTTCTTTTGGCCGCGTAGTGCCTTTTCTTTTATGGGGGCTGATTGTAATCAGAGCATAAGTGTCAAGGGATAAGATGTGACTCGGAAAGAAGAAGTTAGTGAGGTCGGATTCTGCCGACTGTTCAAACTGCCGGAACATAAACCGAGGTGCCCAGCCCCAGATATGTCGTAGTAGAAGTCAGTCGAAAGTTGATGATCATTTGTCGCTCTTACTGACGAACACTGCCAGGTGTCCAAAGCGCAGCAGTCGTTGCAGCCTCAAGTCGAAAAATGAGTGTGTTGGCGAATAGAAGATGGTGATGTCTCGAGAAAGCTTCCGGTCTGCCTGACGAGCACCACTATGAAGGGCCCAATCTCCATGGCGGCGGTACAGTCTAGAGTCGAAAGTTGAGAAAGAAGAGTTGAGGGAGGAGAAAGATCTGGCATTGTGACGTCCCCAGAAAGAATCCGGTCTGCCTGACGAACGACCACGATGAGGGGCCCAATCCCCAAGGTGGCGCTGCAGTCTAGAACCAGAAGGTAAGAGAGAAGAGATGAAGGAGGAGAAAGACCTGGCGTTGAGACGTCCCAAGAAAGAATCCAGTCTGCCTGATGAATGACCACGATGAGGGGCATAATCACCAAGGCGGCGCTGCAGTCTAGAGTCAGAAGATGAAAGAGAAGAGACGAAGGAGGAGAAATACCTGGTGCTGTGATGTGTCGAGACCGCTTCTGGTCTGCTTGACGAACGACGAACAACAACCATGAGGGGCCCAATCCCCACGGAAGTGCTGCGGTCTAGAGTCAGAAGGTGAGAGCGAAAAGATGAGGGAGGAAAATACCTGGTGCTGTAATGTACCGAGACCGCTTCCAGTCTGCCTGACTAACAACGACCATGAGGGACCCAATCCCCACGGAAGTGCTGCAGTCTAGACACAGAAGGTAGGAGTATCATGAGAGAGTATGGAGAGAGAAGAGGAGGATGAGGAGGAAGAGGAGGAAGAGGAGGAAGAGGAGGAAGAGGAGGAAGAGGAGGAAGAGGAGGAAGAGGAGGAAGAGGAGGATGAGGAGGATGAACTCGGCTGTCTCAGATCGACGTATGGCTTGCGATGTGGATGTAAGGAATGTTGAGACGACTGAGGTCAGTGAAGTAGCGTACCGCTGGTGACACATGAGCGTTGCGTGGTCTTGCGAGATGGCCCCAATGGTACTGCTAAGAGGCATTAGCATCGAAATGTTTGTGGGAGATAGAGGGACTTACAGCATGGAGATCCGGTGAAAGGCCAGTATGGAGTGAAAAAGGGTGCCTCGCCTCAGCCTTCCAGGTTGCGACGGAGCGCCATGCCGGACCGCCTCGTGGTTAGTAAGTGAAGGTGAGAGGGGAGGGGAGGTGAAGGGGAGAAGGGGGGAGGAGGGGGGATGGCGGCGATGAGGCAGTCCAGCACCCTACCGCTGAGGCGAGGCATTCAGTAACAGATCGTGGTCGGAGCATAAAGTGCGACAGAGAGCATGGCGTGACGGTGACGACGAACAACGGCATTGATGATGAGATTGGAGATGTGATGGCTGGCGACCTCAAAGGATAAGTCTTCATCGTCGGCGGCGTTGTGGTTTGCACATGTCCTCATAGAAGGGGAACCCTTCCGGGAAGTCGTCTTCTATCCTTGTCGTATCCTTGGACGTTCCCTTGTAAACAAAGGAGGCGGCGGGATCCCTGGGCTTTGCGAATGTATGGGTGAGGTCGTCCGCAAACCGAACTTTGCGAGGAGGCTTCTTCCGGACGGGGGGGTGAGGATCCACGCCCGACTCCGCCGGAGTTGTCGACCACTCCTTGGGAGGGATGTTGAACTCGCCAAGGGGAGCGTCGCCGTCTTGTGAGCAACAGTCGCAGGACCTGCCCTTGTAAAGGAGTCCCCAACCGTACTTGCCACGTCCTGCGCCGGAGCGTGGTATTGCCGGGCAGTACCTCTCGGTACCTCTGGTCTGCTTCGCGCGGCGAGTGAGGTAGACCTGCGCGAAGTGTCTGGGCAGTTGAGTCACGGTATGTGGCAGGAAGACAGGCGAAAGATGGTGAGGGATGGGAGTGCGAGTGAGAGGAATGACCGCTGGCCTGAGCCTTCCAAGTAGCTGAGGACGACGCTTGCGACCGGTAGACGTCGATGGTATGAGCGAATCGGTCTCCCAAACTTGGTCGGATATCTGCACGATCCGCTCGATGTGACCACACTTGCCTGGCGTCTCCTGGCGGTAGTTGTCTGGCATCGTGACGGTAAGCCAGCCGTATTGGCGTGGCCTAGGTACGGCCGTAGGGATGTCGGCAGCAGGGACAGTGGCAGCGACAGCGGCAGGGACAGCGATAGGGACGGCAGCAGGGGCGACAGCAGGGAAGACAGCAGCAGGGACAGCAGCAGGCATGTCGGCCACGGGAACGGCCACAACTGCTGGTGAGGTGGTGATGACTCTGGACGACGTCGAGGGCTTGACAGGCGACGTCGGAGTGACCTTGACAGGAGGCGCAGGCCTTTTGGAGCCAGGTGCGAGGTTGGCAACAACACGCTGGCGGCGCTCGGCGATCCGGCGGGACACGGATTCGCTGTTGGCAGTGGGAGCGATCTTGTCGAGAGACCGTTGCTGGTGCTGACGCAAGGGTGGGCAGCCCTTGGAGGCACTGGTGGCGGTGAGGGTGAGCTTGGACTTCGACGCATTGGAGGTTGGCAGTGATGCGGAAGTAGCTTTGACAGTGGGCTCGCGGATCGACATGGCGCTGAAGAGCGGGGCGATGTCGACGGCGGCATTGACAGAAGATTGACTGGCTGCAGCTGGGACTACAGAGTCGTTGACATGGACAGGAATGCGTGATGGTGCTGCGACAGAAGGCATGGCAGCATATACGCGCTTGTCAGAAAATGAGAGAGATGTGTATTGAGGCATTGTAATGTTTGTGTGAAGAGAAAAAGTGTGTGATAGTGAGCTTTTTCTGAAGAGGGGAAAAAAAAAAAAGAGAAAAAGAGAAATTTTTGGGGGGGAGGGCACCATTATATACTCCTCGAGAACCCTTTCTCCACTTTTATCAACTCTAATCTAATGGAATCTGATAAAATGGAAAGACTTTTGCACCTCCACATTGTGCCAGCAGCCACAGGATACCCAGGAACCCACGACATAGGTATGATAGGAATCCTCGCCGGTACTGAGCTCGTGTATATGCCCCTGAACCATCATATCTAGTGCCTCCTTGTAACCTTCACCAGATCCCTCGTAGTATTATGGGCTTCTGTTCGAGAATTGTGGAGCAATTCTATATGCCAAGGCTTTGGGAAGCTGCTAGGACGCATTCGTCGAGTCTCTAGGTCCTCAATTAGCTCGGACTGTGGACTGGATGCATTGGGAAACCCCATCAAGGTTGGAGACCAGAGCCTGGTGGAATGAGACGAGACGGTGCGGAAAAGTAAACAAATGTCGTCTGAACTGACTTTAAGATACTGCACTTGCCGCAGCGAACGTCTGAGACCAGCGGTATCCCGAGCTTGGCAACCCTGCCCACGTGCGCCTGCCCAAGGTTTGCCTGCGCAAATGTATGTTTTTGGCTTAGCAGAAATTTTGCAGAAGGCCGTAGCCAGCAGAACTTTTGATAGAGCTACAGGCATGCAACAGACAGTAGAGACTTAAGAAGATGCCCAAAATACACAGCAGACGAAGACATTTGTAGAAAAGAACCTTGGTCCCAGTCTACACCTACGCAACAAAGTTCCCTTTACGATAGATGTGTGCAGCCATCAAAGACCCCCAAGTTGATAGTTTTAGATCTATCCTTAGTGATTGTTTGAGACTGTACTACAACTATAGACAGAGTGCTTCGCAGCGTAGAGCACAGATTGCCATTGACGTTGGAGAACGCAAGACGGAACGCTTGAGCAGACAGGACGTAGATAGATCAAACACAAAGCACGCTGAGCCATAGACACACGTCTATTCTGACATCCAATACGTTCATTATGTTCTTTCAAGATGCTGACCAAATTAACGAAGCCGCAGTATCCACATCTAGCACAGCAAGGCGTCAGGTACAATATGGGGAACACCGCATCAGGCACGGCAAGGCGTCAGGTAAAACATGGCGAACAGGTAAACAGGCATGGCGGCAGGAAGTGAGAGGATAGCGGCGCTGATCCTACAGAGACAAGTGTTAGTGACAGAGCATGATGGATCATGGAGGCTTGTCGAGTGATTTACCTCGCGCAGACGAGCCGTCCCGAATAAGATTGGCATCAAAGTCGTTTTGCGGCGATGCAGCTCATCCAGCGCTAATCGGCAAAGTCTTGGCATTGAAGCTTGATAAACATTACTATAGATGATGCTCACTCACTTAGTGCTTGGAAATATCACACTTGGGTTTGAATACTGAAGACTAATAGTGTCGAAGAGTACAGTTTCTTTCCTTCGGTCGCTTGAACTCTACGGGTGCTGTCTCTCTGCATGGCGGATCGTCGTCTGGACTCGCCAACACCGCCTGGGCGCACGCTTCCCAGAGTACACAGCCCAAAACAGAAGCCCGAAAGGGGTTCACACCGCTACCAGCATGTTCTCTGTTTACAAGGAATTGTCACAGGACCGGTCTAGAATTTTGGCTTTGTGACTAGGATCGACACCATCAAATAAACGCCTAGAGGCTAGATCAAAGTCCGTCCTTGTCTTCATCCCTTTTCAAGTTCGATACCCATACCAACTGAATGCTAACGCACATATCCAGAAACCCCCCAAGTATATCCAAAATTCAAAGACCGTCTCCCTCCACCCCCACGCCCACACCATCAGCCTACAACACCACCCCCGAATCATCCGGCACCCTATTCCTAAACGTCCACTCCCTCGCCTCCTCAAAGTTCCGACACTGATGCCTGATCCCCCACCCGTCCACCAGCACCGGCTTGTGGTCGCCGTACTCCTCCCGCAGCAACTCCTCGCTGATCCCTTCGAGCCACTTCTCCGGGAACTCGGTCGCGGACTCGACGGTCAGGTCGCCCGCGCACATGATGCCCTGCCGCAGGTAGTCGAAGCAGTGCGCGACGTGGCCATGCTGGATCATGAGCTGTTTGGTCTCGGGGAGGAGCTCGATGTGCGGTTGCGTGAAGAGGGGGATGGTGCCGTTGAGGGCGGCGTAGTAGCTTGCTCGGAGGACGGCCTAGGGGTGGAAACGGGGTCGGGTTAGTGGAGAGTATAATGGGAGAGGAGGATTGGGTGTGGGGAATGAACTTACGAGGCAGTGCAGTTGGTGGAACATGGAGACGCCGTAGATGTCGGGTCCGGTTTCCATGGGGATGCCGCGGTCGAGGCCGTAGGCTTTGGCGTTCGGGACCGCTATTGCACCTCCTCCTTCTATACAGGGCACGCGTTCAGCGGTAGCAGCTGTTGCAAAGAAGCGGGCGTCACTTACTGGGTCTTAAGGCTTGCCATGCTGCGTCGCTTTCCGGCGACGATGCGGCCATGAAGGTCGCGTTTTCTTCAAACGTCATCGTTGTGATGGACACTAGGGAGCACCACCGGTCAGAAATCGAGGCCGTATCAGATGGCCGTTCAAGGTCGTCTAGATCTTACAGTCAGGAGCAAAAGATCTTGGTCGCTTGAAAATGTGAGAGAGTCCATGGGCAGTCCAGATAGTAGCGAATACCAGATTGAGCAAGAGCAGAAAAGGCGCTACTTGGTAGATCTTTTGAACCAGCGAATCGAGATTACCACGGCGGGACAGGTGACGCTTTTCCCCACTGGACAGATCGTCCCCTTCTGGGACCTGTCTGTAGAGTCCCTGTGCTTCTTGTCTCCAGTAGTCGAGGAAGCCCAGCATGGCTCAAGAACGCTTCCACCACCACTCGCTGTTCAAGAGAGGATCGCGGCAGAAGTCAATGCCAATTCGAAGAAAGTGCTTGAGCTTTTGCACGTGGTATATAATCCGGCGGTAGGTTGGATCACGGTCACGTAGATGGGATCCAGCTCCTGGGAAAAGCGTACCCGGAATTTGAAGCCGAGTGACAAGCTGTCTGTTATACTCAATGGCCAGCAGGGGCTTATCAGAACAGCGGGAATCAATCATACAGCCCAATTGCTTCGGATATAAGGAGAAAAGGAGGGAAAGTATCTTCACCAGCTCTTAGTATTGTTGCTTAGTATTGTTGTCCGTGGATGAAAGGAATTGGACTGGGAGTATCGGCTCACAAATTGCACGATGCGAACAAGGGACAAAGGAGCATGATTAGAGTACTAGCTCACGTTTCGAGAAGAGCGTGAAGAATCGTTATTCAAACTTGATCACGGTGTACACTTCTGGAATTCTGGTCAATGAGGAATCCTTCGAAGCATATAGATACTTCTTACTCACACGGGCCAATCAAAAAACAGCATTGGCTCCCTGCTCCTGAGCGCCTTTCTCAAGTGCCTGGAAGCTTCTTTATCGCCATCCGGCGCCTCACGTCGCTGTCCTCGCTTTCATCGGAATCTCCTTCGGAGGATGTTCTGGCCTCGTTCCCATTGCTTCCATCGCTTTCGTCGGTCCCAATCACTTCATTGTCCCAACCATCCTCGCTCCTCTCGTCTAGCTCATTCTCCTCGTCGCTGTCAGAAACAACGATTGGGTTTCCAACGCTACGGCCACTAGGACCGCTTGGAGGATCGTCAGATTTGACAATGAGCTTTCGGTTAGCGCCATTCTTCGGGCCCCTGAGGTCCTCGTTGTTCTCATCCCCGTCACCACCGTCCTCGTCCTCGTCCTCGTCCTCGTCATCCCCATCCTGCACCTCTCCTCCCTCCCTCTCAGGGCCATCCAATTCCGACGTAGGAAAAGGTGGATATATAATGGTGTCAGTGAAAGGATTCTTGGGCTCTCTTGTGTGATTTGGATGTTCTGATGGCGTTGGCACATACTCCTTGACAGGATTCCAGTAGTTCCAGTCCCCAGGCGGCATTTGATTGATCTAGCTGCCCTTGTAGTAAAGACGGTCTCGTTGGTGTAGGCTTGGATTGGCAGTAAGCTCGTCTGTTATGCTCTGACACCTTGTACCGATCTTAAGTTCAAGTTCTTCAAGACTCGGACGATCCCATGGCTCTGGCATAAGGCAAAGCTTGATTAGCTCTGTTAAAGCGCTGCTGTATCTTGGGTTGCGGACATTGGGAATCTCGTGGAAAGCTTCATCGCGAGTCCATTCCTCATCGCTCAAATACAGTGCGCCAGCTTCATTTGTCAGTAGTTCGAACATTATTGCACCGATTCCCCATACATTGGTATGCACAGATAGCTTTGGTAGTGGACCTGTACCATCTAGGTGCCTAGCAATTTCGGCCCTAAGGGCTTTTCCTGATTTGAGTATTCTTTGCTCCTTTCGTGGGAATCAGCGGAGGCCACCGTACTTCTTAATGGTACTCACTGGGGCATAGTACGCTTGGCTACCAGCGCCTCGAAGTCCGACTGGATTTGATGGTTATCAGGCATGATCTTTGTGGCAACAATCTCCGGTTTTGGCAACTGGGTACGATGGGAATCCGCTGTCCTTGTCCTCTAGACCTAGAAAGACTGTCCAGGTTGTTGAATGTCAAAGCTAAATTAGGCCAGTCGATTGGAAATACTTACTGTTTGCGGGCTTCAAATCCCGGTGCACGATCTGATAACCCCAATCGCCATCTTCCGGTCCCTTTTTCATCGCTGCCGCAACTTTAACAAGGTTATTGAAGATATACCAAAGGAATGGTTCTGGTAAGTAGGTCCTTTACTTATCAGGCGAGTACGTAAGCCTAGGTTGAGGATCCACACATACCTGAATCTTTTCTAATTGAGACTGAGAGCTGCGCAATCTCTATGAGGACAGAATTCCATGTATATGCGATGTTTCCTGACATGCATATATCGTTTATAGGCTAATAGATCAGGTGCAGCCTGACAGTCGGTTTTGTTTATTCTGCACATCATTTTCACCTCCTCGGGCACTTCGCCGGTCCACTTTTCGACCGGTATTGTCTTACTCTCTTTCACTACAATTTGCTTTGATTTCTATCAGCTACTTCATAAAATGAAATTGAAGAAGCCACAATACCTCAATCATGACATTGCTTTCGTCGCGCCGCTCCCAAAGACCTGCTGTACCAAAAGTTCCTGATCCCAGTGGCCGCTTGCCAACCCAGTTCGCATTGCCAAGACCGGCGGCTGATTTGATAAATGCAGCATGTTCGGTTTTCCAATAGCCCATTTCGTCATCAGCCGGAAGGATTGCATCTGGTAGCCCCGGCGCGACGTCAAAGAGTTTTGGCGAACCGGAGTATGGAAAGGAATTTGGAGAGGGTTCTGAGTACGGAATTGAAACCGAAGAGGGTTCTGGAGAGGGAGGAGCGCGCACTCGCGCTGGCCGTAGTTGCCCGTGAGCGGCTCGCTTGTTTCCACTGGATGGTCTGGCCCCCTCTGAGACGAAATTCACTCGACGATGGAGCCGGAAAGGCTGTGTGGGGACAGAGGATGGCTTGTAAGTACCGTTCCAGATGACATCGGGTTTTACGGGTCTCCCGTCTCCGCCTACCTCAATTGTTGAAGACGCTCGCGATTTCTTCAGCAGGGACCCGGATTGAGTTTCGCCGTTGCCTTCAATGGCAGCATCCGAGCTCTTCGGTCGCTTGTTGTTCGACATGTTTCGCTCGCTGTTATTCATGCCGTGGGTGATTCTGAAAAAATCATCCTCGGAACCTGGAATATGAAACACGCGTTAAAGCATTATCCTTCTACAGCGACGAAGCACTTGATTTCACTTTTTGGGTCCGCTCACTACCACGAAGAGTGTTTTCATGTTAACAAAGGAGTGCGTGATTGACCAATAAACGTACAACCAGTGTAGCAACGGAGCTTTGAGTGGTAGACAAAGGAGAGGGGAATGTAGCATCCGTTTGCGGCATATTGAACGTTGACGAGAAGTTCTTCGAATTCGCCACCTCGTTATGTATCGGCATTCGAGCTGGTAGCACGTCGCTTTGCTTTAGAATTCGAGTGACTGCAGAAGCTGAAATAAAATGTCTCTCGACTCAGAGTACGGAAATCTGCACTAAAAGCCTTGCACTCGCCAAAACACTCGAGCTCAGGGGCCGAGATAGTGATCCACAAGCCCATGTCATGTCCTCGATGATTAGATATATATGGTAGCCCACACATCTATCTAGCCTTAGCCAACGCTCGGGACTCCATGCCCCTATCAAGCCCAAAGGAAAATTCCCAAAAGTTTTTCGTATTCTCGCAAGTAAATTCAGACTTCCCTCGCCGCTTTCCGCAAGTAAGGTTAGGGCTAGGGCTACCACTAGTGCTGTCTCATCTTGGCGTCCTTGGCGTTTTGACCAGATTACCTATCTCCTACTTCTCCGTATAGTGGATTTGGAACGGTTCCGGCATGTCCTGTGACATTTTGCCAGCTGGGGTGGGTGTTTGGAGTGTGGTTGGAGGGTTTTTGAAGTAAGTTTTTCTGAACATGGAGTGTGGCTGGAGAGATTTTGATGTAAGTTGTTCTGAAGATGGAGTGTGGTTGGAGAGTTTTTGATGTAAGTTGTTCTGAAGATGGATATGTGAAGAGAGATGGTACTGTGGATTCGGGAAGAGGAGAAGAAGAAGAGGAGAAAAAGTTGCTGCGGGAGCACGACCTTATAGGGACGAATAATGCATTATATCCCTTGACTTGCTAAATATTCAAACAATGGCATCAAAATCTCTGCAACGTTTTTTTCCGAAATCTGCGCCAGTATGCGAGTATGTTCATGTCTGAGAATTAATTGGTAACAAAGGATTTAAAATACGTTTTGGGCGATAGTATCTAAAGTATACGGAAAACATCCCCTCCTCACGCTCAAGACAGAGAATCATCGCCCCAAACCCGATCCCGTCTCGAGCGCGAACGTGTAGTATACACAACCATAGAATCCTCCTGAAAGTCTAGATAGCAGTCCTCTTCCTCGAAGACCCGAGCCAGTCCTCCGACCTCTTCTCTGGCACTCTCTCTCCTACTCCACATCTTCCCTCCCACCCTCCTCCCTCTCACCTTCCTCCACAATCTCACCCTCCTCAATCTCACCCTCCTCCACCTCCTATTCTTCCAAATCCCCCTCCGGACTCCCCTCTCCCAACCGCTGACCCCCCTCCTCTTCACCACCCTGCCCCCGCCCAGCACCCATCTCCTCCCGCGGCGGCCCCTCTAACCCCGGCGACCCAGTCTCAACCGGCACGATCGGCAGAACATGCCCGACATCATCCATCGGCTGGCCGAGCTCGCTGTCGTACTCCTCCGGTTCCGCAACGCGTCTGTCCGCGTCCAGGAGCCAGGGCGGGGATGGCGATGGTGGCGCCGTCATTGTCGTCGTCGCTCTTGTGGCTTGTTGTCGTTGGCGCAGCAGCCGTGCGTGGTGCTCGCGGGCCAGCTGGACGTGTTCGTCCGGGATGGGGGGCAGGGCGCGCAGGCGCATCTCTTCGCGGTCGTGGGCGGTCGGGACGCCGTTTCGCATCAGGGCGGGCAGGTAGGCGGCGTGGAAGGCGGAGATCTGCTCTGGGGTTCGTTCGGGGTTGGCGGTTTGGGGCGTGTTGGGGGGAGGGGGGTGGGCGGTTGGGTGCAGGTTGAGGGCGTCGCTGATGGATCCTACTGTTGAGAGGGGACGTTCTTCGAGGCACATTTTTGTGGAGGGGAAAAGTTAGGGAGGACTGTGGTGAAATGGGGTGCAGAAGTGGTGGGAAGTAGAGTGATGGTGATTGGTAAGTTGTTTGAGTTGTTTTGGTAGCGGAAAAGGGTGTATGGCAGTGGATCAAGGAAGGGCAAGAGTTAGAACCCCCATGGTCAGGTCTCTCTAATAAGGACTCCGAATAAAGCAGTTTAAATATAATGCATTTTCCCATACTTAGCTGGGTCTGATACTTACTGAGCATGTATCTTGGTTCTCAATTCAGACAAGCTTATGCTTGGCGACCGTACCGAAAACCTCACCAGTTCATGGATAGAAATTTTCCTGAGGCGTTAATAGTCAAGATGATTGAAAGCTATGGCAGAGTGACGACGTAAGTACCAACAACAATGGAAAATCAGAGTGATCAGCTCTATCGCCTTACATTTGGTATGAAGTCAGCAGAGGTCATCAGCGATTGGAGACTATTGGAACTTGGAACATCAAGATAGTTTGCACTGCTTTTGTTACTCCTTTCTCTCCTTTGGCTCAGCAAACCTAATTGATAGAACCCCCGATGGGTTGAATAGCTGACAGCTCGTACCCATTGATGGAGAAGCGGATCATCGTTTTGACCAGTACGTGTATCCTATTCTTGAGGTTGCCAAGGCGAGGAGCTAGCTCCTTGCTAAATGCCTATTTCTTCAGACATAGGACAGTAACACCACGAGTTCCAGCCTCATTGCGTCCAAGAGAAGTCTGCACATCTTTTACCCCTGAGCGAAGACTTCTAGAAACGGCTTCGATGATTGGGGACTATGCCCATTGTTCTGGGATATGCCTGGCGAATCGGACCCCATAAGCCTAAGATACCTTTCGATCGCGTGGACCGCACGACTCACCTGTTAGCACTTCGAAGGCGGTCGATGTTCTAAGAGTGTTCTGAGCGATGATGATCGTGATCACATACTTGACTTGACACATTATTTGTGTTCTCCGTCGAGCCATCATTCAGTACCAGAAAGTGAACCAGGCAACGGAGGCCTGGACTTTTCCATTCCCTCTTACCCTTTTCACACGTCCATTTATGTGTGAGCGTGACATATTCTTCCCAATGCGTAGTAACCCCGTATTTCCTACGGTCCAGGACAATGGTACGCTCGGAACGCACAGTGACTTCCATGCGATCAACGAGTTTATAGATACCAGAACCAGCAAGATACTCCAGGATGTTTTTGGGAGTTTCGTGGGCGATCCATATCGTGAAAGATCGTAGCGCATCCATGACTTGCAGGGTATCGAAGGTCTGCGGACAATTCCAGCACATATGTGACGGATTGAAGTACATCTCAAAAGCCTTGATCAGATGCCCACGAAGCGCAATAAATTTGTGGGTCCGGTGTCCCGCAAGGAAAGGGTATTTGAATTTCCGTTTGCCGTAAAAAGTGGACGTAGCCTCGGCTGAGATTTGGTGGTTGACACGGAGCAGAGCCAACACTACATCGGTAGGAAAGTTTTCGAAACCACGGACACAACGTTGTGACCATAGTTTCGGTGAGACCGTCTTTCCGAGATCCCAGACAAAGTCGTAGATGCGGTCACGAATCTCGCGCGGAAGTGTGGTAAATGTTGGCGAGGACATAGTGATCCTACTGAAGTTAGATAGCTCCTCCGATTCATGTTTCGTTTGAGCGAATGGGTTAAACCCACACCAAGTAGTTCCGTCCTTCACGAGGATGAGGAGATGAAGCCCAGAAAAAGGCGAAGTTTTTGGTGGAGGTTGAGGTCTGAAAGAGTCATTAGCCTCGATGACCTTGAGATAGGCTCCAGGTTGAAGGGGTCCATACGGTACGTTTGGGGGCACACTTAGCTCACCTGCACTCGAGTGTGACACAATGCTTGGGTACACGATTCGTATTGTAGGTTGTTGTGAGAGTGGTTAGTCAGGGCTGCTTCGTGAGGATGACAGTTTTATGACCACGTTTTCTTCAAAAGAACGGTTGCGGTCAGAAATGTGTCCGGCCGACACGTGAAGAGTGAAGAGTAAAGAGTGAAGAGTGAAGAGTGAAGAGAAAGTCACTGCAAATGTTCGAAATGCAGCCAATAGCCTTCGCTTTCTTAAAACCGATTCTAGTGTAATCCCCGAGGCATCAACTTTCTCAAACTACTCGTACAACTGACCCGCAGCTCTCAACCCCCAAATCACCACCCCTAAAATGCCTTTCACAATTACAGCTCCAGCTCCTCTCCCGTCTCTCCGCCCCAATGACCCCTCCGACTCCTCCTCCCTCGACTCAGACGGCGACACCGACATGCCCCCACCCTCCAAACGCCCCAAACTCTCCACCAAATCCATCGTCACACCTGGCGAAACCGTAACGGACGACCCACAGTGGATGCGGTATGCCACACCCTGCCCTTGCCTCTACAATCCCCTCCCCCTCTCCCCTCCTCCCCTTTTCCCCCCTTTGCACCACCCCTGCCACCTATTCTCAAAAGCCTCAGCTAATGCCCCCCCAGCGGCCACGGAACCTACACCTCCCCCTCCCCCTCCCACCCCACCACGATCCTCTCCTCCGTCGCCGGCACCCTCCTGAAAACCAACAAGCTCCTCTCCATCCGGCCCCTGCGCGCGCGCTACACGCCCGAGATCGGCGACCTCGTCGTCGGCCGCGTCGTCGAGGTGCAGACCAAGCGCTGGAAGGTCGACCTCTCCGCCCCGCTGCTCGCGCACCTGCCCCTCTCCGCCATCAACCTGCCCGGCGGAATCCTGCGCAAGCGCACCAGCACGGACGAGCTGGCCATCCGGACCTTCTTCGGCGAGGGGGACCTGCTCGTCGCGGAGGTGCAGAGCGTCTTCCAGGACGGCGCGGCGAGTTTGCACACCAGGAGTTTGAAGTATGGGAAGTTGCGGAACGGGGTCTTCTTGTCGGTGTCGGGGACCGGTGGTGGGGGTGGGGTGGTGAGGAGTCGGAGGCAGGTGTGGACGGTCAGGACGGGGAATGGGGGCGGGGAGGTCGATGTCGTGCTGGGGGTCAACGGGTACATATGGATCTGCAAGCATGTGGGCGGGGAGCTGGTGCAGGGGAAGGGGGGGAGGGATGTGGGGCTTGGGATGGGGGTGAATAATCTGGAGGAGAGGGTTGGCGAGGGCATGTATGAGAATCGGAACGAGAGTATTGCGGAGGAGACGAGGAGGGAAATCGCGAGGCTGAGTGGGTGTGTGAGGGCGTTGGTGGAAGGGGGGTGTAGGGTTGATGAGGAGATGGTTATGAGGGCTTACGAGGCGAGTTTGGAGGATGAGAGGTTGGGGGATGAGGAAGGTGAGGAGAGTAGAGAGTATTTGGGTGGGGAGAGGGGGAGGAGGGTTGTGAGGGAGGCGTTGAGGGCTATCCATGCTGCGAGAGGGTAGAGGATTCAGTCAAAGTGTGACAAACTGTTTGCAGTCCAGGACGCAATTTTCTTTATTTGAGGCTTCGATGAAGCGGCTCGAGTGTGTGAGCCGGGCTCTACCAATCTATCGTACACTTTTGGGAGATCAACAGACGCCCCGACCTGAATGCCCAATCGCATCCTTGACCCGAGATGCTCCAGTAAACCGGAATGAAAACAAGTGAAGAATGGAATACCAAATGCGGATCTACCGCCTCTTTCCAGTCTGCATGTTTGTGAAAAGGAGCTTGAAGCCATTGCACAACGCCCTCATGTCAGGGTACATGTTCTTCTGGAGCTCGAACGCCTGCGGAACGACTTTGACAGCCCAATGCTGGACCTGGGCATGTTGGCCAGCTTTGAAGCATAGGAAAAAATAACCGGCGTGTTTGGGATCGATGCAGAAATTGTAGACGGATCGCTTGGGATTGGCTTCGGTATAGGTGGTCAACCATCGCTCTGTGATGGTAAGTCAGCAATGGGTATGTGGGACGGAGAGGAGGCAGCTACTTACCAGTATCAGCTTTACTGAGGTTCTGATACTTTTCATGAAGCATCATCTCGTCCACCTTCTTGGCCATCGCTTTGACATGGTTGACAATCAACTCATCGAGATCGCTGTAGTTGTACCGGCCCGCAATTTTCAGTGTCGTTCCTCCGGAGAGCTGATTGGTTTTGTCTAATTCAAGCACATCGATGTGCTGGTAGATGTTGTCTGAAACTTTCCAGGTCACTGCCAGATGATCCAACCCTTTTGAAGACGGTCGAATTACCAGGTCACCCCGACCTTGAGAGCCGA
Organism: Evernia prunastri; assembly: GCA_003184365.1. Lineage (NCBI taxonomy): Eukaryota > Fungi > Ascomycota > Lecanoromycetes > Lecanorales > Parmeliaceae > Evernia > Evernia prunastri. The sequence continues at coordinate 152,025 of NKYR01000072.1, forward strand.
GAAATTCTTCGGCTTGGGTACTGTTGAAGGGTTTGAAGAGAGGATGCTTGATGACTCTTTGGGTGCGGCCAGAAACATCATTTTTCTCCATCATAGACTCTTTGTCTTTCCGCTCTTGGTCCTCATCCCATTCATCCCTCATGCGATCGACCTCTTTTCGATAGGGTCTTTGAAGCTCATCTTCACGAAGGGAGAAGTTTGCCGTCAGCTGCTTGCGATTTAGGTATGTTATCTTGGCCTGAACTGTTTGATGAGCGGAGAACAGTTGCTTCGCGGAGATGTCTGGTCTATTCGAGACAGCAAGAGCGGGCACAGTACCCTCAATGCCGCAGTCCAGCTTGGCTTCAACATAATCGTCGGCAACCTTCTTGATAGAGACAGGAACTATCATGCCTTCAGAAAGTGAGTCCGACGTCTCGCCAGTGAACATGGTGAAGATCTCGTTGGTCGACAGCAAGGCAAAGTTCCTGCGCAACTCCTCATAAGGCTGCTGTAATTCAGCACGAATCGTTTCCAGAGTGGCTCGCTTTCGCTGATTGAAGTTCTTCTCCAGCTGCTCGGCATACTCCTCGAGAATGAGATCATTGACCTTCTCTTGGGCTTCATCTTTGATTAGCTTTCTGACAATAGCTCCTTGGCCGTTCTCCTGCTGCTCGGCCTCGATATCTTCCTCATCCAATTCAAGAGCATCTGCAGCCATTTTCCGTCCAAGATCATAGTCCTCTGGATGCACTCGAGTGTTGTCGAGGTAGTCAGCGTCCGGTTCCGAGCTGTCGAACTCAATGAAGAGAAAGCTGGCACAATTGTTGAAAACTTTTGCCCCAACAGCGGCTAAGATATTCCGGTCCGTATCGCCTACCAATTCTGAGCGCGCGGATACGACGCCGCCATTAAGATTAACGACCTTGATGAGTTGTGCGGCCTTTCGTGGTCCTAGACCGCAAATGTATGGAAGCAGATTAGCAGTATACAAATCACTGACAGCCTCGTTAACGTCTACACCACACAGATTGACCATGTCGACCATAGACGTCTCAAGCGCCTTGATGATCTTCTCCTGAGGTACGTAACGCTGGGCTGCATCGAAGGAGATGGAGATGACATCCCGGCCTAGTGACGCGTATTCTTTCAGAGGGTTCTGAATGTATTTGGCAAGAGCCACGCAGTACTTTGTCAGCGGCGCGAATCCAGGGTGCTCCATATTGGCTCGTTCACTAGTCTGGTACAGGCGTGCCACTTCATCATTGACAATCACTACCTCCAGCTTGTCACTCCTATCGTTGCCGTCCTCGTCTTCGTAGTCGGCTCCGCGCAGTTCCTTACGTTCAACGATGTCGTCAATCTGTTTGTACAGCTTGCGGGTCTCTGCAGAAAAGCCCGAAACACCGATCACGTCCGGTTTCCGTCGGTCGACAAGCTCCACGAACGCTTTCACATCTGCACCGTCCTCCGTCCCCCGTTCAGCGTCCCCCATGATAAGATCAGTGAATTTTCCATTTTCTAGAACTCGTCCATCTTCCTCAACCCAAGCCCAGCAGACTGCATCCCTGCCGAAGGTACCAGTGCCGTTTGAGAGGGCAAGAACTCGTGGCACTGTTCCTAGCATCATACCCTTAGGTTTGTACGGTGCTTGATCGAGTCTCTTGAGGTACTCCTCACGACAATTCTTGGCTACTGAATTTTCGCACTCAAACTTCAAAGCCTCCTTCACGCCTCGTGCCATTATCTTTTCCAGCTTTAGAAGAGCCATGTCTAAAGTCTCCCTTCGCTCGCGATTCCAGGCGTCAGCAACTTCGCTGAAGTTATCCGATTCCAGGTCTCCGTAGAGCCGCTTTTTGAAGGCATCGTTGTTCTGAGTCCTGACTCTCACTTCGACCAGACCTTCTTCTTCTGCTTTAAGCATGCGAAGGTAACGGTCAGGGTTCCGAGCGATGTCGACGAGCTGCTGGTTCCGAAGATATTTGAAGTCGTAGTAAGGGTGCTGATCATCAATCTTGCGAAGTCCTTTTTCTGTCCGGTAGCACTCAATAATACCATTCCCAAAGTAGTGTCGGCGCATAACCTTTCGCATTTTAGGACTCATAGCTATCTCCTCCGCGAACATTGCTTTTGCAGCTCGCAGACACTGTGCACCGGATGAGTATTCGGGGGGGTCTATTGTGACGTAGCTGTCTGCCATGTCATCTGGGCGCTGGGTAGGGTCTTCGGTAAATTGACGTCTACCTTCTTTCATAAGGGCGTTTTGGGCGAAAGAGTCTGCAGAGATGCCGAAAGCACGAACGAGTCGATATATTCTGCTTGTACGAATTTTCTCGAACAGCATTCTGGACGCACCCGGTCGCCGCTGAGTCGAGCCGGTGGTACCAGTTCCGTTGTGAAGAGCCACATCGGCAAGGCGAGAAGGGTGCTGGAACTGTATATAGTCTTGCACATCTTGAAGTTCCTCCATAGTAACAGCTACGGGAAGCATTTCCTCGATGACGGAATCGTGGAAATCCACTGACAAGGCTGAGATATTGTCGTAGGTTCTCTGCAGAGCGTGGCGCTTCTCGACAAGAGCTCTGAATCTAAGGTCCATGTCGAAGATTTCCCATAGATCTGACTGATTGAGTAGCTTCTCGGCGTTGACCACATACGTTGGTGCACTAGGATTATAAGGGTCTGGTGTAACGGCTATCTTCTGCGCGTGAATGAGGTAGTCTTTGCGATGCTGGAAGATGAAAGGCACTTCATATTCGTCGACATTCATGAATTCCAGCACCTTTGCGACTGACTTTTGGAACGCATCTCGGAGGTCCGGATCAAGCGATTTTTTGGGGAGCATAAGATCGGATATCCAACTCGACTCTTCCTTGAGTTCTTCATCAGTAAGCTCAAGATCTTTGTAGGGACTTCTTGCAAGCTGGAAGCGCTCTGGCTGATCCGTAGCCCGTATTTGATTATCCTCATCAGTCAGCATACGGTCCGCAAGCTGAGAAGGCTCGAAAACGTCTTTAAGTTCAATGCCTTTGAGTATAGCGTCCGGGTCGTCGGGGTCTAGGGGTCTTTGTTCATTCAACTCTTCCTGATCTTGGAGCTCCAGTGCCCAATCATATTCAAACCCTGTACCAAATGCTTCTTTCATATCTTCCAAGGCAATCTCGTCCAGGCCAGCGGCGTCCTTCACTCCGATGATATTCCTACTGGGTTTTCGCAAGACATCAACGTCGTCATCATCTTGTCGCTGTCCATCTTCGTCATCGAAGTCTTCCTCAATAAAATCTTTGAACTCGTCCTCTAGTGTTCGAGGATCGGCACGGGCGGAGCCACGTTGGCCTTCCGGTGCGCGAGGCAGATCATCGTCTTCATCGTCGTCAAAGATATCCCCCACACCTCTCGGTCTCCCGTCTCGATCGTCTTTGTGCCCGCGTTTCAGACGTTTGAGCTTGGGCTGGATGGAGTGTTAGCGGAGAAGCTTTTGCAACAGGAAAATCGGCATATACCTCGCTGGTAGCGCGCTGCTCATAATCTGGGTGTGCTTCTCCGATTAGATCCAAGTCCTCTTCGTCTAAGCCAGCCTCCTCTTCCTCTCGTTCCTCTCTCCTACGCTTCTTTCTTTCCTGTTTTCTCCGCGCGCGTTCCTCGGGCTCTTCGTCGTCCTCGACTATGAAGCCTTCTCTGACCTAGACACCAGACAAACAGCTGCTCAGTGGATGACTTCAGCTATAGGGGCTAGATGGCAGGAATTCATACTGCTTGAGCTGCCTCCTCGTCATCATCATCCTCCTCTTCACTGGAGTCGTCGATATGCCCATTTACCCCATTCGTCCCAGTTTTGCCATTTGCACTTCTTCTGACCTCACCAGTCTCTTCATCGAATGATTCATCACCCTCGTCGTCATCGTCAAGCTCGGCTTCTCCTACAATCAGGTGTTGAAGGGCACTCATGTTAGACAAAGGTCTTGTTGAGCGGAGGATGTGAACGCCTCAGGGATGTTTGCATGCGCATGCTAGGGTAACTTCAACACTGATAAATCCAGTGAAGATTGAAGACAGAATGAAGATTGAAGTGGGAATGATTGCAGCGTTTGCGGGATGTCTCTGCTTCTTTGGCTGCTCTGATGCTCTGGTATTTCGAATAAGGCCATTTACTGTAGCTGTGCAGATCTTACTTACATAATCATCCGCATTCGGGCTAGCTCAGGGTTACCATGTTGGATGAATTCCGTCTATTCTTGGAATAACACTTTGACCTATCAAACGGAGATGCATGCTCATGTATAATGTATCGTATATGTCCGTCTCCTGCAGCCTACACTGAACACTTTCCGTACACTCTTCATAGTACTAATTAGAGCCTCTGTTTGATGCTCCAGCCGCCATGCACATGCTGCAAGTTTAATGAGGTCGTCCAGCCAGCAGTCCGCATTCGAAGGCACCACCGCACCATTCGCTGATTGCGCGGATCACCTGCACCTATCAAATTACCTCGACTGCCACCACTGCCACATTCGCCAAATTGCCTCCTGAGTGAGCACCTATAAGCCCCCTACACTACAAGAAGCACGCTGCACGTTCCTTTCCACACTCCTCACACGTTACCGTCAACATGTCCTCCGACATGAAGCCTCGGACATTCGGCCGGAAGAACCTCAAAGGCCTCGCATTGAATAATGCCCCGAAGATCGCTCCAGCTCCATCAGCTGGTGATTCACAAATACCAGGAGCGCTGGGAAACAATGTGGCAAGATCAGACACCCTGGAGATTGGAGTCGAGTTCAAGTTGGACTTTAAGACCGAGGACCTCATCGTACTGAAAGAGCTTGGGGCTGGTAACGGGGGGACTGTCAGCAAGGTTATGCATGCGGCAACCAAGGTCATCATGGCCAAGAAGGTAACTCTTCGAGTCGATGTGGGGAGAGGAAGCCGGCTAAACGCTTGTGGCAAGGTCATTCACGTAGAAGCCAAGAAGGACGTTCGAAAGCAAATAGTCCGAGAGCTACACATTATGCACGATTGCACTTCACCAAATATCGTTACCTTCTACGGCGCATTCCTCCACAATTCAGGGGACGTTATCATGTGCATGGAGTATATGGACTGCGGGTGAGATCTCACGTTTCATCCACATTCCAACTGTTTCTGATTCGAGATAGATCCCTAGACCGAATTTCAAAAGACTTTGGTCCTGTTCGAGTGGATGTCCTTGGGAAGATTACGGAAGCAATCCTGAGTGGGCTCAACTACCTGTACGACGTTCATCGGATTATGCACCGCGATATCAAGCCGTCAAATGTACTGGTCAATTCGCGGGGTTACATCAAACTCTGCGACTTTGGTGTGTCGGGCGAGCTCGTGAATTCAATAGCAGATACTTTTGTGGGCACGTCGACCTATATGGCGCCAGAAAGAATCCAGGGAGCCAAGTACTCGATCAAGTCAGACGTTTGGAGCGTTGGTCTCACAGTGATGGAGCTGGCCATTGGAAGGTTCCCATTCGATGCAAGCGATGCGGCGGCAGGAGATAGAGCAAGCGCTGGACCTATGGGAATATTGGATCTACTACAGCAAATCGTTCACGAACCGGCCCCAATGCTACCACAGAGTGATGCGTTCCCTCCAATTCTCGACGAAATGATACAAAAGTGTCTTCTCAAGAACCCGGATGACCGACCTACACCTCGCCAACTATTCGTATGTGCCTTTATTTGAACCCCTCGATACCGGTCACTGACGTAAGCTTTTAGGACAAAGACATGTTCCTGGCAGCTGCTAAACGGACGCCCGTTGATCTGGAGCAATGGGCCGTTTCAATGATGGAACGTCACAATCGCAAGTCTCACCTTGCCCCTCAACTATCCCCTTCCACGCAAGCCTTGCTCCGCGGAGAGTCTGTGCCCTCTCCTAAGGAATCGACTGTCCCCACGGTATCCAGGACTCCTACTTCTGGCGAGATACCAATAGCCGACGAAGAGGCTAAAGCCTCGCCGCGATCAGAACAGCCCGCAATTCAGCGGGTGATTCCCACCGAGGTAAATGGCACCGGTATGTATCCATCTCAGGGCCCCGCTCTTGACCGTCAAGTCTTCCCTCCACGCACGTCAAGTACCACAGGTCCACTGTCAAGCCGATCTCGTGAAGGAGAGAACTTCAGTCCCAAGAGTGGTCTGCCGAGCCATCCAAGGGATAGCGGAAATTTCAACCCATATTCAAGAGACAGCGGAAACTTCAACCCTACCACAACATTGCCAATTCGTCCAGCGCCGCCCCCTTCTGGACCGTTGCCTCCACCACCTAGTGCGAACTTCAGGGGTCAACGTCCAGTGACTAACGGTTCGCCCTACTCCTATGGCGATAATCAGCAGTACTGAGCCTGCAGCCCCCCTGAGTAAGATGTACAACAGATAAGTGTTCGAGCACCAGCCAGCCGAGGAAAGCCCGCATATCGATTCGATTCTCAATTTTCGGATTGCCCGCCGATAGCATTACCACATTACTTATACCCTTTCAGCAACTTCACCATTTCCTTTTCACTATGCATATCGGGAGCGATTCGCGAAAGCATCTAACCGGCGTCTTCTCCAATTTACATACGGGTAGCGCGTATGAATGTATGAAGTATCTCGGTGCGTCTTTTTCCATTTCGCGAACTCTCCTAGCGTGGGCCTGGGTAAACACGCAGTAGCCGAATTGTTCATAGATAGATAGGAAAGCACGTCTGGTACGAATTAGCTAGTTCGCCTAACCCCATTTTCAAAAATGCCTCTTGTGCACCGTTATCGTTTCCATTTGCGGAATCCTGCTGCTCTTATATGACTTCACCACTCAGGAGTACGCGTCTTTCATCTTTTTTGCAATATTACTTGTTTCTGAACCGGCTCTTCGGCAGCTTTTGCAAAGACTGGCACGTTTTTTCAAGCTTCGGATCTCGTGATGCATCTACCGTTCTGGCATACCCACTCTTCCCATCTCCTAGCCTGTGTCATAGTAAAGACCTCTGGCTACATCCCACTGCTCTGCTGCTTGCAGCCAGTCTTTAACATTGCGCCAATTCGGTCGTTACTGGGTCTTCTGTCATATCGATGAAGCACGCAGGGTAGGTAGGCTGCATTGAATGATCTAGGTGTATCGAGCCTAAATTTGAGCGCACTCCCATGATTTCTGATACTGTTTTTCATCGTCCCGGTATAGTTTGAACCTGAATAACAAACCACATCGATCCAATGCCCATGTTTCCGCAAGAAGACGACGTGCTGATTCCGGCATCCGGGTACGCCCGATGCCCTGTCTGGGTAGTACAGATATGCAGGTCTTTTCCGGCGCAAAGGCCGACAAGGGGCGACGGATAGTCGACGGATCTTTTCGCATATGTATGTTCGGTGCCAGCAAGCGCCAGGCTGGTTTGCTGTGCTAATGTAAGAAGCCCTTGCTTACACCTTTTCACTCTAAAACACATCGATATAGAAACTGAGATTATTCAACTTGAATGGATTTCCATCAACGATGTGACAGCGGACGGGCTCACAAAGGCTCTGAGCAGCCACAGATTTACAGTCTTTACACGTCAATTCAATCTTCGGAGCAGCTGAAACAAACTGTCCGAACGTGGACTGTGTGGGAGAGACTAATGGTGTGTAAGCAGTCCATTATCTGGACTATGTGGGATTGTTGGAATCAGCCAAAGGAGGCTAGTATTTGGGATCATAATAAGGTAGTCACTTATTAGGTATGCTGTGTTCGATTGACTACCCAAGATGCCTTACCCCTCGGTGGGCAAACACTCCTTATGGTGCCCAAGGTAAGGACTAGTGGCCTTGGCACTTGCTTTACTGGCTACTTCATATGCAGGTAGCCTGTGTCTCTTTTCTCTTCCTTGAGACATTAAAATTGAAATTACTAAGGTGTTTATAGAGACTACGTTACATTCATCTGAGATCACTAACTACATACCTTTCTCATCTGTCTTCCCAAAGCCTTCCTTTCATGGTTCAAGCGTAAGCTCTTGCAAGTAAGTCACTCAAAAAGGAGAGTAATCCCATGCTCGTTGGGGCTTACATCAACTCTCATTTTCCCCCCACATTCACTCTTTTATCTGTGGGGTGCGCTTGACGGTCATGGCCAATACCAAAGTGGATGTTATGGTAATCGGTGCCGGTATGAAAGATACCGCTCAACAAATATCTTAATTAGACTGACATCAGGACATTGAGGCCTGAGTGGGATCGCATTCGCAAGATTCTACCTAGACATACACCCAAAGTGCGAGCTCGCAATCCTCGAACAAGACACTTGCGTCGGTGGGGTCTGGAGTGCTTGTATGATTAGGTGACTAGCCTCAAGATGAAGCGCCTTACTGATTCTTTCTGACCATAGCTCGGCTCTATAATGGCTTCTGGTCTCAAAGTGGGCTTAGAATGTCCGGCTTTTCCGATACTCCCCTCACACTTCCTCCGGATGCTGAAATCTATCACGACATCTTCGAATCCAAGTACGTCACCAAGTATCTTGAAAGCTACGTAGATGAGCATGTATACAACGGCCGGTCTTTGCGCGACAGGATCTGCTTCGGGATCAATGTTCGCCAAGTAGAGAAACTTGACAACTCCTGGAGTATCTTGACTAGGCGCAATGACAAGGAAGAGGAAACATTCCGTAGTGCCAAGCTCGTTATTGCTACTGGCCACACATCAATCCCTAATATGCCTGTCCTGCCGGGGCAGAGCCTGTTCCAAGGCCCCGTTCTCCATCAGAAAGAGTTCGGAAAAGCAACAGGCACTGTCCTCGCTTCCGACTCATACAAAACGGTCACAATTCTAGGAGGCGGTAAGTCTGCAGCGGACATGGTGTACGACTCTGTCAAGGCCGGAAAGAAGGTCAGCTGGATCATTCGGGAAACAGGCGAAGGTCCAGCTGCTTTCGCCGGCGCCGCAGGCAGAGGTCCGTACAGAAATGGTCCCGAGATCGCAGCGACAAGGATGCTATCAGCATTGAGCCCCTCGTGCTTTGCCCCTATCACATGGTGGACAAAACTGATTCACGGCTCCAAGTACGGACGCAGCATTGTTGCAAAAGTATAGCTGAGTGCGGATCGAGCTTGCAATGACCTTGCCAAATTCCAAGACAGGGAAGGTGCCCTTCCAGGGTTTGCGAACATGAAGTCAAGTACAATGTGAGTGGATCAAGAACTAGAGCGAAGAGCAAGACTGATGCCCATACAGCATACTCTGGTGCACTGGCCCACTCGGCATGATACAACACGAAGACTTCTGGGACACCATTGCTAAAAACGTCTCAATTCATCCCAGCAACCTTCGTGCGATGCAGGCAAATTCTATCCTTCTAGACGACGGGACAGAGGTCTTATCAGACGTCTTGTTCTGCGGCACGGGTTGGAGCCAGAATTATCCCTTCTTTACGAAAAAACAGGTCGTTGACCTAGGTCTCCCGCATGATCCAGTAGAAGACAGCGTGGAAGATTCTCAGAAATGGTCTTCGCTTTTGGACGCGGCGGACAAGCAAGTGCTCGCTGCATTCCCAGTGCTCGCCAATCCTCCTCCTAATTTCAAACGTCCAACCGAGAGCAGCGGTACGAGACTTTACAATGGCATCGCACCGCTCCACGATGATTCCATCGCTTTTGTCGGACATGTTCTGCTATCCAATTCTTTCCGCAACGCTGAAGCCCAGGCTATCTGGACGACTGCGTATTTCGATAAGAACGTGAGGCTGCCAGATACTGAGCAAGCAGAGAAGGAAATACATGAATGCCTTCTCGAAGCGAAGATACCCCTCGCATGGAGCAACCGGGTCCTACTTCCACTTTGATCTAGTCGGCTATACCGACAAGCTGATGAGAGATGTCGGGCTCAAGTCGCATCGCAAAGGAGGGTGGTGGGCAGATCTGACATCCCCATGTCTTGCTAGCGACTTCAAAGACATCAAGGATGAGTATCTGTCCAAGTTCGGGCCCGAGAGCGCTAGCTAGTTCCGAATAAGCGGCACTGCCAACGCTGCTTTGAGGATGTCTTCCTAGCGGTTTGGGCCCGTGGCGTGCATCTTGCTTTTAGGGGAAAATCCTGGAGGCGTGGAACCGATGTTTCGTTCCGAAAGCCTCAACTTGGGTGAAACACAAGGGACAAACAGCTTCGAGAGATGCAGCGGACACTTGGCCGGTATAGGTTGAGCCGGCTTGGGAGCTGGTTTTTGTGACGAGGCTCCTTTCGGGCGCCAAACTTGACGATGAGACGGCGAATGCGACTATAACATATCAGTTTCTGCAACACCAACGGATCTGGTTGCAATTCTTTTTAGTCTCTCGGCGGCAGCGGAATGGTGTTGGATTGGTAATTTCTGACGATTTCCTCTTAATGCGGGTTCTTCTGAGTTATGGCCGCCGCGATTGATGGTTGTCTGTACGCGGCAAGTGTGTCTCTGCTAAGTATATTGGAGAAAGCTTTAATGTCATACTTCGGGATTATTATTCCCTGTGTACGTGTCGGTTTCGCACATTGTCCGAACTCGATGCAGGTAAGATAGAGGCTTGGCTTCTATAAACCTCCCAAAACCCCCGTCCCAAACGCCCTCTCCATCCCGAACTCCCCAACATCGAAATCCAACTCTACACGCGCGTACGCCTCCCCGAAATGCATCAGCCCCCACACCACCTTCTCAAACACCTCCCACGTCATCTGCCCCTTCTGCTCCATCAGCAGATACACCTTCCCGGACCGGTACCGCAGCACGCGGTCCGGGACCAGGGTTTCCGGGTGCAGCTGCGCGTTCACGTCCCGGAGGGCTGTGCCGAGGACGCCGAGGAGGTTCTCCGGGGGCAGGGGCACGCCGTAGGAGTAGAATTTGAGGATCACGGGGGTGGAGGGGGTGGTGTAGTACCAGGGACATGGGGGTAGGTGGCTGGTGGTGTGAGTGCGGGGTTGGCGATGAAGGGAAGGGGGGGAGGGGGCTGGACTTACTGTAGTGAGGGGGGTAGTGGGAGGGGATGTGGGGGTGTGGTGTTGGTGTGTGAGGGGTTGGTCAGTGTGAGTGTGAGAGCGGGAGGTGTGAAGGGAGGCGCCGCATTAGCTAGGGTCAAGCAATGGATGAGCAGAGAGAGGACTAGCATAGTGACTAAGTAGTCCGAAGGTGAGTGGCGGGGGGCGGGTGTGAGAGAAGAGGTGTCTAAGTAGTAGGGTGTCTGGCGCTTGCAGGCGCCAGTTTCGCATATAGGATTTGTACTGTATGTCGCATCTGTCAAGCTTTTGCGGGTGGATGCGCTTGATTCTGGCACTTCCGTACGAGTACTGAAAGTGGCTGCGTGTGGTAACCTTTATTGTCTTGGTTTTTGCTAGTAGTGCCGGGTCTACTGCTGATCTCGAAGAACCAGCAATGTCGTGGACTTGCTGCCTTGTCCGGCCATGACCTGTGGGAACGCGCGTCGCAGGGCAGTCGTTTCGTCGATCGAGCCGACGTTGGCGGTTGTGACTGTGGCTTTGCTTTGCAAGATATTCGAGGTCTGTTTTCAGTTTTCTTCCTTACTCGTAAGCATTAACTTCGAGTTAAGGTCGCGTGTAGATCTTGTACTTGAGACAATGCTTCCCTTTATCTTGACAGCCCCGGTGGTAGAAAAATGCAGTCTAGTCTTAATGTCAGTTGACATTCGTGTTTTATACCGGACAACTTGGAAATCTGTAGCGCCTTCGTTCGCCATCAATAAGACCACGGAAAAGTGCCCCACCCGCCGGCTTATCACGCAGCTCTTAAGTACTTGACAACCCAAGCCTAATCATGTTTCTCTACTTATCATTAAGCAGTACGACCGTCCTCGAGAAGAGCATTAGTAGTATGAGATGCAGGAGAAAGTTAAGTATGAATGCCGTGGAGAAGGTAAAAGCAATCGCTGGTCAGAAGGGTCAGCATTGACAGTAGACCGCTTTCCATTATATCTTGCCGCAAAATTCGTCTTCGAGGTGGTCTGTAGTACCGCCAATGACGCTTTTGCTGATGCTGCGAAAGATGGCACCCATCATAGCGTTGAAAAAGCGGGCAGATATCACAGACCCCGGCGGTAAATGCTCGTCGACTTCAAGCGCGCACACGACGACCTCAAAGGCAGGCACAGACTGCGCGTTGGATTCGGCCTGCTTGACTGGAGCTGATTTGTTCTTGATCTTTGATTAAGAAGTGACTGCTCGAGAGTCTTATGGTCGCCATAGCAGGGAGGGGCCTCCGGCTAAGCCGGTCGCATAGCATATATTGCTTAGCATGGCAATCATCGCATAGCATTCTGGAGGCTAGCAAAAAACGCCTGTCATAAAAGAGCTCCGGAGCTCTATTTAGACCGGCTCTCCATTGACTCTTCATCTCTTGAGCTAGAGTTTAGATACAGCCAAAAGGACGGAAGACTAGCATGTAAACGATTTACAAGGCCAGGGTGGGTGAGGGTGAAAGAGACGTGTCTAAGGAAGTCCTCACAGTTAGTGGCGCCGGTTTGTATTTCGAGCCATCTCTGACCCGTCGTTTTGCGGATGCAGGCTGCTAGGTCGTAGAAGAGAGCGGCAAGTCGTAGGATTAGAAGACGCCGCCGGGTTTTGATGCCAAGCGGAAAAACGCGCTAGTTAGGGCTGAATAGATCGCGTCTTTCGGCGCGAGATCTGATGACTCTGATCTACAAACAGATTTACATTGTATACTTACGACGAATTCCGACTTTGCGTCCTAGCTGTGACTACGTGAACCGCCTAAATGGCACCTTGAAGTCCCAATGTCTCAACCTACTACGCCTGCCCGCTCGGTCGCGCGCTCTACGCTTTCAACGCCATCCACTGCCCAGCATGGCGCCTCGCCTCAAGAGCTCACTCCACGGAGTAAGGTCAAGGCTATGCTAGCAGCGGTTGATGATGAGTCTGATTCTGAGCCCATTCCGGAAGTCAAGAAATCAGAAAGAAGCGCCTTGTCAGCTGTCGCTGGTAATATTCAGAGGGTTTACGAACAGAAAGGCGTGAAGCAAGATGCCAACATTGGTCAGCGAGAGAATGAAGAGGCGGACGAGCATGAGGAAAGTGACGAATCACCAATTGTTCCAAGGGGCAGGTTGGCGGCCCGCCTCAATGGACAGACCTCCAACAGACGCGGATCTAGTTCGACCAATGAAGCTAAGGGTGATGGGGACGCTTATGCTAGGATCAAGAAGAAGCTTCTACAAGGACACGCCACGAAAGCCCTTAAGTCAACACGTGCAACTGAGAGCCCGGCAGCAAGCCCGGCAGCAAGTCCGGTGGCAAGGCCAGCAAAGCGTCAGAGAACCTCAAGCATTGGCTCAAATGGCACTACTTCTAGAGCAAGCAGTATGACGAGGGACCGAAACCCTTCACCAGGCCTATTCCTAACCCCCGAACCAGTGTCTATGCAACAAGGTTCTCCACGGCATCCAGTCAATAGTGATGGATCAGATTCTGATCTACCTGCCAATCTTGAATCCAACAATCGTTTCCAAGAACTAGTGGCTAAGAAGAGGGCTGAACGTGAAGCGAGGGAGGCTGCAGAAAACCAAGATAAAGCGGAGAAGGCAGCACGGCAACGGTCATTCGAGAAAGCGCTCTCACAAGATGCATCGTCAGGCTCAGGCCCCTCAGACGAGGAAAGGGCAACGGACCGGATGCTCACCCAACACTCCAGGCCAACGCGCAAGGCTAGCAAGAAGGCGCTTGAAGAGATGAATCGGGAGACACAGCGAATGAGTCGGAACATGCAGCTAGCCCATCAGGCTAAGACGAAGAAAAAGATAAGCAAACAAAGCCTCCTGGACCGATTCAATTTCCGCACGGCTATGACATCAATTGTGGAGGCCCCTCAAATGCCGAGCTCATCCACCGCTGCAAGCTCGGCCCCTGCTTCAGATACGGAAGATGCGCAAAACAAGGATTCACCCCCTACAAGTCCTGTTGCACCGGATGATTCCTTCTTGGCGCCCACAAACTTGCTAATTGACAAGCAGCCAGCAGGCACAATGGATACGATGCGAACATTGGAGCAAGAAGATGAGGAGTTACCAACCATGCTCGAAATGATGAGCCAGCCAATACAGAAAGTGGACAAGGGAAAGGGGAAAGCTATTGACTACAGTGAGGCAGACAACGCTCATAGTCTCGTCAGACGCCAGAAGACTGTTTTTAAACAACGCCCTATCAAAGTCCGCCTACCGAAGCCGATGTTAGATCGTGAGGATATCGACCTGGGTTCAGGCAGTGATTTGGAGGTCTTGCCTGTTCAAAAATCCAAGGCTTCGAGACTCGATGTCTTTGATCGCCTGCCAGTAGGTAAGGTGCAAGAAGGCCGTTCAATGCAAACTCTTCGCGCGCTTGCCCACCTTAACTCTCCAGAGAAGCTGTCCCGCGCAAAGAAAGCATCGATGACTCAAGCAGATATGCAGATGTCGTTGCAACAGCGTGCCAGAAAACAAGCTATGGAAGAGCGGAGAGCAAAGATAGAAGACCTAAAACGTCGGGGCATCATTGTCCAAACTGCGGAGGAAAGAGAAAAGGATCAGGCAGAGGTGGAAAATCTGGTGGACAAGGCTCGGAGAGAAGCAGATGACATCATGCAGAAGGAAAAGAAGGCAGCAAAGAAGGAGAGAAAGGCGAAAGGCGAAGCGGATGGGCTAGCCGATAGCAGTGACGAGGATGAGGACTATGAAGCTGACTTAGACAATTCTGACCTTGAGCTATCTGGGTCTGATGAAGAAGAGCTCGAAAAAGGATCCGGAGAAGACATAGTCTCAGATGGCGAGCAGCTTGAAGACGATGAAGATGGGGGTGTAGATTTGGTCGAGGGTAACGAGACTGCTGGCTTGATTGACCATGAGGCTTCCGAAGATTCTCAGGACGAAGAGGAAGAGGAAGCCGCTGTTGGAGATAGCAACGAGGATGACGATGAATCTCATGAACCCCACGTGCATCGGCGCAGGACTAAGATGGTTATCGACGATGACGATGACGATGACGAGAAGAATGAGCCATCCGCAACAGCCCAACACTCAAGCTCTGCGCCTGAAGTTCCCCAATTTCCCACCCTCGCAATACCACAGTCAATCGCTTCACCAATGGGAATGACCCAAGCTTTTGCAGCAACTATGGCTGATACGCAGACGCAAGGTCCCGATGAGGATTATGAGCAGGATTCTCTGGCCTTCCTTGGTCCACCACCAGAGCCGAACTTCCCCATGTTCGATGAGACCGACTCCTTGCAGGTAGTGGAGGACAGTCAGAACGGCCTGCTTCTAGATACCAACGCAAATCAGAATACTGACTCGTCAAAAGAGATCGATCTCCACTTCACTCAGTCCCAGATACGGTACAATGCGCTGGGTGATACTCAAGGACAAGTCTCGGCCAGTCAGATATCGGAGATTCCAGATCCGACACAAGATGTTGGGTTTATATTGTCTTCACCAGCTCCTGCGCGTTTTGTGTCTGATCCTCCATCCACTGTGGACACCGTTCTCCTGCCTGGTGCTGTTGGAACCGACTCGCCGATTAAGAAAAAGCGAGGACGCTTGCAAAGACGATTTGTAGTTGAGGAAGATCCTTTAGAAGAGGATGCAATTTCGCCGGCAACTGATCATATCGTGGCCGAACATGACCCGACTATGAACGCTTTCGATGTGATGAAGAAAGCCAGGAGAAAGCACAAGCCTGAGACTCAAAGCTTCGACAAGAAAAGGAGCGAGGCCAAGGGCATGGTCGAAGAGCAAGCTCAGGAATCCGAAGACGAATATGCTGGTATTGGTGGAGCAAGTGACGATGAAAGTGATGGAGAAGAAGATGAATACGTTCGAGAAATGATAGATCGAGGTGAAGTCAATGTGAATGAGAGGGAGTTGGCGGCTCATTATGCGTAAGTCGGATTCCCATCTCTGTTTTGTCGACGGGTTTACTTACCTATTCTAGGGACAATGAGAGAGCAAGAGATGAGAAGGATATCAAGAAGCTGTACAAAGACATCAACAGCGGTGCGCTTCGCCGCAAACGCGGTGCCGAAATTGACCTCTCTGATTCCGAAGATGATGCTGAAACTCGCCGACGAAGGAAGCAACGAGAATTCGCCAAGATGAAAAAGGCTTTACTTTTAAATGAGAACGTCGGCAAGATTGCCGAAGATCCGAAGAAAGTGGCCTTCGTTCGAGCTATCGAAGATCGTGAGGGGGACGATGATCTCGACTTCTTAGTCGGTCCAGCAGAAGATTCCTTCAGAGCAGAGCCTGACACTCAGGAAGACGCCGAGTCACAAAATCAGCCTGCTCTACCAGAGACTAACCCGGGGAAACGAAAACGTCCTCTCCAAGATTCTATCCCGGACAAAGGCAACATGCGTCCACCGCCAGCAGCCCGCCGGACACAAGCCCCCAAGAAACCTGCAACGCTCGCCGAAATCCGCGAATCCGTCTCCTTCCTCATCGAAGAGCCCGGCTCGATCAACATCGCCCCCGACCCTTCCTCCTCCGCCTCCGAAGACGAATCCAACCCGCAAAAGGAAAACCACCGCAACCCTCGCCGCCGCCCCAACCCCAACCCCATCATCGACCGCCTCTCCCTCAAACGCGCCGAGTCCGCCACCGCATCATCCACCTCCCGCCTCGCTTTCCACGACCCTTCCACCGCCAACCCTTCGATCGGCGGCTTCAAGGTGCCCAGTCTGCTCCGCCGTGCCACTACGACGAACCTCGCCGCCGACAACCACGGCATCACGACCTTGGCTGCCGCGACGACCGAGAGGGCGGCCGGGGGAGGGGAGAAGGGCGATTTTGTCAGGAGGGGGGGGACGAAGAAGAGTAGTGTGAACTGTTTCGCGAGGGAGACGGAGAAGAATAAAGTCATTGAGGGGGTGGAGAGGAGGAGGAAGGAGGAGAGGGAGAGGGTGGCGAAGGGGGGGATGATGAGACTAGGCGGTTTGGCCACGGGTGCTTTCGAGTAGGATGATTGAGGACGATTTGGCGCTATGGTTTCCTTTTTTTTTTGCATAGCGGGTTCACTCATGCATATACCAATGAATTGGGGGCGCTGCCTTTCTCCACGAACAGCCGTTCTGACCGCCATTCCCCTCCCCTCCCCTCCCCTCCCCCAAGAAAATTCCACACCATCTCATCTCCACCTTCACCCGCAATCCTCCCTAGCCCCCAGCCCCCGCCCCCCCACTCTTACCCCCCTCATGACTCTTCGCGCTCCCGCTCGCACTCGCAGCAGCAGCGGTCGCAGGCCCATAGCTCCCCTTGCCCAGATCGAAGCTCAAACAAGCCGTCGGCAGCGCATACGCCGTCGCGAGCACCTCGTACGGCTCCTCGGCCCCGAACGAGTATTCGCCCACGTCGAGCTCCGCCTGCGCGGTGAGGCCGAGGCCGACGGAGGCGTTTGTGGTGATGTGGGTTAGGAGGGGGAAGATGTGCGCTGCTGAGGAGGAGGAGGGGGAAGAGGAGGAGGAAGAGGAGGAGGAGGAGGAAAGAGAGGAGGCGTTTTCGCAGGAGGAGGTGGCGTCGGTGATGGTGGAGATGCTGCTAGTTAGGATCGGGGCGTCGAGGGAGAGGCCGGCGCCGGCGGTGCCGTGGGAGGAGAAGAAGGTGATGCCGAGGAGGAGGAGGGGCCGGAAGCCGGCGAGGGCGGTGAGGGAGATGGAGGGGAGGGCGGCTTGGATGGGGAGGGTTGTGACGGTTGTTTTGGAGCTGGTGGGGAGAAAAAACGGGGGAGTTAGATGGTTGGGGGGGTTTTTTTTGATGGGGTGAGGGGGGGGGGAAGATGCTTACAAGCCTGATATTGTGGATTGGTTTGTGTGTCTGAGGTCGAGGAGGACGCTTGAGTTGTTGGGTATCTGTTGCTCCGGTCAGTTTTTGCAGGGGCCGTCAGTCTGGTGGGGGTCAGACGGACCTGGACTTCGAAGCCGTAGGAGAAATCGACACTGGCGCCGAGCTTGAAGCCGACGAACACTTGGGGCACGAGCTCGGGTCCTACGGATGCGATGCCCGGGATCTGCGTTGGGGTGCTGTCAGCTTGCCGACGTAACTTTTTGGTGGAGAGGAGGACCGCTGACCTGGAAGGGCGTCAGGGGGATCGTGGGCAGTGGCGCTGTGTAGTTGTAGAGCGTTTCGGAAGCGGAGACCGTGCTCTCGAGCTCGATATGGGCGCCGAAATCGTTCGTGGTGAATTGCACGTAGCCGTGCTGGACGTAGTCGATGACGCTTTCGGTGAGGTTGACGATTCCTTGGGTTGTGTTGGGGCTCGCGTGGTTCGTGCCTCCGACGGTCAGTGATCCGGCGACGAGGTCGATGCTCCCTTGGACTGTGCAGTTTTTGCACTTTACGTTGAAACCGACGGGCGGTCTGGAAGACTGTCAGAGAGGAATTCGTGTGATGTGTTTGGGGAAGGAAACTTACATTTCAGGGCCTGTGACGGAGAGCTTCAAAGAAGGATCGGGGGGTAAGATAGATTTATCAAGCCATTGTCCTTTGAAGGGCGCACTCGCATTGTAATTACTAGGCGTAGACGAGGGTGCTGCGGGATAGGGTATCGACGAAGTCGCTGCAACAGATGATGTCGTAGCTGCTTGACGAGGTTCTAGGCTGCCGTGGCGACGGAGGACGAATTCCTCGTCACTTTTGCCAAAGTCGAGCGTCATTGAGTCGAAGGTGCTTTTCCAAGGGACTCCAGTGACAGAGAGGATGATGACCTGATTATCAAGGTCAAGTGTAGCTTCCGATACCCTATGGTCGTTAGCCATTGTTCGATGTTTTGTTGGACTTACTTACATGTGCGGCATTCGCTCTCCATTCTCATTACAACCTTCGTGCGAAGTAACAAGGAGAAAGCTGTCCACGCTCGTGAATTCATTGTGAGTACGTTTCAAGAGCTTCGTCGACTTGAAATATAGGTGGATTTCGGAAGAGTAGCAGCCGATACGTTCGATATGATGCTCGACGTCCTCGAGTATCAACGTTGGAGTCTTAAATTGCATCCCTAATTTGGCAGCAAATTGAGAAGTCGACCCATGACTATCAGCTTTAATGGCAAATGTCAGTAAACGTCATTGATGAGGGATGACCATACTTGCCGTCCAGGTAGTGCAAGTTGTGGTCATATTGAAGACAGCCTTTGACATCTCGAGTGCCGAGCTCATGGCTTCGTTTAACTGCTCTCAACCGTCGCTCGGGCAGTATTGCATCTTCATGTCCTAAGTCACGTACAAGAACATTGTCCAAACTCAAGGCTTCATTAGCGAAAATGACGAAGTATAGAAGAAATGCATGCAACATCCAAAGTGCCATAGCGAGCCAAGTCAATGCGATGCTCGAGATTGTTATGTAGAGGGAAACTTGGGCAGAGACCTTCGGAAAGTAGACCACACAATAGGGCACATTGATTGATATGTATATATATGCGTCAGCATCGCCTGTTCATTGCTACGAATATGGATAGCCCCTAGCAACAGTGAGGGATGGATATATAGCACATTTAATAGCGGGGAGCGACGAGTCAATGTTGCATCTGAAGTCAGCCAAGGCGGTGCAATGCTAAGAGATGCGACGCAGTGTTTCAAGGCTCTGAATATACGAAAAAGGCAAAGATCACGAAAACGTCCATGTTATAGAAGGTGTTTCAGACTTTGGAAGCACGAGGGGGTTCAAAACGCAGGTCCTTGGCACCAATGGAAGGACTGATATTCAAACCCCCAAGCGTTAAAAAAATCGTAAGACCGATGCTATACTGGATTCAGATCTGATCTTGACTCGGATGGTGGGTGACATTTCAGCCCATATGCACTTTGCCGCTCGCCTGCAGCTCCTACAGACGGGGGCTGTGTTCAGACCGAAACACAAAAAGTGACAGCGCTGCACCAAAGGCATGGTATCTGATCGACGCGCTTAGACCGAGGTAGACTGTAGTGACAAAAAAAGTGCCATGTGGAGAGCTCTCATAGCCTTTCGATGCTGGCGGAAGGACCCTCTTGAGATTGGTACACGGGACTCACTCCTAAGGTATTGACCAAATTCCACCTTGGGATCCTCGAGTTAGTATTCTATACCATGAATAGTGGTGCCTCTGGAACGTGAGGCTATATTCAGCTAAAGTACTTTAGGAAGAAAACAAGCCCAGCGTGCCCGGAAGATTTCATGCGGGTAGAGTAGGCATGTGACGAGGTTGCAGTAGCGCCGTTTTGAAACGCAGACTAAAGTACCGCAGATCATTTTGCTTTCGTACACCAATCAAAGCGCCTCTCGTTTACAGTTGAACGATATCGTTGCAGCGGCCGATCTAAAGTCGCGGTAGTGTTCCTGCTCAACATCTTGCCTTGAGAATGAATGCCCGATCCATGATAGCTGTAGACGAGGCTGAGTAGGTACTTGCGGGATGTTGTGGCCAGTCTTAACTCTGTGACTTGCAAGACCACTGCGCCGCTGTCCACAGTACGGCTTCGTGAACTTATCTGGTAGGTTAATGGTAGGGAAAAGGGGCAGAAAGGTGCCCATTACACGTAGAGCTCGTTCTGAGTGAGGCACGGGTTAAAGTTGCTGTACCCCATGCTGGAGAAGATCGAACTTGGTTTTCCAGGCTTGCACAAGGTTATGTACACGGGAGAGGAAGCTTTTCGGTGAGGTAGTGCCATATCGACGATGAAAGATGTTGGTAGATCTAAGATTGGTCTGAAGTATGTTAGCTCGCCGTAGCCGGTGGACAAGATCGGGAAGTTGCGCGTTTAGACGTTTGGCATACCAGCATTGTCTTCGTGCTCGTGCGGTGTCAAGCTGGATTTTTTGACCGCCCGTCACATGGTCTTCCTATCGAGAAGCAATCACCGCTTGTATTTCAGTCCTCCAGTACCTTCCACTCAATAGCCACCATGTAGAATTCACGTCCCACAGGCACTTCCCATGTAGGCTCCCTTATGCCCACTACGCAGCCCACTTCGACCTCTGTCTCGCCCCTCCCCTTCCCCACAAGCATCCATACCTTCGCCTCACTCCTTTCCTGGACAAGTATGATTCTCTCATTCGGGTCCTTCATCTGACAGCCTCCGACTCTCAGCCTCATATCCCAGAATTCTCTCTCTCCTCTTCTTGCATGTGCCCGGTTGTGCGCCTGCTGTGAGGTCTCAACGATCCAATCCCGGACAGTGGACGCAAGTCCGCCCGGGACATATTTCTGACCTCGACGGTGAGGGGAAAAGAAGGCGGGCACAGCGGCTGTTGGAGAGGGAGAGCGCGGTGGAAGTATTAGGGGAGGTCTCGACGGAATTGATGGGGCCCCGGTAGGCTTGGGCGTTGGAAGGACGAAGCGTGGCTTTGCATGTGTAATGGAGTTGTTGTAAGAAGGTTTCTCGCAATCGTCTTCTTCTATTGTAGGATATGGTGGCGTTGTTGGAGGGGGGGATGGAGAATGAGGGTCAGAAGATATAATCACTGCCTCCGGGGGATCTAGACGGCGGCGCTTTGTGGTTGGTTGTGTAGGTAAAGCAGGTGTAGATCCATCAGTCTCCAGTCCCTCGATGTCCTCATCTTCTGATCCAGCCTCCTCAATGTCTTCCCGATTCTTGTTTTGTATCGCGCCGGCCAAGGGGGGCCATCTGGAGAGGGGTGAGGCGCGCTGGGTTGCTGCTGTTGCATTCTCAGTCCCCGGCTTTTGGGTAGAGCTGAAATTGAATCTTGGTGCTGGGGTGAATTGCTGGTAGGAGGTCGTTTGAGACGCTCCTTGCTGGTAGCGAAGAGACGACGTTCTGGGTGTGGGATTGGCAGGTCTTGACGTGATGAAACGATGAGGCGAAGGTGTCTGGACTGTCAGCCAGAGCAGCCTACATGGCAGAGTGGTAATCGGCTTACGATTGGGGGCGGCGCCATGGCCGACAAAGATGCTCTGTTCACATATCCGACGTGGTTTGGTAGGAAGTATCCGATCACTTCTTGGCTCAGCCTTACGAGATGTTTACCCGTTGTCCCCTTTCGGCCCTAGCGCATATGCGCCTCACCTCGAGCATTCATGTCTCGATTGTGCTTTGACAAGATCCATATCTTCTAGCAAGTATACTCTCAGAAGTCGCTATCACTAGATGTATCTCATGCACGAAGCTCTCACGGCTCCTCATCGAATAATGCTACTGTGGCTTTGAATTGTTCGCATGAAGTATTGGAAGCGGTTCTCGCAGCGCATGGTAACCCACAACAGATGTCTGGTCATGATGTCTCAATAACAAGGCGTTGATTACGTCTATGGTAGAAGCCTCACGGTCTACCAAGTCCTCCAGTTCTCCAGTCTCTCAGTCGAGAAGTCGTTCAACACATAATCGGGTGATTAACCGCGCAGAAACGGGTACGTACTTGGTTGAGGATTGAGCCCTGATTGTCCTAAACCGCCGAGGTGAGATACCCTACACTTCACCACGCTTCCCATGGAAATTCGCAACCTGGTCTACGGCCATGTCTTCGACTTTACCTCCATCACGCTTCAGCCCGGTGGTACGGGTAAGAGTCTACTCTTGACTCCGCTGCCTGGGCGAGACGATGGCTTCTACAATATGTCTGACCCGTCAGAAATCCTCGCGCTTTTTTTCTTCAATAGCCAAATTTCGGACGAGGCAGCGATCTTCTTTTACGGCAAGATGCATTTCACCGGCCAATGGCGGGAGATCAGAAACTTTGTCAATGGGATTGGGCCTCTCCGCAGAACGGTGGTCAGAAATGTGGAAATCTCGCACACAGCTTCGCTACCATTTGATTTCGACGGTGGCGAAAATTTGGAGCTGCTGACCCGACTACCGAGCCTCCGAAAGGTACGCATTACTGCCTCTGTGCAAATTTTTTCGGGCCTTATCGATGAACTCTTCGGAGGTGGTCTCATGGAAATAGTAGGAGAAGTCGAGACTATTGTCTACAACATCGTTTATCGCCGGAAGCAGATCCATCGAGACCCATATGAAATATACGTCCGCCAAGAATATACTTGCCGCTGGGCTCCGCTCACACCGTAATTGGCGCCCATAGAGCACCTAAGTGGAGAGAGCAGACACGCCTCTTTGGGGAGGAAGAAGACTGGTCGAGATGGGAGGGAATATTTAACGGTGGAATAAGCTGTATCGCGAAAGATGAATTAAGAGCGCTCTGAAATACTGATGGACTTGGGGACTTTCTTCGCACTACTGAAAGACTTGAACGGCAAAGCGTGTGCGCCCTGAGGACTCCTGCATTATGGACGAGAGGTGGATGGTGGACGGAAGATGCTGGGTAGGGCATGGGCGCTGTTAGCTTGCTACACCTTGACCGCCAATCAAGCACATTGGGATTCTGTGAAATAAAAATGATCGACTCAAAGTGCTCGGCTCAAAGTGCCTTCTGTGCGCCCTGGAATACCAATCCATTGTAATTGGAAAGTCTAGCTGTATGAACGTACTGAAATTCAGTGTCCATTTTGCCGCGCAAGGACGACGTCACAGAGTAGCTATTGTAAGCGCGGGTGCTCGATAACTTGCATTTCGCAGCATTTTGATCGGAAGTAATTGACAGTTGATAGTCATAGACAAGAAATTTGCTTCATCCCGGCTGGAATTCCTCAGGACTGCCGCCTTTTCCCCGTATGCCTGCTGAGTGCTTGCAATATTGGAACACTTTCTCTGCCTTAGGAAAGCCACTGTCGAGATAGGAGAAGCCGTCTCATTCTTCGGAATCGGTGCAGACCGGTGTGTAATGATGTTTATGATAGGAGCAATTTGACTCTCCTCTCGGGTGAAGGTTGTCGTCCTTGTAGAATCTGGCAAGCCAAGACGTAAAGTCGATCGCAATCTCGCCACCGACCTCAAGAAAGTCGTGGTATTCGGAATCGTCGAAGACAGTGATTCCGTCAGTGCAAGCTGTCCAAGCTTTTTGTCCTAGGATAAGTCTGCGCAATGGGTCTTCTGCGGATGTCTTCTCATAGATAGATCGAATGGTATGTGCAGTCACGTTCGGTGAGCATAGACGGTAGAATTTAAGAATATGATCCATGGTCTCGTTCTGGAGGTGTTCCAGACAGAGCTTTTTGGCTAGAACGACCAAGTCGAAATATGCTGGAAGATCGGCCTCTGAAGGAACGCTCATCACAGGTGCTCCATACAGCCACCCCACAAGAAGCTCGAAGCTCTCCACGGTATCATCGGGAAGAGCGAGCTCCTGAGTCTCCGCCTCTTTGAAGTGACCCTTAAAAGAGGCCTTGAAAAACTCAGATCGTTGGCAGAGCAAGTCGCGGTGCAGTCGAAACTCCTTTCGTTCCTCGCCAAGGTAGATATTGACCATATTACGATTCATGTATCTAGCAATTATTAGGTGATTTCTTCTTTCACAGGCTGGGCAATCAGACATACTGGCCAATCGACGTGAGCCCAGGTGCTTGAAGCACTTTGTCTACAGGTAGGGTACCAAAAATAGACTCCATGAAAGCTGGGCGTGAAATTGATGACTCACGTGAGGATGAAGAATGGTGGTTGTATCTGGCAGTTTCAAAGATGTGTATGCGGAGGAAGGCCTTAACTTTTATCTAGGTAGACGAATGTGACTTTGTAAGTCTAGCGTAAGTTAGTGTTAACATGGCGACAACATAATTTGTAATCAAAGGACTCACGTGTTGACGTTTTTACCTTGACACAAACAGATACCCAGAGCATGCCAGTGTCCCTGTCCATGACCATAACCATTTCCGCGATTCTAGATCATGCTGTACGGTTGCCCTTGTCCATACTGTGGCTGGAGGTAGTTAGTTTGTATTGGATTCGATGTGTGATGGCGCTGGTATAAGAGTGTTGCGGTGCATCTTATTCTCTCCTACAACTGCTGGAATTCGGTGTTCACAGCCAATCTACACCACGCCATATCTCCTCATCAAAGCTCCCTTCAATGGCTTTCCAAACTCCCTTTACTATTTCTTCGCCCTCAATAGCAACCCCTAGCTCTTGGGACGTGTACCAGCTCGCACGATCCATATTACCACTTCCCAAGACGACAACCCGATTGTCGATGGTGCTACACTTGATGTGTGTTCTCTTGTACTTTACTGTGGGTTTGTAGTAGCCTATCCGTAATGAACCCAAATTGCGAGCGCCCTCGCGCATTCCATTTTCTAAGTCTCCAGCGTGGCGTGGCGAAACACTGTGGCGGCTTAGCCTGTTATAGTGCCGCCGAAGCTTCCACAAACATATTTCCGTGATAGTACCGCAGGTAATGAGCTGTTCTAATATCATCATGCGGCGATTCGTGATTATAGTCACGTTGACGCCTCGAGAAAGTGCCTCTCCGAGAGCGGTTATGACGGGTTGAGAGGTAAAGTTTGGGGTCAGTAGAACGATACTGTCCTGAGCACTGGAAAACAAGTATAAGAGAAGCACGTTCAGAGGCGTAGGTGGAGGTGGCGCGTAAGACATGAACGGCAAAATGCAAAAATGTGGGTCACGGTGATGCGGAGATGGGAGTAACATAGCCGTATGGGTCGTCATGGTTGAGGTTACTTGATGGGGAGGAGGAGTGATTGGAGGGTCAGCCCAATCATTGCGGCCCCAAGTATCCTGCCAGAATCGGACGAACGAGCTGACTATAGGACCCGTCAGTGGCAGGCAGCACTCGAGCCAGCTTTCCCAGCTAAGGTTGCAACTAGGTAGGAAGACGCGTTGCCGGTCAATGATGATGAATTTAGGATGCATGACGCTGAAAGGTAGGACGAAGAGGCTTTTGACTTGCAGGTCGAGCCCTTCCAGGTCCTCTGGCGGCGGGAGGCCAAGCGAGCGCCATCTTGACGGTGGGTATACGTAACCGGTCGTGGAGGAGGTGTGGAATAGCTTTTGGGTCAAAGAGTGGGAGGAGAAGCCGAAACGTAATCGTAGCTTGGGTGTACCCGTGGATCGGGAGCAGCCCCGGCCGGAGAGCTTGACGAGTGTAGAGCAGAGCTTATCCAGAGATGCAGAACGAGCCCAGAAGCATGTGACGAAGAGGATCTCGCACTGGGCGGACTCCAGAGCTGGAACGATCGTTGACGTGCATATGTCGAGGGCATTGCCAACCGTAAAGTCTGCTAGGGAGGTCTCGGCTGGTCTGAGCAGCGTGGAGGAGTCATTGCCCCAGAAATGAGTCTTGTTTTCCTCAATACCTTGTCTTGTAGTCAGGCCATTGAGGCAATCCAAGGACAGCATAGGGTTCTTATGCGGCAGAGGGGCAACGCGTCGGCGTGGGTGTCGAGTAGTAAGATGCCAAGACATCGGGTTCTCCAATTAGGTATAGCGCCTCTCTATCTGACCCACGTGAATTACCGTGTTCGGCAACTAAAGGCGGCAACGCTAATGCCTAATCCGATAAGGTCTTACTTGAGGGAATATCAAGAGATTTATTTTAAACCCCTCGAAGTCATAGAAAATTGTATAGTAAACAAAGTTTTGGTCATTACCGCATACCGTAATCGTGGCACTTCCATTTCTACACCACTTCATACTAGACGGGAGTAAGTATAGTACGATATCCCCATGAGTCGTTATATATTAAGGGCTTATATATGAAGATACCCAATCCAAGCATGACCAAGTTCACATCCCTATTCCGTCAGCACTCTCGCCCCAGTGATGACTTATGCGACACCCCATCCATATCCTCTTCCAGTTCAACCCTGGTTGCTAGCAACCAGGGTAGCTCAGACAAGGTCGTTGAAGGCGACAGGCTCTTCGATATCTATGCTCCTGCCGACGGCCGTCGAATAGATCTCGACATCGTAGCCGTCCATGGCCTTATGGGCAACCCCTACACGACATGGACGAGGGGCAAGGATCCTAACGGCAAACCATGGATCTCGGACTTTCTCCCTTCCCAACTCCCGCATGCGAGAGTGTTCTCTTATGGATACGATTCAAACTTCGTTCGCAGCTCGTCTATCGCAGGGATCCCTGATTTTGCGATGAATTTATTGGCGTGGCTCAAGCTGAGGCGAAGCACCGAGAGCGAGAAGCAGAGGCCTTTGTTATTTATCTGTCATAGTCTTGGAGGCATTATCGTGAAGAAGGTGCGTTGCCCGGCTTTTCTATGCCAGATGGACATCCAGCGACTAACTCAGTTGCTAGGCTTTAATTGTTGCTAACAACAGGAAAGACGACGAATTCCTCGGCGCGGTTAAAGGAATCGCGTTTCTGGGTGTCCCACACCATGGTTCCGGCGTCGTTGAACTTGGCAAGTACTTCGCGTACCTACTGCGGTCATTCACGCGAAACACAAACTCTGATCTTCTGACCGACCTGGATACCAGGTCGAAAGTGCTAAGCAACATCTGCATTGATGCAACTCATTTGATATGCCAATTACGGATCATCAGGTTCTATGAGACACGCAATTTTCCGGGCTTGGGAAGACTGGTGAGACGCATCACTACCCTGCTTTGCGCACCAATACATGAGAGACTGACTTCCATGCTAGATCGTCGACGAGGACTCCGCCCGCCTTAACTGTCCAAACGAAGAAGCTATCCCCATCAATGCAGACCATAGCTCGATATGCAAATTCGCTTCCGGCGATGCCAACTGCGAGCTTATAGGCGGCTCAATCGTAGCCCTAGCAACTCAAATCATAGGTCTGCCCCTTCCCACGGAACCCACTGTCCCGCCTGCTGCCGCGAACATGCCGCAACGCACGACCACCCAGGCCCCAAGACTGACCGTCCACATTGCCATGTGGGGCGAGCGCGACGTCACTTCAACCTTGACATCCAAGATCAAGCCCGACCAGACGCTCAAAATCGACACCACTCACGACATTGACACTGGCGACCCCTGGTACCTCGTCCACAAGGTCACCTGTATCCTTTACTCCTACACCGGACAGCCGCTCAATCTCATGGTGACGCACGATGGCGCGCGCGTCTTCCCCATCTACCCTGGCCGCGTGGAGCCCGTCTCTTTCTTTGCTCCTTCTGTGGATCGCGAGTCGAAGTCTGGGGTCCCGGGAACGGGACTCGAGATCTTGGCCGTGATATGGGGCGGCATGCTGAGCAAGCATGGGCCGGTTGATGACGGGACGATGGAGAAGATTTACAAGGGGTTGCGGGTGGAGTGTACGAACGATTTTTTTGGGTTCGATGGCTATCCGAATGAGCATAAGACCTGTCAGGTTTTCTATCGGATTCGACATGATTTGGGAACCGTGCGGTGTAAGGTCGGGAGAGAGTACTCGACCATTGCCTTTGACTGACCGATTGTAACACTGACAAAGTAACGTATATATAAACAGCGAGCACTCGAATGACCCCAGCTCTGAAGTCATTTTGGGAGCTAAGTGTGAGGACCTGAATGAAGCTGGTGATGACGATAAGTATATCAATGATGAGGACTGATTGGACGGGCAGTCCGACGATATTGAAGTGGAGCAGCTAGGCGAGGAGATCGAAATTTCCAAGGATTAACTTGGTACTAAACGAGTCGACGATAATCGTCAGATTCATAAGATTTGATAGATATCGCTTAAGAGTATCGATGAAGCTTGAAATGAGGAAAAGACTCAAGATATGAAAGATTGATCGAGAGAGGAGAGCTGATATGGCTTCTTTTTATAGTCATAATAAGAAATTGTCCTTCATCCCGGCTGTCCACTCAGCTGGACGTTATCACACCACTGTCATTCAGGGATTAGATAGGTATCGTTGCATCTAAAAGTGTTTCCTGGGAACCGAAAAGCAGCACGATACCAGAGTGGAAAGGCAATCGATGAATAGATCAAGATACGTCTAACACGGCCGTTGATAACTTCACATCTACCTTACCGTCCATCCGACGGTGACTCGTCGTAGACCGCCGCTTTTAAAGTTGGGTGATCAACTGCATATCTATAATAGATAAGGCTCGCTCTACATCTCTGCGACGGAAATCAAGCACTGATTATACTCGTTTGTCGATAGATACGTGCTTTTGCGAAGGTCTGCAGGTGTGTCCGCATATCAATGGCATCAAGCGAGCGCAATGATCCTTCGGACCTTGGGTGGAGACATCGATTGCGCTGCGAAGTCCTCGTTTTCTATGACTATAAGTATGAAAGGAAAATCTCGCAGATAAAGATTTTTGCTACCGAATTACATAAGCGTTGAGCACTTTCTTCTTTTTGCCTCTTTCTTTGTACTCATATTCATACCTGCTGACATGTCACGCTGAGACAGTCATTCGGTCTATGATATGGAACCAGCGGGGAAAAGCAGGGCATCAAAAGAACGGGAAATCATAGTATGTACTGGAGCGACGTCTCAAGCAGATACAAGGCCCAGTGCCAAGTTTGGGGCCAGTCTCATGCTCCCGGGATTTTAATTCCCCGCTTTGCCTCCCGGGCTTCCAGATGCTTGGGGCATTCTGCCCTACGAATGAGATCGCGGCTGATATCTGCTAGCGAACGATTAGAAGGTCTCATTCATGGCGACAACGGAGATGTAACGTCCTCTGTATTAGTTCATGACAGCTTGAAAGTAATCTCCCTTAGGCTCTTTGCCATCTTCACCGATCAAGAGTATGTTAGTACCATCTACTATTAAAATTGCGGCTGATGCACCATCTAGTTTTTAGACCGGGACCCATGAGTACCGAGCCATAGACATGCAATTATAAGCCTGTATCAAAGTATAGGACTGAATAGGACTCAATCCTTCGGGTGGAGACAATGGGTAAGGAGACTTTATTTGAGGATATCCATGGGTCGAAAAGGGCTGTGCTATTGTCCTCGGCTTTCTGTTGCGACCGAGAAACCCAAAACGCTAAGAAAGAGATAGGCGAGAGCCTAGGCGTGATGGCAGTGCGTATCAACAGGGCGAGTAATTATCTCGATGTCTCAGGATCAACCGTGCCGATTCGATTATTCTCTCGACCGATGGCCGCTAGGGAAGTCGTAACCTGCAGCAGTATTGGCGATAGACTTGAGTAAAAGGCCAAGGAGGTCCTTTAACTCGTCATAGGGACCTGTTCCAGGGATGAGACTATGTATATCATGGGCACTAGCTTTAAGCACTGCCATCTAATAATGTTCCGTACTTGACGAGTCCAAAATCCGTTGGCACTATTTTCTCTAGCATTGCCGTAGCAATGCTAGCCCCTGTTCATCTGCGCTGCATCTTTAGCTTCAAACCTTCTCCTATGGCGTTCGATTTCTGTCTGCACGGATCCATTGTTAAGAGTGACGCCATCTTGGCTCTCGTCGGTATTTCTGTCTATGCGTACATCGGGCAAACTCTGTAGCTCGGTCCAATTCTCTCGTTGCGCAAATAGTCCGCGCTGCTGGCCCGGTAGATTCGGAGTCGGAGCCTTCGATGGTTCTCCGATCCAGGAGACAGACGGTGGGTAGTGCTTGTTGAGTATCCGACGCACAGAGCTGTAAGTGGAAGCATGGAAGATTCTGCTCTTCATGAAGAACTGTGGTAGAGCCGGCATGGAGGCTGCGATGATCCCGACGTTGATCTCGACAGTACTAGTCTGCGGGTTCAGGACGCTCCTCCGATGGATCTGGGCAAAGAACTCACGTTGGTTCTGACGTCAATGCAGCAGTCCAGAGAGTGTCTTGACTGTGGAAGTGGAGAGCTGCGATGATCAATCTCGCGAGGTTTGTAAGACTTGCACTGTGACAACAATTAGGTAGTGATCGTGGTCCTAAAGTCATTTTGTGCTTACATGAGACCGCATGAAAAAACGGCTATGAGGCCAAGTCTTTTACCGCGTCTGGCATTGAGTCGCATCACTATTCCAATTGGCAGAGCGAGAACGTAAAAGTCGGTGATGACGTTGAGGATGATTATAACGAGGGTGCAAAGGTTTACTTTGGCGCAAAGTGCCACATCCTGACTCTGCGGCGCGGTGCACTTGACTACAATAGCAGCTGAGATTCCCCAATATATTGCGGTATATAAGGTGCAAAAGAGCATGCCGAAATAGACGCAGTATCTAAATCGTTGATTGATATGGAAGATGCGTAGATAGAGTAAGAAGATTGATATCTTGAGACTCAATGTGGAAGAGGATCCAAAGAAGGGTAAGGAAGCCAGTTGCTGATTCAGTATTAGCGAAGCCGAGGCTACCATTCGCAATTGTCTTACTTGTAGATGAGAGGGAACTAGAGAGATTGCTCGAATATCCCATAGATGCCGCCCATAACCAAATTGAATCGCTGTTTACATTAGCACCATCTCATAAGGTTGGGGGACTGGTATATAATCCAGATGTTCATGGCGCTAGTGGCAGCCGAGAAAAGCTAATGGGACCAGTCAGACCAGATATGACATTAGTTCTCATGGAAACTTACCGCTGCGAGAACGCACATATCTTCACAATGTAAGCCTAGTCCTGTTCAGCCTCCTCGCTTGGCACCTACAGTCATCCCATCCTACGGCATGCGAGATCAAAGCACGAGAATAGAGTCGAATAGCGACAACTATGACCATCAGAGAAAGGAACACGCAATTCAGTGTTATTACACTTGTTGATAATGTCTTTGGGTCAATAAAATTTGGAGCCACTCCCGGAGGTGGGGCAGCCGCTGGAACGTTGAAATAGTCCATTCCTTCGACAAAAGTCTTTCGAATTTATTGTGCGGTGGAATTCAAAAAGGAAGCTGTACCTCTCGTAGGAACAGGAGTTGGCGTTCAACTTTTGTGCAACTTTTTCTTCAATAAAGGGGTAACGTTGAGCAGTAGGAGTCGAAAATTGAGCGATTTTTGAGGCAGGGACAAACATCAGCCCCGGCTTACGTTATATCTATTCATGCATCATAGCGTCAGCCTGACTGCTTGATATCTCACTTGCATGGATATTCTTCAGCTCGCTGTTGAACCGTTACATGCATGATTATGGTAGTATAATCAGGTGGGACAGAAGAAGGCGGTGTAGTCAAAAGATTGGCCAGTCCGGATGACTCGTCAAAATCTCACCTTCAGATTGTCATGAATTGTGGGTCTCAGGTCAATATGGAGAGACACATGTAAACCCATATCAGGGATAAGATGGCAGAGAGGAGCTGGGGTGGGAATGCTCGCGGGTGACACATCAGTCTGCACACCCCAAACAAGTCCCCCACCTTGATTAGATAGATTCGTAGATAGTTCCTCCAACGAGTGATGAATGCAGCTTTGAATAATCCTATTTGCCACTAAGTTCATGTTACGGAGCAAAAGGATTGTAGAAGGACTTTTGATAGTCAGGTCGTGCAGATTGGGAGGCATGTTTGTGGCATTGATAAGGCAAGAACCACCCTCGTAGGACTGACTGGCTCAGCCCTACGACTAGCGTGAATGTATCTCGCGTAGTACCTATACACATCCATCAAGTGTATACATCGATTGATGAGATTAGCTTGCTCAAGTCTGAAAAGTCTCAACCAGCGACACTTTTTTTTATGTCCCACTCAAAGTGAGATTTAGACAGATTTTGGTGTTCTTAACAGTAACAATGTCGCACGAAACGTAGCCTAATTCAATGCAAATTCATTCATTACCCATCAACACCTCCTCTGTTCAAACCTAGACGCCTCCCT
The DNA here is from genome assembly GCA_003184365.1 of Evernia prunastri. Lineage (NCBI taxonomy): Eukaryota > Fungi > Ascomycota > Lecanoromycetes > Lecanorales > Parmeliaceae > Evernia > Evernia prunastri. The sequence goes on from NKYR01000072.1 coordinate 184,522, forward strand.
CTCTCACGCCTTCCGCCCCGACTCCCGCCCCAATCCCCATTCTCCTCCCTCTTCCTCCCTCCTCAATCCTCCACCTCACTTCTCACCCTCTGCTCTCTTCCTATGCCCTGCCACCCTCAACTTCTCACCTACCTCCCTCATACCACCCACCTCTCCCGACGCTTCCTCCCCACTTCTATGCCTCGCTATTACCATCTCGTGAAGCCCCTTTCCATGCTAGCTTTCTGACCCGGTCTAGCACCCAGCACATCAAGCATGCCGCGTTTATAAAGGACTCTGTTCTTCGCTTTAAAGTGGACCAGCGTCATTAGTTCGAGCGAATATACGCGTGTTCATGTATAGGTTCTAGAGGACTCGTGGACGCATGTTTTGAGGAAGGCTATCTCGGACTGTCCGAGGATTGCATCGGGTGTATCGTGTTTGGTAATGACGGATGAGGCGAAGGTGCGAGTGGAGAACATGCAGGCGGCGATGGGGAGTCCGGTAGAGAGAGGGGTCAAGCATTCACAGTGAGCCCCTCGACAAACGCACAAACCCACTCAATCCACTTCTTCCCTCTCGCCCGTTCAGACTCTGGAATCACACAGCCTAAAGTGGAAGTACCTGCCAAAAGGTCCGTTAGGGCGCCTGTACGACATACATCTGGACGAGGCATTCATTTACAAGAAACTCACCCGAAGCGGACTCTTTCTCTGATCCGCTAACGTACCCGCAGCATCTGAAGGCCGCCGCGATGAGGATGACGAGCGGTATGAAGATTTTGTTAGCCAGAGCACCCTTTTTCTGCCGAGAGTCTAGAGCAAACATATCTGACAGCTCTTCTCCACAGGTTCTGTCAAAGTGGAACTTGAGCGGAGGTAGGGTGAGTTAGCGGTAGCGAAAGTAAAGGTAGAGTAATAAAAGCGACACAGCGAAAAAGAAGAAGCAAAAGAAAAGTAAAATGCAAGATAGAAAACAAAACAGAATGACGAAATTCAGAACGAAATAGAAAATAACACTGCCTGCCAGAATATCAGCATTGCTGTTACCGATGAAGTATGGCTAGTAGAGTCCATACCGGCGGCTGGAACAACAAAGCTGTGCTCTATCCTACAATTATACGGTCAGTCTCGTGGCTTCATCTGGTCGCTTCGTGGTGACATGCCGTATTGGCAGCGTCTCACGCTCAATATCCTCCTCCTCTCGATCTCTCCACGTTCGTTGAGCTCTGAGACGCTCGTTCTCTTCTTCTCCCTCTTCTTCTTCCTCCTCCTCTTCCTCTTCTTGGAGTCCCAGAAGATCTTCTCGCTCCTGTTCCCGCCTTAGTCGTTCGCGATACCTTTGTTCTCGCTCCACTGCGAGACGCGCTCTCCGTCTGGATTTGTGACGCTCTCTCTGTCTGGATTCGCGACTGTCCTGCAGATCCTTTTGCTCCAGACGTTCAAGGCGCTCAACTCGCTTCCGAGCTTCACGCTCTTCCATTCCCAAGCTTTTTGGATCCTCTGTTTCTCCAAGCTCTCTTTCTCTAAGGTCTCTCTTTTTCCTATTTCCATATTTGTCCCGCACTTCTTCTTGTCCTCTTGGCCTCTTGATATATTTTGTGACCTGGTATCTGCTATGCGGCGATAGAGATCCAGCGCGTCGAGCCTGATCCAAATTCGATTCTAGTGAAGAGTTCGATTGTGAGGAGGATAACTTATCTTTGTTTCCGTTCTCTTCACTCGATGGATGAATAGCGACATCTTTTGGTCTCTTAGTCTTCTCGGCTTGATGAGTGGTATGAGGCTTGGAAGACTTGGTCGGTACGGTTGAGGTCGTGGCTCTCTCCTCACTCTGGTAACTCCTGTCTCTCGAAGAGGCATCCACTTGTTCAGCGCTAGAAACGGGAGCATTATGAACGTTTCGAACTGCGTATCTCGCGAGTTGCGATGGTGCAGATACATCGTTAGAGGGGAGCTCAGACGCAATCTCGAAGAGACTGTCGAGTCTATCTCTGACGATCTCATGGCAGATCTCCCCTCCGTTGACTAGAGCAATATCAGTACACTCAACCGTCAAAGGCAGGTTTTGACTGTTGGTGTTGTCGACAGCGGCAACTGGGCTAGTGTCTGATGTCTCAACATACAGCTCACTGGCTATGGCGCTCTGTGGAGTAGTCGCGATTGTGATGACTCTGCCAAATTAGATTTTTGTGACTTCAAAGGCCACCGTCCATAGATAATTTCCTCGGGAGAGCTGCTGATTGATTTCATTCAGAATCCCCAGGATATAGTCTTTCAACGTTCTCTTTTCACGTAGGCGGCAATCCAGCGAATTCGGACCCGTCTCGAGGATGTCCACATTCGCGGTCCACATACCGTACCGTTGTGAATGATTGAGTACGCGGCGCTCAGACAGCGCCTCCAAGATATAGCCATCTTTGCGCTTTAAAGCCTCGAGCAAGTCATGAAATCGCTGTTTACATGACTCTCCAGACAAACGCAACTGCTCTGCTTGCTGCGGAGCTACACTCATGGCCCAACGTCAAACGTCAGGACGCTGACCCAGTGTAAGGTGCGATTCCTTGATGATTCTTGATGATTCTAGGAGATCTCAGAGGTTTGTTGTGAAGACATAATCGACTTACAGCTTAAAGAGGGAATGCTAGGATGCAACGGCTGCCGCTGAATAGTAAGTCTTCTTAAGATTCTGACATTTGTGGTCAATGACGACGAGATGCTGCGGGATGCTGCGGGGTAAGTATAAAGACTTTGCGATGAGGCTACGTATGACAGCCGAATCTTATAAGGTCAAGATCGATACGCTGAGGGTGAGATTCGAAAGTACTGCTCGAACGAATTATGTCAGGCATTGAGATTGCGGGTCTTGTACTGGGAGCATTACCAATCGTGATTTCGGCTCTAGAAAATTACAAAACTGGACAGGGTCTCGCTGCCTCGTTGATGAAATGGCATGGTCTTCTCGATACTTTGATCCATCGCCTGCAGAATCTGAGATGCATATTCTCCTTAAAACTTGAAACGCTCTTGATAGCCGCGGGAGTCGATGGTCGTAACCTCCATAATGAACAAGATTGTATACGGATTCTCATGGACGAGGAGGTGGCTCAAAAGCTGCAAGACTATCTACGCTCTTCTTTCGACGGATTTCAGTCAGTGATTCGAAAGTACGAGAGCTGCTTGAAGCTCATCACTGCTGAGTTGGTAGAAGTACGAAGACTTCCAAATGTGAGTTAGATGACCCATCTTGATACATACTGCAACCAACTGATATGTATAGACTGCAAATGATGATTTGCGATCCATAGTGGCGGCAAATCCGGCCGATAAAGGAGTTTACCACTTTCGAAGCAGGGTCCGGTTTACATTGGACCGCAAATACTTCGGAGACTTGATTGATACTCTTTCTGAACAGACGAAAACGATCAGACAAATCGTTGATGGCTTGGCCATACTCCACAACCAAAAAGAGATGCACATCACGGAAAGCTCACGGCAATTAGCCGATCGTTCTCGAATCAATCTTGATCTAGTCAGGTCCTTGTTTACAGCTATCGAAAGAGGATGCCGTCCCGGATGTCACAAGTCTCATGAAGCCATGATACTTCTTGACAATATTCTTGCACTGGATGCGTGGAGATCCCAAGGTTCGAGCAATAAGCAAGCAGACGGAGCCGCATTCGAGATATACTTTGCCACCACGGACCAACTTACAGACGAAGTTCATTGTCAAAAAATGGTGGTGCAGGCCGAAGGCAAGACAACGCATCAATCTAGGGCCACCTCTTCGTAAGTAATAAACTCAAGAGTAAAGGACCTGCTAAGTCTTCTCTGCAGCTCTCCCCGTCAGAGTATCAACGATAAGGTCCTAAGCATCTGTCAAGAGGTCCACGCAGCACCTGAACCACATTCGGTCTTGGAATTGAAACTCGTTGCCAATCGCCTACGGCACCTCCAAGACGAAGAGAGAAATCACTTACCTCCTGACCACAGAGACTATTACGCGACGACGAACTTGGATGAGTTTTTTACCAACAGCTTCAATGATGAAGACTGTCATATGGGATGGTCGCAACGAGCACTTTTAGCGCTCACATTGACATGCTGCATCCTTCAGATGCACGATACCAAGTGGATCCAAACAGCTCTAACCAAGAGCCAGATTATCTTCTTCGGCGTGCTCGCAAAAGGGGAGAGGCTTGACGTCTCCAAACCCATGATCGTGCAGCAAGTTCCTCTCCCAGAAAGCATTAGTGTCTTCACGGACCCTGCCACAAAGCGGAAGGAGATCCTGGTGGAGCTCGCAGTGCTTCTACTGGGACTATGGCACCAAAAGCCGTTGCAGCAATGGGCCAGCGAGAAGAACGTGAGTTGTACCAACTGGCGGGAACGCGCATCGGATATCACGAGGCAATGGTACAATACATCGTCTCACAGAATCCTACCTTTGTACAGGAAAGCTATTGCATCTTGCCTGGAAATGAGTGATGAGCCTAGTATCTCAGACGACGGCGTCTTTCGGAAGTGGTTGTGCGACAACGTTGTAGGACCACTGATCAAAAATAGCAAATACTCTACTGACTGATTATCAACTTGAGATCGTCCGGACTTGGGCGGAGGGAAGCGGGCAAGAATGCTTACAGATGGTATATATCAGCGGCTGAAGTTGTCATATAAGAGCTGCGGCAAGTCCAGTGAGGCTTCTGTTTAGAAACATGTTCCATCGATTTGCGGCACGCTCTCAAGTGATGTCTGAAGACTGCTGACTCAGGCGGCACAGCAAAACACAGCCCGACTTATGATGTAACACAGCGTTCCTTCCGACTGGAACCTTCTGACAACAACGTTACTGTAATGATAAGAAGGCATGGAAAGCTCAGTGCGACTGCCGACATCTGCGGACCTTTGCAGTATATGTAGAACCATACTTCGGGATGATAGACGCTGGGAAAGACAGTTTCGGCCATTTCATGACCACCTATCCGCAATCGAAACGACCGCATCCTCTGGCTGCCCTTTGTGCCTTAGAGTCCTATCCGCTTTCCACCTTGTGCATGGCGATGAATACACGGCAGTGAACTCGTTAGGACCGAAGCCTGAGCCCGAGTTCAGCTGTCGAATTGAGGGCATCGTCGGCTATCGATTCTTTGTCGTTCGAACCAAGACTGAGGATCGAGTGCGAAGAATATTCTGCCAGCACCTGAACCCTGCAAATGAGAAAGTAATTCAAGGTGTGTGTTAGACTGAAGTTGGCTTCACGCCTATTGTTGATATGCATAGCTATGGAGTCGAGCCTCTTGAAAACGGAGCTGAGTTCGAGTACGAGCTCCACCTCTTCGTTGCATCAAGCGAGCTCTTGGCTCCAAAAGTGCCGTGATAGCCATAAGAAATGCAGCGAAGCTTCCAAATCCAAGTTCTTGCCAACAAGATTAATAGAATTTGCCAGAAATGCTGCAGGAATGACCATCAAACTGTGCCAAAGCTCAAAACTTCCAAGGAAGATAGGCTATGTCACTCTGAGCCATTGCTGGGGCCGAGAGAGCGTTTACACTTTGACAAGCAGTAATTTGAAAGAATCATACCGATCAATTCAATGGGATGCGCTGCCGCGAGTGTTTCAAGATGCCGCTGAGATGGCTCTGAAGCTCGGTTTTCGATATCTTTGGATCGATTCCTGTGTATAATCCAAGACTCACAAGCAGACTGGGCGTCTGAATCGTCAAACATGGGACGAATATACAAGTCTGCAGCTCTAAATATTGCCGCCACGGGCTTCTACAATGGAAAAAATGGCCTGTTTGTGTCTCGTCACCCGAAAGCAGTCTTACCTTTAAGATTGGAGCTAAGCACTCTCTACGTTCCCGACCATAATCCAATGGATTCCTATTTCATGATGGAAAAGAACCAGTGGGACACACAAGTCGTCGAATCGCCTCTAAATCAACGAGGGTGGGTGTTCCAGGAGCGCTTGTTGTCCCCACGGATTCTCCACTTTGGCAACGAACAACTTCTTTGGGAATGTCATGAGATGAGCTGCTCGGAAGTCTTCCCATCGGGCTTTCCACATCATATGGAAAATGATCTGAAATCAAAGCGGTTACGTTTCGAACCCTCTCCCCTTACGCTCAAGCGCTTAGCAACGATCTTTGGCTACTTGCGTCTGAGAACGTATCAGGGATCCGCCGATCGCTTTTATAGAATGAAACTATACGAACAATGGTGGACCTCTGTCTCGACCTACAGCGCTGGCCTGCTGACTCGTTCTGGAGACAAGCTCCCAGCGCTATCTGGTGCTGCAAAAGAAATGCGAGCGCTTCTAGAAGACGAGTATGTGGCCGGTATGTGGAGGAAGGAGCTTCTCAAGCAACTGCTTTGGTCGATCGAACCCAAGACTTTGATTACTAGGCCATCGCGATATAGAGCTCCAAGCTGGTCCTGGGCCGCGGTCGACGGACAAGTAAGAATGACCCATCCGATTTTAAACGAAATCGATGTGCCAATCGCGGAGATTATCGACGTCGTGACTTGCCCTGCCAGCATAGACGACACGGGCTCCTTGAGTGGCGGGCACCTCCTCGTCAAAGGTCCACTTTACGAGGCTTTTCCGGGAACGAGACGCGGAGCGTGGATGATCGAGGGCGAAGCGCGGGAGACCCGTGTCAAATTCGATACGAGAATCGGATCGCAAGGAGATGAAGCGGAGATCACCGGATCCATCGCCCACCGGACGCCGATCGAGTCAAATGACGAGTACGAAGAGACGGCATTCTTGGAAGCCAAGGAACATTTGGATCGAGTCTACTTTTTCCCGATGGTCTTGACCCACGGCGTTGCTGAAGGGTTGATGCTTACTCCTTGCGCTGGCTCAACAGGTCTATATACTCGGTGTGGATTGCTGGAGTTCTTACGACTGCCGGAGTTTGGAAATCGGGATCACGTCCCGGATACCGTAGTCGAGAGCCGGCCGGAGCTGTTGGGACGTGAGCTTTACGAGGCGTATGATGAGCGTGGTAGATACACAGTCAGAGTTGTGTAGGAAAGGGAAATATCTAGTTAAGTAAAGCTGCGAAAATAGAAAGAAATGAAAAAAGGGAAAGAGAAAGAGAAGGAGAGGGAGAAGTGGCTGCGCAGTACCGTTAGCCCACCACGTAAAATTTTTATCCCCAGCCCAGCGGCGATACTTCTTTCCAGCCCATGATTGTATGGAATAGAGGGGGAAAGTCGAGCATAAAGCTGATGATAGTAATCGTCCGATCGGAAAAGCCAGAATGAGCGGCGCACCGCTTCTCTTTATAATTCATCATGGCAGTTATCTCCGAGACCACCTGAATAAAACTATGCGAGAAAATGCGAAGGGCGTCGTCATAGTAAGGGCGTTCTACTATGACGACTTATGAAGTGCTGCGTTCGGCTAGCTACTTTGTCTACTCTCAATCTATACAGAACGATGGCAGCGGCGACTCATGTTTTTTCAATCCCCCCCAGTCAGTCGCGGAGCCAAGGCACTCCAAACAAAAACGATCCGGTCCCAGGAGGCCAATACTGTGCGCCTGACCCTTCTGAGACAAAATACTGACCGCCGCCAGCCGTGCGGCCCAATTTCCATGCGCGCGGAAGAATCCCACACCCATCGGCCCGTCCAAAAGTTCCTCCCAGCTGTCCAGAGATGTGTAGTCGTAGTCGGCGCGCCCATCGGGATGACCCGGACACTGATCGCTCACGTGAAGCCTCGTCAAAGCCTCGAACTCGATGCCGAGGATGTCGAGGTCTGCGACCCAATTCCCAGAGTCCAAGACCGAGATGACGGATTCCACGAGCCAAGCTTCCTGATCTATCGCTCTACCTTCTGCGCCTTTGACCTCGAGCGGCAGCGTCCAGTCTGTAAAGCTGAGGTGTAATGAGGTGCCTCTGAAGTTGTCCTCTCGTTTCCCATCATATGCTGCGTGTTCTACGAGGTTGTACTGGTTACCCAGAGGTCGAACTTTGGGCTCAAATGGAGCCACGAGCATACAAATCCCAGAACGCCCAATGTTGCCGACGATGCGTTTGATAGAACTTGCTGCCATGTTGTCGAAAGGGTCAGATACGATCACACCGATCACGAAGATTGAGTTGCCGGAGGCGATGGCTAATGTCTGATCCAGCTCGTCTGGTTCCAGAAGCAGAACGCCGGACTCGAAGTGGACTATACAGGCCAGAGCCCTTGACCTTGGAAAATGGCGAAGAGTGAGGTCGCTAGCATTATCCGTGGTAACCCACGGCGCTTTGTCCAAAGGAGCTTCGACGACTTTGAGGGATATTGTGGCGCCATCGAGCTGAAGATAGACACGAGTCGCTATAGTAAGGGCATTCAAAGCTAGCAAATGCGTCTCGCTCATAGGCCACTTGTCGGCCAGCTTTTCTATATAGCTCATCCTTGCAGCATCCACATTATCGGCAGTGGGAGGCTCAATGGGATGATGGTCCGCTCCATGATCAATGCGAAACATGTCACGATAGCCGTACCATTCCTTGGGTTCATCTTCCTCATCGCCGCATTGTTGCGGCATTTTACCTTTGCGAAATGCCGCCCTACTCTCAGAGATCAATGGATCTCTCTTATTTGGGTTCACCATGCGTTGAAGGTATCGTGATACAGTGTCCGCCTTCATTGAGGACTCACATATCCTCTTGGCAGAGATGGCCGGCTGTAAATACATCTGGCCTCTCAATTCAATGTTATTGTCTAGAGCACGACGACTGGGGTGCTTAGAGTTGTCCACAAGAAAGATTTTATATTCTCCGATATTCCAAGCTGGCGAGAACATGGACTCTCGTCGGCTTTGCCCCGTGGTTTGTTCGTGGCAGTCAAAACACCGACAATCGATGCCAGTATTACAGGTGGATGGACAGTGAAAGGAATTCGTGTCAGGACTAAGAGTGTCACCCAACAAGGACGATGTCTGAGACTTGAAGAGACGCGGCGGATTTTTCCATACCCAATCTACCCCGATTCGCATTTCGTAAGGGGCATCATATATCCGTGTGCCACGCTCTCCTCGCGCTGTGAGATATCGGAGGCGCTCGGCTAGTGCGCTGTCTACAGATTGATGTGCTTCTACCGAACTTTGAAGATGGTGTTGTGGGTCAATGTAAATCCACCTCCCGTGAACGGCCTCTGTCATTTGGTTACCATCTGCATCTCGCTTTCTTGATGCGCAAGTGTGAGGGACGGCAGTCATGTATTCGCGAATTCGAACACCGTTGTTCGGTAGCGAGTGGAACTTCGAATCAGACGCTATATAGACGTCGCTGCTGCGGTAGTTGTTCTCCATTGCAAATCTTCGCAGGTACGCTATTGCCCGCTCTTCATCCACTGCTTCCGCAAGTCCAGTAAGGATGGACTCCTTTCCCAATCCAAAAAATGGTAGAGATACACCAAGAAAACCTTTGGCGCGACGTCCGCCGTAAGCTAATAGTTGATACTCTGCCGATTTTTTGCTCGTTGGGGAAAAGAGTACTTTCTTGGCGGCTTTTGCAAGGTATCCGAACCAATCTAGAGAAGACGATGCGCTTTTCCATGATGTCCCCGAGCATACAAACTGCCACACATCGACGAACCATTGTAGTACCGGAAGGATTTCACGTTGGCCTATCCCCCAGGTACCGAGTATGCCTCCCAATGCAATGATATGCAGCTCATGGATTGTGACCCTCGAGGAATCCGCGTGACTCCGGACAGTGACTGGATCACCATAATAACGAAGGTGTGAAAGGGTCAGAGACCACGCAGTGCCATGGTTTGTTGTCGCCGGTCGTGGCTGTAGAGCTATGGTCCCAACTCCTTGCTGGTTAACCAAAGGGTCATTGAATGTAACATTTCTAACCTGATTCCCTAGCACGATAAGATTTGGATACAGGTGCCAAGCTGAAAAAGCTAAAAGAATGGAGCGGTCTGATATCTCTTGCGGCTTTCCGCATAGTAAGTATTCCATACTGGACAACGCTTGCTGCCATGACTGGATGACTTTGGAGTACGTGGATTCACCACCTGAGAATGGCAGTTGACAGTTTTTCAAGACGAGCGTCAACTGGGTCTGCTCCTTGATCTTGGCTTGATCGGCGCTAAGAAGCCACGCGCGAGCACTTGCATCCCATTTGGCGAGATCAGCCCTCAAGATGTCTTGACGAGTGCTGTTGAGACTTGATTCGGATATCGCATGGTTACTCTTGAACTCCTCCTCAATAACCTTTCGTCTTTGCTCAACAAGCTCAACCCAGATTGAGATGGCTTCTTTGGCATCCCACGCCTTCGCCAGCAGACAAGCTAAAAGGTAAACCCCAAGAGCTGGAACTCCAGATGTTGCTGCCGCCCACATTGCAGTTCCATCAGCTCCTACGAATGATTCGAACGGACCATGTTTCGAAGATCCTTTGGGATTCACACCCGGCGTCTGAATAATCTCCGATGACCTGAGGCCATAGGCCGTGATTAGCTTTGGAGTAGACGGTATAAGCTGTTCGAAAAGTGCGGCGAGCCGCCTCGCCGTCTTATGATGGAGACCGTCTTCTGCGTCCGTTCTGCGACGTGAGGAGAGCGCTGCGCCGAGTCCAGAGAATTCTACAGGTGCCTCATATTTTACGATGGAGAAGTCCAACTTGAGACTTCCCAAAGCCAGCGTATTTTCGTTACTAGCTGAAATCATGCTTGCCGCCATTTTACCAAGATATGCCATGGTCGCTCTTCTGGTGGAGACAACAGGGTTAATGTGGAAAGGCTTTGACGTCGATATGATGGATCAAGCTCCAACAGCGTGTTGCTTGATGGGGTAACATGTTGGAGGAAAAGGAAAAGATGGGGGTTGTAATTCAGCTCACCTCACAGCCTTGTTCCTTCAGCCTCTTCGACAAGGCGATATGCATGATGTGGCTTGGCTAGAGCGGGGTCAATTCCGTGTCAGAGGTCTTCTGTAAATTACCGAATCATACCCCCAAAGGTACTAATTCATACCCCCCCATTACCATTTCATACCCCTCACCAAAGCGAAGGGTATGATTCGGTAAAAAGTGATATCGGGGTATGATTTGGTAAAACATCTAATAAACAATCTGTTATTCTTCCAAGGTGTTCTTCCGGGGTGTTCTTTCGAGGTGTTCTTTGGAAGATACTCTTCGAGGGACAATAAATTTTTTTTTTTTTTTTTTTTTTTTTTTTGAATCTATTTAGTACCCCTAAGAGTATCCTTCGACCTCTCACAGAATATTTCGTAAACATCTTCCCGAAGAACACTCCCCGAAAAACATCCCCAAAGAATAACCTTCACCGAGTGCTTTGAGTATAAATAACCTTTTCATACCCCAGCAGTATCACTTCTTGACGAATCGTACCCCTAGGGATATAAAATGGTAATGGGGGGGTATGAATTAGTAAGGATTCTGTTGGTTTCACATAGGTGTGATTGTCCAGTTACTTATCACTACTTGCATATGCATAGTCTTGATAATTGTAAATGTAGATGCATTGCTAAGAGGTGCAGGCGAAGAGGCAAGATATACCTCTTCGCTTAGCTAGTGTGTGTGCCTAGTGTTGCGCTAGGCGCGCAGTCAACTATCACCAGCCTCTACTGTGCTATGAACATAGATGCTATTAATGCATACTAATAGATTCAACCTTTTGGGGTATGATTCGCTAATTTACCCGTTCATCAACAACAGAATTAAAAGAAATTGAAAAGAGTTTTCAGACAGGCTCATATAATATGAGAATGTATATGTAAGCTAGTCTTGAAGTATATAGCAATCTAAAATTCATATAAAAGATATATAGGAGACCGTAGTAAGATATGTAAGAAAGGCAAGAAAGGAAGTGGGGGCATCGCACCTTAGACTCGTCTGCCAAGACGCTCTTGGCACTGGCTATTTGGTCGTCCGTTCATATGCCTTTTCGCCAACAGTGGGACTGGGGATCAGCCGGTCGCATAGCATGGTGTTTTCGCATAGAGTCTCCTCCCAGCCAAATGTTGGAACAACCCACCAAGCTACTATGGAACATAATAACCGCTCCGGGGGAGTACTGAGATAGAATGATTTATGCAATCTACATATCACTCACTCTACCGTACCTGATATTCTGACAGTGACTGGTATCAGGGGCATGATGATCAGAAGGTTTGTGTCCTGATAGAAGCTCTACTTTGATAAGGTTCAGGCTCTTCTTCACTCAATTCCGTCTCTTTCAGAGTCATCGCATTCTTTCCCGCCCGCTCGCACCTGTAGATATGCAATACCCTAACCCTAAATATGTATCCGACCCAACATCAAAATGCCTTCACTCCACCAAATTCGTTATTAAATATTTAACAATAGCATTAGCAATGACTAAATTCATATATATAAAGATATTTCAATCTTACTATCATCGAGCTAGTTAAGTAGAGATTTCGAATAACTTTTCAATCAATTATCGTAAGTATTAAACATTATTCTCACGTTTTTAATCATTATATAATTGTTTCTATATCGATTTTCTTCAATATAAAGCTCTATAATACTCGAATACTATAATATTCATTAAACATTATTTAAGAGTCTTAAATATAGTATCGTTATCGCTATAGTCTATTTCAAATAATGAACGAAGTTGTCATGGTGTGGATCTCAGTCTAGTCAGGTTAATCTATGCGATAGCCGACGATCTAGGCGACAGCCCTTTAAGGGCTGCTCGCATCCCCCGTTCTTTCTTGTTTCCTGATCTTTCGTCTTGGCCTTTACCTTAGTCCTAGCCATAGAGAATGAGATTCCTCTTATCAAGCCTCGTTCCCTGACAATTATTTAATTCGATNTGTCATGGTGTGGATCTCAGTCTAGTCAGGTTAATCTATGCGATAGCCGACGATCTAGGCGACAGCCCTTTAAGGGCTGCTCGCATCCCCCGTTCTTTCTTGTTTCCTGATCTTTCGTCTTGGCCTTTACCTTAGTCCTAGCCATAGAGAATGAGATTCCTCTTATCAAGCCTCGTTCCCTGACATTACGAAAGATCGAACAACCGGTTTAATGCTTCTACGCGTAGAAAACCAAACCTCGCAAGATGCTGGAATCCTTTCAGGTCTCGACGCTGGTATCCTTTCTCCAGGTCTTGATGCTGGAATCCTTCAGGTCTTGAAAACCCAGTCCCGCCAACGATTCGATCTCTTTATTGAGCATTTCGTGTCTCACCTTCCGTGCCTCGCCTTCCGCGTCTCTCGTCCAGCACGACAGTAAACTGCATCCGTGTCTCGCCTTCCGTGTCTCGCCTTCCGCGTCTCTCGTCCAGCACGACAATAAACTGCATCCGTGCCTCGCTTTCCGTGTCTCGCCTTCCGTGCCTTCGCTCCGACCGCTCGCCTGATCCAGTTCGACTATCGTACGTTGCAGCAGCAGCTGAACTACGTAATCCCGCTTCAGATCTCGCCAAGTCTTCCTATCTCGCCCGCCTCGTCTGGGCCAAATGCCAGCCCTCGTCAAGTCCAGCCTCATTCTCCCGTGCCTCGTCCTTCCGTCCTCGCTCCTGTTCCGCCTGATCTAGTTCGACCATCGTTCGTTGCAGCTTAGCTGTGGCTGCGTAATCTCGCTTCCTGATCTCGCCTAGTCCTTCGCTCCTCGTCCTCGCCTCTTTCTCGCCCTCGCTCTCGCCCTCGCTCTCGCCCTCGCTCTGACACTTGTGTCAAAAACCTCTGGTTCTCGCCCTGGCACTTATGTCAACTCTCGTGCCTCGTCCTTTGCTCCTCCGTCTCCTCCCCGGAAATCACGTCAAATTTTTTCGTCCCTCGCGTCCGTTCGGTCCTACACTATCGGGCTTCAAGAGGGGGAGGGGGCTTTCTTTTTTGTGGCTGGGGACCAGCCACCTAAAAGGGGGGATACTATGGGGAGTGAGGAGAGTAGCATACCTCCTCCTATACCGAAGGGAATGTCGGTATCCATGCTGCGATGAGTATGGTCCCATAGGCATATGCGGTAGCATGCTAGTATGTCGGTATCTATACTACGAAGAGTGTAGCCTACATACGTACATGCGGTAGCCGCAAAGGATACTCGTCGGCCATTTGACCAAGACCCTAGATACGTATGTATCTATGGTCTGTGAAAGGGTCGAACCTGACAAGAATTTTTTTTTTGGATTCCTTTCTTCTAGCCTTCGCCTTCGCCTTCGCCTTCGCCTTCGCCTTCGTCTCCGGTCTCGCCTCGCGTTCGTCCTTCGTCTAATCCTCCTCTCGCCCGCCTAATCTTCGCCTGTGTCTCGTCCAGTTTTCGCCTTTCTCGCCTCGCTTGCTCGCCGCGCTTAGTCTTCGCCTCCGCCCTCGCCTTGTCTCCGCCTTCGTCTTTACCTTCGCCTTGTCTACATCCTTTGTCTGCTTCGCAGGAGCTCAGCCTTTGAAGGGGGAGCTACTGTCATGGTGTGGATCTCAGTCTAGTCAGGTTAATCTATGCGATAGCCGACGATCTAGGCGACAGCCCCTTAAGGGCTGCTCGCATCCCCNTGCAGACTTGCTAGCTGAAAGAACACTCACTCAGTAAATCATTATCAGCTTTATAAGTCTCTTCTGCATCTAATTTCCAAAGTAGTCTGTGTTAATACTATCAGAGTAATCTATGGTCATGGTTCCAGCTCACAACACCATGACTCCTACTACTCGGCCGGATCGGGCCTAGCGCGGCTTGGCCCTGCCCACAAATATCGGCCTTCTGCCATCATTAGATCTTTATAGCTATTATTCCGTTCATACCGNGCCTTCGCCTTCGCCTTCGCCTTCGCCTTCGTCTCCGGTCTCGCCTCGCGTTCGTCCTTCGTCTAATCCTCCTCTCGCCCGCCTAATCTTCGCCTGTGTCTCGTCCAGTTTTCGCCTTTCTCGCCTCGCTTGCTCGCCGCGCTTAGTCTTCGCCTCCGCCCTCGCCTTGTCTCCGCCTTCGTCTTTACCTTCGCCTTGTCTACATCCTTTGTCTGCTTCGCAGGAGCTCAGCCTTTGAAGGGGGAGCTACTGTCATGGTGTGGATCTCAGTCTAGTCAGGTTAATCTATGCGATAGCCGACGATCTAGGCGACAGCCCCTTAAGGGCTGCTCGCATCCCCCGTTCTTTCTTGTTTCCTCATCTTTCGTCTTGGAATTCTACCTAGTCCTAGCCATAGAGAATGAGAATCCTTCTATCAAGCCTCGTTCCCTGACACCTCTGCCAAGCCGCGCTAAGCCCTATGGGCCAAACAAAGGAGGAAGGTGCTGGGAGGCCCTGGTAGAGACCAGGGTACGGTCGTAACACACGTTTGAAAGTTCGTCGAGAGCATAATCAATAATTATGTACTATACAATGTTATTATTTATTCAGACAAGATATAGAATTCGATCGTTAATACATTGTCAGATCTGTAATTTTCAGTTCTACGTCTTTTTTGTCTTGATGCGTATAGCGAGTAATGCATTAGAAAAACCAGACGTACTATAGTCTTACATATATCACTATAAGCAATATATTAAGTTTGTAAGATCTTTATACAGCTTTAATTCGTGAAGAAATTATTCGTAAAGAGATAATATTGAAAGATTAGATTTAATAGCTTTTGAATTAACTGCAAGATCATTTAATAGAAGACTAAGAATTTAATCTATAAAAATTCGAGTTATTTTAAAGTCTTTAGCTTATAGACTTTTTTAGTCTATACCATCTGCAAATCTGAAAAGTTCCTTTCCGCACGAATTCCGCCGGATCCGCACGATTAGCACGATTTAGTCTATTCAGTAGACTTTATCTATATTTAACCCTTTTCGTTAGTTTAGCAACTAACATTTGCAGTTCGTCAGTTCAGTAACTTTGCGCAATTTTTCGCAAGCTGTCTTTTAATTGTACTGAGTTATCATATAATGCGACGACACATATGAAACACATACGCATTATCCCCGCGAGAAAATTGTCTGAATCGTGTGAATCTAAAATCTATTTTAATGTGATATGAATATTCGTCGTCATAATACCTTATCGTCGTCGACGTCGATCATTGAAAATCAAAATCTATAGGGCTGAAAATTATTTATAGGGCTGAATTCTGCTGAAAATCCTGAAATTGCGAATCTGACGGAAATTATGCTTAAGTTTTGTATAAGTTGCGAATCTGGCGAAAATCGTGCTGAAATTTTTGTGAGTTGCTAACTGTGCGAAAAGCACGATTTCCGTCAGTTCCGCAGAGTTAGCAATTTAAAATTTAGCAGAAACTTTTTGTTAGGAGTGTACCTAGGTGGTTGACCAAGATTCTATTGATGAGGAAGGAACTTGCTATCTCTAGGAACTATGGTACATATAGTGGGAGAGTGTGCCAAGACCCTAGCCCATAGGGCTACTTGCCAAGTGCCTGCTTGACACACTCGTAACACTTTTCAGATTTGCCGATGACAGTACTAATTTAGTATAGGAGCTCGAAAGATACTTTAATATATACGTACTTTGAAACTAAAGAGAATATCTTATATATAATCTTCGCATATATCGATATAGATCTTAAATTCTCTGCTTTCAGTCTTATATGTAATATTTATCATATAACGAGATCGTTCTTTATACTTGATTAAAAACTCGTCTATAGATATATTACTTTCAGACTTGTAATACTTCAAGCATTTCTTCCGAAAATCGTTAACAAATATATTTATCTTCTTTCAAAATCTCTTTTTTTGGTCAATGTTTTTAGACTCTAAGCGAGAATTATTAATCTTTAAAAATCGCTAAATTTGCTCGAAGCGTGTCTTCGTTATAGTAGTTTAAATCTAAAGAAAAATTAAACGCTTATAGCTTATATTTTAATATCTTCGAATTTAAGCAATTGAATTCAATTTCATTAATATTCTCACTGTCACGATACGCCAAGGCCTCCTCAGAGGCTACCGCCCAAATAGGCTTAGCGCGGCTATCTCCGCACATATCTGCCCTGCGGAAACATAGAATAATCAAAAATCTTTCCACCACACATGAATATATGACATTCAGTCCTATTTCCTTGACACTTACATCTGTAACAGTGTGAAGTCAGCCCACCTTCCAGCCCAGATCTAGTCTAGATCTAACCTAGTCAGCCAAGGGTTGCTGGAATCCCATTTCCACTGTTGTATATGCGACGGTTATGCGATAGCCGTGTTGGCTTTCGTCTGATCCTATATAGGGGCGCTGAGCGCCCACTTTCCACTTTCCTTCCTTGTCTTTCGTCTTGTAAATAGACCTGACCCTACCAGACCAAGTATACCAGGTGGTAGCCCTAGTTCCAGCCTCGTTCCCTGACAACATCAATATATATCTCAATATCTGACTTAGTCATATTCTCTCAAAATCGCGTATATATTTTTCTCTCTCTTTCTAAATCTCTATATTATTTATTCATCTTAATATTCGTATATTGATTGATTGCTTAATACGCCTATCTAGTAAACTACTTTACTAATCAGGGAGTTCCTTGAATATTTGTAGCGCTGAAGAAACCTTTCGGACAAAAACTTCAACTTATCCTCTCGTGTTATCATTGTTGTCAACTCTTAGTCTTTGACTGTCAAGTTGTTGCCACAAACCACTGTCACTTCCGTTCTCTTTCAGTCTGCCGCTATTGTTTCCGTGATTGTCTCTAACAATATTTTATATAAGTATTTA